>CM061921.1:262960460-263160546 GCA_031002005.1 Vandiemenella viatica
CGTCATTCGTGATGCTGTCACACCCACCACGCGAAGAGAAAGACCGTCAACGCATGCCATGGATCTAGTCTACGCCCTCAAGAGGCATTGGTCATACTCTTAGTGTCTGTACAGATTCGGCAGTTTTTAAAAAAAGAGAAAGAAAATCAAAACACGAGACACGTTTTATCTTATCTCAGATACAAAATCAGGATTCTGTGGACAGTTTTTGCGAACATAATAATTAGAGTATTTCACGATCAGAAAGGGGCTGAACTGTACCTCTTAAACCCGCTGCAAAACGTTTAGCCGCTCTACCAGAAAGTCACGTTCTCGAGGCAAAAGCCATCATTCGTTTGAAATGCACCAGACGGTAGAGGAGAGGATGAAAGGGAGAATCTCTGGCGCACTTTCGACTAAAGCAGGCGCCGATAGAAAATCAGGCAAATCTTGCACGCAGACTAAATCTGAAGTAATAACTTGAAAATCTCTACTGCTTAGGCAAAATAATGACATTGAGAGGGAAATAACCTATTCAAGGTTCAACTGTCATCGAAGGGAAAAACGTTGAGTAAGTAATTCAATTACGTCGGTAACAACATTTCATACGATAGGAATAGCGATGTGGAGTAAGATAATTAAATACAAACTATTATGTGCACAATAGAAATAAACTAACGAGAACGCTCCCAAAATTAAATAAAAACGATGGCAGCCACTACTGTGTTTTACGAAATGGAGTGTGGACAACTGGGAAGGTAGAACAACAACAAATACAGGCAGCAGAGATGAGATTTTTAAGATCAGTCAAAGGATGTACACTCAAGACAGGATAGTCTCTTGCAGAGAAAATGGAAACATCACTTGATAAGATGGGACATTTCCGATGAGTCGATGTGATGAGATATTTCAAACACGAAGGCGAGTAGCATCATTTGGTTGATGAAAAATGAACCGTAGCCGGAACAGGTCAAAAGTCAGATCTTTGAATGGAACCCTCATAATGACAAGAATAACTAGAATTAAGGAAAATAACATTTATCTTCATGTCTAAAAGTTCTTAATAATTACACTTAATTTTCTCAGCAGATTGGCTGAGCGTGGAAATGTGTTGTCATTTTGGAGTTGCAGATATCACTGTTTGAGTTGTAACCATGGTTTCCCGAAATCACTCCAGTCGGATGCCTGTATTGTTCCTCCAAAGTCGGTGGCCAATATCCTTCCTGTTCCTTGTCGCCGAGTCCTTTCTCGCCTCTAATGGCGTGAAGCCTTAAGTAAAATTATAATCTCGCCACGTGCAAATGTTTCTAAGTGGTTTACCAGGCTACTGGTGGGATGGTTTTCTACTACAGTATCAAACGTCTCACGTTTAACGATCCCATTAACATAGAATTACCCTATCGCTCCTTTAGAGTTTATTGTCTTAAATGATATAATTTGTCGACAGAACATTAAGCGCCAACAAGAAAATAATAATTGACGTCTTATAATAACGGCGTATTTTATGACTGTTGAACAAACGCGTAAGTGTAACTAATTTATAAAACCTTACATAAACCATAGAAAAAGTTGTACTTGCTACAATTTGCAGCAGTGATATGTTTACTCATGAGTTGCCAGTGACTTTTAACTATGAAAAAACTGTAATGAGAGTTGATTAACAGCGTGAATAAAGTGGCGGAGAGTTAAAGGTCGGGTTTGATCGCTGGTCGACAACGGGATTCATTAGAGAGTAGGCCGTTATTTCTGTTGGCAAGAAACGTGAAGGAAACCAGCCTTGGCCTTATTAAGGGACCGTACACCTAGTCGAGCGTACATTCATCATGCTCTACAAGGCATTACATGACTAATGAAATGTAGATAGATTTATCGATTTCAGAGAAAAACTTCTCTTGCAATAAGAGAGTAAGATATGTATGGGTTAAGATATCTGCAACTAAATGAACTACTTCTTCTTTTGACAGTCTATTAATTTGTTTGACGTTTGAATAGCTCAGCGTTAGCCTTTTTGAGAAGTTGTTTCTCTTCTATTGTTAGTTCCGTTAATTAGATTGCACAAACGTGGGTAGAATGATTGTAATTGTGTGGTTGTGTTTTCTTATATGGCGTGTTACTATCATTTTTGTGACTTCTTGGGCATTTCATTTCATTTTAATCCAAAGGGTTTCTGCTGTTCGCTTTGCTTTTTTATACTGTCGTATTTTAACCTTAGCATTATTTAGTTTTATATTTGTTTGTTTAAACAATTTGTTGAATCGATTTGTCCGGTTTAACTTCAGATGGATCCTGTTGTGTTTAGTATTATTATTGCTTCTGGCTCTACGCCTGGTCGACATCGAGGTCATTGGAGGCGGGAAATGTCTGGGCGCAAGGAACGGGAGAAATTTGGCCATTGTATTTTTGAAGGAATCATCCGCATTCGCTTAGAGTGATTTCGGAAAATCATGGTAACCGAAATCTGAATGGTCGGATGGAGATTCGAACCAGTTCCTCCCGAATGAGAGGCCAGAGCTTTAGCGTTCACCCACTACGCTGTCAGATGCATCCCTTCGTCTTGTTGAGTAAGCGTGTTATGTATGTATGATGAAGTTGATTTAACACGTTTTGTTCAAGGATTCTTCCTTAGTTACTGAAATAATTGGATCAAGCTTATTCCGGCGTCTGAAACTAAATGAAGTGCGTTTTCAACCTTAATCCTTAATTTCTGCTGCAACTAAGCAAGAAACCTTAAACAACAAATGTGTTATAGCCTGTTAATTTTTCCAAATTCTGCCGTTTAAACGAAGTTCTGTGAATCATTTGAATTTGTTTAAATGTACCTTAAAAACGCGAGTTTCGCACTGCTATTTTGACTATTCTCACATGATATTCATGAGGAAGTGCTTGTTAATACAATCACTGTACTAATAAAATTCTCGTTTGGAATTTTGCTCAATGGATTACGGTATCTGAATGAACTCAATTTTGAAATCGTTTTTAAGACGTTTTCTTTGAGTTCGGCCATCAAAGACCATCCCAGAATTCGCCTGGAGAGATTTGGGGAAACCATGGAAAACCCAAATCTGGATACACGGACGGGTACTCAAACCCACGTCCTCCCGAATACGAGGCCAGAGCGTTACGCTCATCCACCACGCTCTGTAAATGCGGAAGTGTTGGAGACGCAGTGCGTTGTGCACGAACTGACCTTTGATGATGTCCAAATGATGTTCGATTGGATTCATTTTCGGGATCTAGGTGACAAAATCATTCGCTGGAACTGTGGAGAATGTTCCTCGAACGAACTGGGAACGATTTTGGCCCGGCAACATGGCGCCTTCTCGTACCGCAAAAGTCCACGAATGCCACGTATGGCTGCAAATGGTCTCCAAGGTGAATAAAAATTTCCAGTCATGGTTGGTTCTCTTTGACCTGACCAGAGCTCCCAGTCCCATACCATGTAAACACAGCCCATTCCAAGATGAAGTCACCACTAGCTTGTACAGTACCTTACTGACTACCTATCTGCGCCACACTCGGACCTTACCGTCAGCTCTTACCAACTGGAATCGTGTCTTTTCTGACCATGCAAACTTTTTTCAGTCATATGTGTCTCCAACCGATATGGTCACGCGTTCAGGAGAGCACTGCAATCGATGGAGTTTTGCTAGAATCATGTCGGTCTTTTCTGCCATATCTCATCAACTCCAAATTTCACTTGCGTTGTCGACACGGACACGTCTGTCGTACGTTCCACATTGGTTGCTATGACACAGAGTTATGTGACACCTCGATGCAAACGTCGCTGGTCCAGGTCACTAAGTAGACTGTGTGGTCCATGACGGGATATTGCGCCAGAGATTACACGTTCACAGCACACTCTTGAAATTTTAACGTGACGTCATTTAGTTTGACATTTTAGTTAAAATCGTGTAAGTTTGTTAGGTTTCACTGCAGCCAGATGTCTAATTAGTACGTCCTGTTGTTCGACTTTCTGCGGATCGACAGTTCGGGCTGGTAGTTACACATGCGGTGCTGAGCACGCAGGTCAATACTTTACCAGCAAGCCAGAATACATGGATCACGCTGACAGGGTCGGCTTAAAGAATTTCGGGGCCCCCTGCGAAGTTGATTTCGGGGCCCCATACTTCTTTTCTAGATGTATTCTGCCTACACTTTTGATAATTTTCGTGACTTTATATACACATACTTAGACACACACACAAAATATATATATATATATATTGTGACAAACGGGCCAGCAGTTTATTGAGTATTAGCTGAACGGGAAACTTCCCCGAGTCTTTGGTGTTTTATCAATGCATCTCATATGGATCTCCCAACTACTGTTGTCAGTCTGCCAGTAAGGCCCCTGCCAGGCAGACCTCAAACACAACGCGCCTGCACGCCGGGATACATATACGACTCCAAAACAGGCGCAGAGGCATCAACAAACCAGGAAAATAAATAGAATCTTCTAGAGGCTAAGTGGGACTATTTCTGACAGAGGTCGCCGTACTACCACACAACGGAATTCCTGCGCCAGGCCGCCTATATAAGCGTAGCCGGCCGCTCCACCGCCAGTTCCGGCCTGACCGCGGAACCAGCTTCATACTACAGAAGACCACCGGAAGTTCGCGAGAAGTAGAAGCCGTCTCTCTCTACTCCGGATCAGGACCAGGCTAAATTTCTCGACGGTCATCCGCTAACTGTACCACAATTGTTATTGTTACCAGTGTTTGTGTACATAGTAATAAACCTCAAGGAACCATTAAGTGTAGTTCACTTCAGTGGCGACAAGGTTGGGATAAGAACTCTCGACCATCATGGCTACGCCAGCAGCACCTACGGAATGGCAACAGTTCCTCCAAGGACTTCTACATCAGTTCTTCGAATCTCAGAGACAACTGATTGCGGAAGTCAGGAATCTCCGCCAACCCACGGCCCCGCCTCCGTTCCCAGCATTCAACGACGACGTCGAAGAATGGGAGACCTACGAGAAGCGCATAAAACAACACTTCGCAATTCATCACATATCCAAAGAAGAAGACCAGCGTGCATATTTCCTTTCCTGGAACCAATCGAAGATGTATGTCTTGCTCACCAAACTTCAGCCACAAGACCCCGACACCCTCACCTTCACGACCATCTGTACGACACTGAATGCATACTACAGACGCCGGTACCATGTCGTCGCGGCCCGCGTCGAATTCTATCAATGCCGGAAGAAGCCCGATCAGACGTATCGCCAATGGGCGGCCGAACTCCAAGGCCTTAGCAGAAAATGTAAGTTTCAAACTCGTTGTTCCCACGAATCCTACGCCGACGACATGGTGCGTGATCACATCATACAGGCTGCACCAGATGCCGCACTCCGGCATGACGCCCTCAAGTTAGAGGACCCATCCCTGGAGCAGGTCATCGAACTTGCCTACAAATTCGAAATATCTACGGCCGCAGATCGCCGCCTGGAGACCTGGGCGGATGTGGCCGCAATCCGAACCGACGTAGAGGACACACAGGACGTCGCCGCCATCCAGAGCTCCCAGTCGCGCTCCTCCCGACACCACAACCGGGGACCGCTTCCTCAGAAGGACATCGAACCGGCCCGTTCCGGCAGGGGCACCAAGTCTCGGCAGCAGCAGCGGATCCCGCAGCGCCGACGCCGCAGCCCGCTCCGCCTACCCTCCTGCCCCGCCTGTTATTCAGCACATGAGAGGGAAAATTGTCCGGATCGTTGGGCTGAATGCTCACGTTGCGGCAAGGAAGGACACCTGGCGTCCGTCTGCCGCACCAACACCACCAATGCCAATCCCGGCTCTCGCCGCCCAGGGTCTTACCAAGACAGGTTGAGCGGCGCACCTATGGATATCAATCAGGTAGACACTTCCACAGCATCCAAACTTTTTATTGACGTTACGGTCAATGGCAAGCCCCTGCGCCTACAAGTCGACACAGGAGCAGCAGTCTCATTGCTTAATTATACTACTTATGTGCAAATTGGCTCGCCCCCCCTCTCGCCGGCCCCCAAGCGCCTCCTGACATACAACAAACAGGAAATAGCACTCCTGGGACAATTCACAGCAAACGTCATGTATAAGTCTGTACATCGTTCAGTCCCCTTTTTAGTAGTTAACAGTTCTCTCACAGCAGACTTATTTGGACTGGACGCTTTCCGCTTATTCGGATTTTCAATTGAGGATAACATACACCTCGTATCTCAGCATGTTCCTTTTCCTGAAGTGGACGCCCTTTGCACCGAGTTTCAGGACCTGTTCTCACCAGGCGTCGGCTGTGCAAAGGACTTCGAAGCATCACTCCAACTCCGGCCGGACGTACGGCCTCGATACTTCCGGGCACGCCAGGTACCCGTAGCGCTTCAACAACCACTTCAGGAAGAACTTCAACGTCTCCAAGACGAAGGATCCTCCAGCCGGTGCGGTTCAGCCCCCTGGGCCACGCCGTTGGGTCATAGTTCAGAAGCCAGGGACGCCCGCTTACGTCTCTGTGGTGACTTTAAGACCACCGTCAACCCGCATCTGCTGGTAGACGACTATCCACTTCCGAGACCGGACGACCTCTTCCGTAAACTAGCAGGAGGGTACCTACTTTACAAAAATTGACCTGGCAGAAGCATACCTTCAAATCCCTTTGGATATCCAGTCCCGACAATACACAGTCATCAACACTCCCTCTGGCCTCTTCCAACTCAACCGGCTCATGTTCGGCTTGGCCAGTGCTCCAGCGATTTTTCAACGGTATCTGGAACAACTTCTCCAGGATATTCCGGGATGCATCAACTATCTCGACGACATAGTCGTCACGGGACCCTCCGCTGCCGAACACATGACCAACCTCCGCCTACTCTTCCTCCGCCTCCGGGCAGCAGGATTGAAATGCAACCTTTCCAAGTGTCAATTTTTTCAACAATCCATTTCCTACCTGGGTCACATCATCGCTCAGGAAGGCATTTCCCCAGCATTTTCCTATGTGGACGCTATTTCCAACTTACCTCGGCCTCAGGATCTACATCAGTTGAAATCTTTTTTAGGCAAGATTTCATACTACAGAAAATTTATACCCTCAGCAGCACAAGTGGCAGCACCCCTGTACCACCTTTGTCGCAAGAATGTCCCGTTCCTTTGGACCCCAGCTTGCGAGACCGCATTCCACACCCTTAAACAGCAGCTCAAGTCCGCAGCATGGCCTCATGCCATACACTCCAAACCTCCCTTGATACTTGCCACAGATGCATCCGATTACGGTGTGGGGGCAGTTCTGTCTCATAAATTACCAGATGGCACGGAACGCCCCGTAGCTTACATCTCCAAAGACCTATCGGCTGCTCAGCTTAAATATTCTCAAATCGAGAAAGAGGCGCTAGCTATTGTTTTTGCCTGCTCCAAATTCTATTCCCTTTTATATGGGATTTCTTTTCATCTCATTACCGACCACAAGCCACTCCTATCACTATTTGATCCGTCCCACACGTCTGCCCTACCAAAACATCCCACCGCATCCAGCGTTGGGCACTATTCCTGTCCCAGTTCAGATATACCATGCACTTCCGTACCACCTCCAGGCATGCCAATGCAGACGCCTTATCCAGACTACCGCAGGACCAGACCTTGCCTTCGACAAGTCGGAACTTCTGGTGTTCCAGATCGACGATGACATACAAGAAGCACTGAAGACATTTCCAGTCACGGCCTCAAAAGTCGCGGCAGCCACAGGGGAGGACCCCCTCCTCCGTGTCATCCGACACCACATCCAACACGGGTGGCAAACACGTTCCCCTCCACGCCATCATCAAGACCTCAAGTTCTACTACTCCATCCGCCACCAGCTCTCAGTAGTAGAGGGAGTGCTTCTCCGCACAGAACCAAATTCCACCCGAGGGTCGTCGTTCCGAGATCCCTACAGCCGACAATCCTCCAAACTCTCCACCAAGGACACTGGGGAATTGCCCGCACCAAATCCCATTGCCAGACGCCATGTTTTCTGGATCGGCCTTACCACGGATGTCACGGAGATGGTTGCGGCGCTGTACCATCTGTGCCCGACAACTGCCCGCCCCCCTCAAAAGTTTCCTTTCCTGGCCGGCACCGTCCGGACCCTGGGAACGCATTCACCTCGACTTCGCTGGCCCATTCCTAGGCCACCAGTGGCTCCTAGTGATGGATGCCTTTTCCCACTTCCCCATATGTCGTCCGTTGCTCCACAATCACCACAGAGGTCACCATTTCAGCCCTCACGAAGATCTTTTCCATCGAAGGATTACCATACGCCATCGTCACAGATAACGGACCGCAATTTCGAAGTCGGGAATTCCTATCCTTCTGTACCGCCAACAATATCAACACCTCCTCACCCCGCCCTTCCACCCCCAATCTAACGGGGAGGCGGAACGGCTAGTCAGAACATTCAAAACCCAAATGACCAAATACACCACAAGTCACAAACTCGAAGAGGCATTGACACTCTTCCTCAGTTCCTATCGAACCACTCCAGTGGGGGCCAAGAGCCCGGCGGAATTGCTGCATGGCCCGCCAACCTCGCACTCTCCTCCATCTCCTCTTACCCCCGCCCAAAGTACAGGTACCTTCGGGCCCATTCCGTTTCACCCCGGGCTCCCTAGTCTGGGCCCGCGGGTTTGGCTCCCGGGCCGGTTGGCTTCCGGGGGTCATCCAGCGGCCCCGGGGCCGCCAACTGTTCGACGTCAGCCTGGATGGCCGGATAGTGCGACGCCATCGAAACCAACTACGTCCCCGCTACCCCACGGCACCGTCCTCTTCCACCACGGCACGGCCATCCACTTCTTCCTCTCCTTCCCTGCCACCTCCACCACTCCTGCCGTCTAACCGTTGCTCAGGGACAGTTACAGCGCCACCACCGACGCCACAACCTGTCGGTCGCTCCGACACCCTTCAGCCGCAGCCTCTCGACCACCTGCGGGGACCATCTTCAGCGCCCCACGTACAGCCCCCGGCCATCGACGCCGACGAACCGATGCCGTTAGCTCCACAAGTACCTCCACCACAACCTGCACCACGACGCAGGTCGGCACGCATCGCCAGGGGAACAGCTCCGTACTCCCCCGGAGGTAGCCTTCATAGTCTGCTCCAGGGCGGCGCGGCAGACGACCTCGCAGACGTCGCAGACATCGCTTCCCCCCCCCCCCCGGGAGGGAGGTATGTTCAGTCTGCCAGTAAAGGCCCCTGCCAGGCAGACCTCACACACAACGCGCCTGCACGCCGGGATACATATACGACTCCAAACAGGCGCAGAGGCATCAACAAACCAGGAAAATAAATAGAATCTTCTAGAGGCTAAGTGGGACTATTTCTGACAGAGGTCGCCGTACTACCACACAACGGAATTCCTGCGCCAGGCCGCCTATATAAGCGTAGCCGGCCGCTCCACCGCCAGTTCCGGCCTGACCGCGGAACCAGCTTCATACTACAGAAGACCACCGGAAGTTCGCGAGAAGGAGAAGCCGTCTCTCTCTACCCCGGATCAGGACCAGGCTAAATTTCTCGACGGTCATCCGCTAACTGTACCACAATTGTTATTGTTTACCAGTGTTTGTGTACATAGTAATAAACCTCAAGGAACCATTAAGTGTAGTTCACTTCAAAACTGTTTAAAAATGTACAGTTTTTGCCCTTCTGCCAATGTCAGAGATCATTCCGGGTATAATTATAATATACAAAATTAGAAGAATAATGAGCAAAATCACAATGAAAAATTTTGACCCAATCTATTTAATGATTATTTACACCATATTCTCAAAAATCAATTTGTGAGCTTTAGTTTCTGGTAAAATGGTACAACAAAACAGTCGTTCACAAATTACGGATCTCTGAAAACGACTGATTAGAGAGGGATAGTAGTGGCTTTATAACACCATGTGACAAATCGCTAACGGACAAAAATATAACATTAATTCTCTAAACGACTTGGAACCTATCAACAAACAATGGTAAAATCGTTGGCCAAACAAATTAACTCTGAGGGGCGAGCAAAACAAATCTGGTTCTTTGCAAACGAAATATGACGAGTTACCACACTGGTCCTTCACAAGAAAGTATGGTGACAAAATGAAAAAAGAAGTTCCCCAAACTATGAACACCGTGTTCCAAGTAAATTTTTCTGGTATTTACTTCATTATTGAAGATGAACTTTTGTCCCTCGCCAGAGATTGAGAGATTCTTATTCAGTAAATACTATCACCGTCTCCTTTCATCACACCGAGAGGGGCGGTGTAACGGTTAGCGTTCTCGCCTCGCATTCGGGAGGACGGCGGTTCGAATCCCCGTCCGGGCATCCAGATTTGAGTTTTCCATGGTTTCCCCAAATCACTCCAGGCAAATGCCGGGATGTTTCCTTCAAAAGCCATGGCCGAATTCCTTCCCATTCCTTTCCCCCATCCTTGCTCCCCATCCTTGCCCCCCATCCTTTCCCGTCTCTAAAGACCTCGATGTTAAAAAGAGACGTAAAGCAGTTACAAAAAAAAAAAAAAAAAAAAAATCCTTTCATCGTAATAGAGATATTTGAACCATTCTTAAAAAATTTTAACCAATTTTAAAACAATGAATAGCTTATTCTTCTTCTACATAAATATTGGAAATTTTATGGTGGATTTTATCCCATTTTATGCTTCTCGCAGTCGAGAAAGATTTGTATGATAAGTTAAACATTTATAACGAACCCCACTCAGTTAACTACTGTTTAATAAATGTGCCCTAGCCTTCCCGCCGAATCAACAAACGCGTCGCACTAGCGTAACACTGCGGCCACGGTGAAATCGCGTAAATATTTACAAAAGTCAGCTACTCTGTGGACATCTATCGTACAAATATTTCGAGTAGCAGAATACAAAGTTTCAGTGATTAATTAAGTGCACTTTGGATCAAAGGGAAGCTTGATAGTAATGAATGTATTGCATCACACGAAATAGCCTGGACTCAGCATCCATTGAGAAACGACTGCTACTGATGTTGGACAAACTTCGTCACAGGCTTCTCGGTAAAGAGTTATCTCAAACTACGACACTCTTCATAATGTGATTCTATTAGATTAAATACCAATCTCACTTGCTTTGGCAGCTCTAGGAAATCGTTAATGCACATATTCGTGTGTTGTAGTGCAATACGATCTCCTACTTGATAAATAAATCCTGCAACCTTTTACTCCTCTAATTTATTCATCAAATTGCGTGGCAGATATGCAATCATCTCCTTATATCGCTCAACGGCTGTGATGCCTTTGATGGCAATGAGCAGTTTAGTCTCATGAACCCTTTTCTCATGAAGGCAGGGGATGATGACTTTCCAGAAATTCTGGCACCTGACAATACCATCACACACAACCGATCACTTATATGTATATGTACTTAATCATCTCAGTTAAACCATTTAGCGGCTTACATCGTAAGCAGCAAAGTGTGGGGTAGATTAGTACAGTGTGATGTCTTCCAGTACATAACGTTTACTACAAACGTGTCTGTGAAGTAGTTCAATATAAAATCTGTACTTATTATCGTAAGTAAGATTCTTAAAGGAGATAGATGTGTTTGTAATATGTGAAATGTAAGAAACTAAAGGAATGTAAGGTAGTTTAAGCAATCGAGTGTAACTGCATGCAATTTTATGTTAAAATTGATATGTAAATTCTGAGAATAACTATGGTCAAAGACGTGATAACTGAATAGAAATAAGAATGGGATTTATATGTACTGTAAGAATTATTATTGTTATTATTATTTTTCTTATGGCTTTATGCCTTACAGACGTCGAGAACATTAGAGATGGGATGAGTTCTGTGAACAAGGAACTGGATGGAATTGATCCATAACGCTTTGAAGGAACCGAAGTAGCATTCGGTTTGAGCGATTTAGGGAAACCATGAAAACCGGAATGTGGATGGCCCAATAGGTATTCGAACTCCAGTCCTGGGGAACACCGGACCCCTGCGTTATCGCTTACACACCAGGCTTGGTTCTTAGTAAAATCAGAAGAAATTCGACCATAATAACTTGCGTGAATCTCAAGTTTATGTGTCATGTGAAGAGACAAACACCAAATATATTAAATTAAGCAAATTAAGCTTGGTATAATAATATAAATAAGGAAAATTTGGAAAATACTTGGTAGTATCGGACATCAAAATGCTTATTAAAATGAAATTAATAGCGTGGGATGGATAAAACAACCAGTATTTATGTGATCAGAATAAGAAGGCAGTGAATTAAGAAGTCAGAAAATAAGTGGGTGTTACAGAAACACAATATGAACATTTGAAAATAAAAAAAAAAGCATTGAAATAATGTGAGAATATTTCAGAGTAAAAATAGGCATAAATAACTGAATAAGATCACAATTTATGATGTTGATGGAAAAAAAAAAAACACTTGATTATAGACTTGTGAATTAAATAAGAATGTGAATGTATTAATCACATTAGGGAAGGGCAGATTATCATGAATTAAAATACAAAGTGATTATAGGTAGGCAATAAATAAACAAGGTAAAGGAATAAGGGAGGCAGCGCCAGGTTAAAATCTAAAGGAAATATTGAAAAATAAACATCCTTTAATAAGAAGTAATTTTATTTGTAATTAGGTAACAGATTAAGACGTGTAACTAATTACGAGTAACCAGTTATAATTAATTAGAATAAACAAGCTGTGATTGCAACAAGTGATGAACAGCAATTAAAAGCAACAAGCGTGGGTAAAAAAAAAAAAAAAAAAAAAAAAAAAAAAAAAAAAAAAAAAATTATGGTCTATAGCAAGCAATGGAAGTGATTAGAAGCCGTAAAAAAAAAAAGTCGGTCAAATTCTAAATCATGAGACAGGTGTAACGCTAAATAAGATTCAAATGTTGATGTCATTAGTTTCAAAACTTCCGTTTCGCTGCGCTATCATCGTTAGATAAACTGATCAGCCAGACCATTATGACTACCTACCTACTATCGATATAAGCCCGTCCACGCACTGTGCGTGTAGTATCATTGAGCGTCCCATCCGTGTTTAGAACGGTGAAGGCGAGCCGTCTATCAGAGTTTGACCGACAGCAGTCTGTGATGGCCCGGAGGCTCGGAACGAGCATTTCGGAAACTGCACGACTTGTAGGGTGTTCGAGGAGTGCTGTGGTGTGTGTCTTCAACAAGTGGCGAAACCAAGGTGAAACCACGTCCAAATGTCGAAGGGTAGGGCGGCCACCTCTTATAACAGAAGTCGGACGTCGTAGGCTGGGCAGACTGGTAAAACAGAACAGACGGCGAACTGCGGCGGAACTAACATCAGACTTTAATGCCGGACAGACTACAAGTGTGTCTGAACACACACTGCCCTGAAAACTTCTAGCAATGGGCCAGACGACGACCCATGCATGTGCCAACGTTAACACCACGACATCGGCAACTACGACTGAAATGGCCACGTGACCATCGTCACTGGACGTTGGAGCAGTGGCAGATTGTTGCATGGTCTGATGAATCCCAATATTATCATCATCATGCCAACGGGAGGGTGCAAATCCGTCGTTTTCCACGGGAATAGCTTCCTGATACCCGTACTGAGGGATGGAGACAAGCTGGCGGCGGCTCAATTATGCTCTGTGGATCATTCACGTGCGCATCCATGGACCCAGTGGTGCTCGTGCAAGGCACCATGATGACCAATAAGTATCGCACACTGGTTGCAGACCACGTACACCCCTTCATGACTACCATGTTTCCCAACGGCAGTGATATTTTTCAACAAGATGTCACTCCATGTCACATGGGCAAGGGTGTGATGGAGTGGTTCGAGGAACACAGTGGTGAGCTGCAATTGATGTGTTGGCACCGCAACTCGCCAGATCTGAACCAAGGTAAGGTGAAAAGGTCCCTTACATGTAATTTTGGAATAATGTTTTGTTAAAAAATTAACTAGATATTAGTCTTGCTTGTGTTGTGTATACAAATATGTTAAATTCTTATGAAAGAAAGAAAAAGATAAGCGTATAGTAAAGTGCCGGAATATCTATGGACAGTGGTCATCTATGATAATGTATATCTTTTTGGACGAGAATATAATATCTGGCTGGCACGTGGTTGAATAAAAAACGGAATGTAAAGAAGTGTATTTTGTACCAAGTGATTATAAATAAAAAAGTACTTTCGAGTGTTTCTTAAAACAATCCATTGTTGATATATATATATTATTTATTTGTTTCTGAACTGTGAATTGAAATAATTTGCCGGCTTCTACAGCTAATATTACGGCTTGAAGACGGATAGATTAAACATATCAAGAGGAGCTAAGGTAAATCACCTAAATCCAGGAAGAGGGGATCTTACAAGTGGCTGACCATGAAAGGACGCAGAGCTGAAAATTCGTTTCGGTAAGGAAAGAACCATGCAAATCTTCGGATACGAGAAACAAAGGTAGGAGATCATACAGTTAAAAGTGAAAGATAGGAATTTAATCGCGTAAATTGTTTCAAAAGACAGTTAAAGTAATAAACGCTTTGTTTAAAGTTGACGAACTAAATTTTGTATCTCACTGCATGTCGAAAAAAAAAAAAGTTTGCTAAAATAAACTGTCGTAAAAGAAATTTGGACAAAGTGTATAATGCATGCTTATATACAGATATGAAATTTTAGTTTTGCTTTAGTAGAAATGTTTTTGTAAATATATTATGTGTGTTGATGGTGGTTTGTGTCTCTAATACAGCGTTGCAAAATACTTTTGGTTTCGTTGCAATTTTTTTGGGTTGTCAGTCTGTATTTTACTTCGTAATTTTTTTTAGTGTTTAAAATTGTTTGGGGAGGTCATTATCCGCGCGTGACAATTTTTTTGGTATAAAATGGAGAATAAAGATTTGGTATTAAATATAGATAGATCAATTGACGGGACGGGAGGCGAAAATTGTGAAAATGTTAATATTTCGGGAAACTTGAATAGTAGTTTAGATTCGCGCTACGCAAATTCAGAACAATATATGTGTGATATTAGTGTAGAGAAAGTTCATGAGTCCTCTCCAGTTCGTGTAACCGAAAAGAAATTTTGCCGAGAAGAAAATAATTCTCTGGATACAATACTGGCAAGAATTTTACAAAGCCAACAAGACTTACAAAGAGTCAACGAGAATTAAAACAATAATTGAAACAAGAACTACAACAGAGCAAACAGAATTTTGAAGATGTGAATCAACAACAGACGAGGAATATACAAGAATAAAAACAAGAAATGAAGCAAGAATTACAACAAAACCGACAGAAATTGGAAAAGTTAAGCCAACAACAGATAGAGAAAACTCAGGAATTGATTTCACAGAATCGACAAAGAATGAAACAATAATTTCAGCTGTGGAGAAAGGAAACAGATATTATTTGTTTTATACTGAACAATGTGGAGGAGCGCATTATAAATGAAGAGCGGAAGCGCGAAGAGTCACTGAAAATGGTAGGTGACGAGCAGAGTAAATTAAAAAAATGAATTTTCGGGAAACATTCAAGGAATTAGACAGGAGTTTTGGCAAGTGCAACGAGAAGTAGAGAGTTGTAAAAAGGCAATTTAAAAACAATGGATGGAGATAAATCAGCGAATTGACATGGTACAAAGTAAAACAGAGTACAGTGCCGCCAACCATGGGGTACAGTCAGGACCAATAAAATTGCCCGAAGTGTATTTCATTCCTGGGGGAGAGATTCGTCCGCATACATTTGTAAAAGTGTATCGAAATGCGCTACCAAAGTATTGGCTGTATGAAGAAAAAATTAGATATATGAAGATGATGATGAAAGACGAAGCATTGGAATGGGTATGTGGCGTTGTGGAGAACAGTATCAGTTACGAAGAATGTTTGCGAAACTTTTTGAAGAAGTACTGGTCAGAGGAAAGACAAAGGCGCGTGAAACAAGAGTTTCGGAACAGCTGTACGTACAAAAGGCAGTTCGGTAGCCTTCGAGAGTATTGTGAGACACTGTTGAAGGGACTGAAATACTTATCAAATCAATTGGAGGAAGATGAAATAATAGAGATTTTGGAGAGAAAAATGCCGCGTCGGGTGCAGGAGAGAATGTTGCTCATGCGATGGAATAATATACAAGAATTCTTAGAAGGAGTGAATAAAATTGACAAGTGGGACGACAGAAACGTGAGAGACCAAAATTTTGCAGGACGTGAGGAAAAAGTAAATTTGCAGGATGGAAGATCACATTCGGGACAGGCTCACAATGGTCACTGGAGTCAACAAGGATATCGGGACAAGTATGGGAGGAGAGATGTTGCAGAAGTGAGACCTGTACAAGAATGGAAGGGAAGGATTACGCCGTATAAACAATGGAATTACCGAAACGGAAGAGAAGGAAATGCATTCAACTATGGAAGTAGAGGACGGGAGCGAGTAGAAAGTGGGAGAAAGAGGGATGAAGACTGCAATCAGGGAAATTAGGAAGGGCTTGTGAAGAGATCTGTTCCCAGGCCGGTGAGAGAAGAAGACCAAGAACTTTGAAAACATCTAGGTGTATGATTATGGAGATGAGCAGAGAAGAAGCAGCAGAGCATAGGAGGGTTGTTCTAAAAGAAGTTGCAGCACAATTCCAAAAGATAGAGAAAGAGGAGAAGAATCAGAGGGCACCAGTAAGGAGTGACAAGGATCAGATCAAAGCTAATGTGGAAAATAAATTAGAAATGGAGTCGCATGATGAAATAGATAATTGGATAAGTCAAGTAAGGAGAGTCTGTAGGGAAGAATTAAGAATGGAAACGGAAAGAGATGGAAGTGAGGAGAACAAGGAAAAGCAACAGGAAGTTGGTGAAGAACAAGAAGTATTGGTGGAGGACAGGGGTCCATTGAAGTGAAAATGCTTGGAACAAATTGTGGACAATAAACGAGTTAACAATGCCGAGGAGAAAATAGTGGAAAACAATGAGGCGATTGGTTTGACCAGAATGATTTGCTGGGAAGACAAGGATGAGAATAGTAGTGGAGAAATGAAGTATCTGGTATCTCTTTATTGAGAAATGAGGAAGAAAATTACGATGTGAGAAGAGAAGAGGAGAATGAGGAAACAGACAATATGAAAAAAGAAGAGGATTCTGTAGAAGAAGAAGAATTCGAGAAAGAATATAGTATAGAAGAGGAAGAAAATTGTAACGGAAATTTGACAATGAAATACGTAATTGATATTGAGAAAGAAGAAGAAAAGGAGGTGAAGTGTTTCCTGATAAGGAAGGAAGGACCAGGAAGGGTCAAAGATAGTGAAGCAATCAAATTTATGAGGAAGAACAAAGAGATAATTTACCGAAAGGTGGAAGAAGAGGAAGCAACAAGAGGAAAAGTGAAGATGAAGGACTGACGTTCTAGGAAAAACTGAGTACGAAGTAGGGGAGGTAGTGTTGGTGAGGACCCATGAGCGCTCTAGTTGTATAAATGCGGAAATTAAGAAATTTTTTGATGTATATGAAGGACCGTATAAAATTGTGGGGAGACCTCATCAACATGCATACTATCTCCACTACCCGAAATCTGGAAAAGTGTTAGGTTTAAGGAACCTGAAAGATTTGGAACTGTACATCGAGTGAATGAGAGGATGAAAGTTGCAGAGAGTGAATGTAAATATTGTAAGTTAAGAGAGAGAGATCAACAAAATTTGTGGGGCAAATTTTAATGACAAGTAGAAGGGGGGGGATATGTAAGGTGACAAGGTCCCTTACATGTAATTTTGTGAATAATTTTTTGTTAAAAAATTAATTAGATATTAGTCTTGCTTGTGTTGTGTATACAAATGTGTTAAATTCTTATGAAAGAAAGAAAAAGATAAGCGTATAGTAAAGTGCCGGAATATCTATGGACAGTGGTCATCTATGATAACGTATATCTTTGGACAGCGGCAAAGAGAGAAGGGAATATGGCGCGTTTTGGACGAGAATATATCATCTAGCTGCCACGTAGTTGAATAACAAACGGATATATATGTAATATTTATTTGTTTCTGAACTGTGAGTTGAAATAATCTGCCGGCTTCTGTAGCTAATATTACGGCTTGAAGACGGGCAGATTATACATATCAAGAGGAGCTAAGGTTAATTACCTAAATCCAGGAATCTTACACCCGATAGAACACATCTCGGCTATAATTGATCGTGGCGTCAGAGCCCGTCGCCCCCCTCCCCGGAATTTATGGGAATTAGGTGAGTTGTATGTTCAGATGTGATGCCGAGCTGGAAGATGGCCGCCTAAGTTTGTTCGTTAAAGTAGGCAAAAATAAAAAAAAAATAACTTATTCCACAACTCGAATAAAAGCCAGTTCCTTTCCTCTGGAACCTAAAGTTTAATGTAGATTCCGAACTACGGAACATCTTTTTCAGGAGGAGGGTGATTACATCGATTAACCACTCTTACAGCGGACATTTACGAACATCCAGTGATCAGTTGCTAGTAGCGTGACGACAAAACGCAACATACCGTTATATCCGCAGCGGAGTGCTTTGAATGCTGCGACACATCAGAACGAGGCAACGCACGAACTGAACCGAAGTGATTAACTCTCTGGCCTCGCATTCGGGAGGACGGCGGTTCGAATCCCCGTCCGGGCATCCAGATTTTGGTTTTCCATGGTTTCCCGAAATCACTCCAGGTGAATGCCGGGATGTTTCCTTCAATAGGCCATGGCCGAATTCCTTCTCGTTCCTTGTCCTCAGTCCCATCCCGCTTCCAATGTCTTCGGTGTTGACGAGGCGTAATGCCATAAGTAAAAAAAAAAAAAAAAAAATGTTAGTGCGTTGCCTCGTTCTGATGTCTACGCGCCTTACCTGTAGCCGATGGTGGCAAAACGTCTTGTATGCTATGTGGACTGGTATTTCCAGTTTTGCGTGTGTCTGCCTCCTTCGTTCACATGTTGGCACTCAGTCGTCGATTAAACACACTGTTCCTTGAAATTAAGTAAACCCGTTCTATTTTAGTTTTTGTTATTGTTTCGTTGTGTTCTGACCATTTTTAATCATGACTTGGGACAGCTAAAACGTGTTCTCTTTTATTAAAACAGAGTGAAAGGAATCCGATATTATGGAAGAAGGAAGATAAACTTTATCATAATGTGTTAAAAAAAAAAAAAGGATTCTTGGAGTGAAATAAGTGCAGAGACTGATGTATTGAAAAAATAAGAAGAAAGATAATATATTTAAACTTTATTTAGTTTCATTGAAAACATATTGCATGCTAGTAAAATGCATTAGCAGTTACCAAGTATCTGAATGTTATGGCTAACCTTTCTTCAGCGGTTGCTGTTTTTCGAAAATTTGTATGATTCTTCGAATTTTTTTCCAGAATTGATTCTAATAAAAATATGTAGTCAGTGGACGATATTCTTGCAATGTTTAGAAAATGGCCACTCTCTTCTTCTTCGATCATATTGTTTAAAAATAAATGCCCACGAGCAAGCACTCTATTTCGATAATATCTAGTTGCCCATTACCTTATTTTAGTATGCAGCATTGGTTACTGTTAAATCATCACCGCGCTCCATATCCATGCTTTAACTACACGGCGCTGCTAATTCGTCAGAACACGTTAATGGACGGATACCTGGCTATGGCGATCTGCGTTCGTGTAAAACAGTATACATACGAGGCATCCGTTCTGCCTCGCCTAGCCTACCACCACGCTCGGTGCACAAACTTGTCCGAGGCGAGGCGATCACACCTGTCCTGTAGCCGCGCCGCAGCTAGCCGCTTCTGGCCGTTCGCCAAACGACCCGAGGCGAGTCGAACACCATCCGTCCCGAGTAGGTACTTAAAAGAGAATTCGGGAGTGCGGAGCATGCTATGTGGACTGGTATTACCGGTCATGTGTTGCCTCCTTCATTCGCACTGCCACGTTGGCATTCAGTCATACTTTATGCACATAGTGCGTTGAAATTAAATAAAACCAATGTACTTTAGTTAAGAAGTTTTTCGTTATTATTTTTTCGATTTGTTCTGACCAATATTAATCACGAGTTGGGACTCATACTGTAATGTAGTAAAAAAAAAAAAAAAAAAAAAAAGACACTTCCAACAATTAACGTTGCACTTCTTTTTTGTTTTGCAAAATAAATAAATTAATTAGATATTTCATAATCAATTCTTTTGCTTCTTCATTTACCTCATTCATTTTAATATGTGACCATTAAGGTCGAAAAACACAACCACCGGTTTTCACAATTGAGATATTTCACATGGTATCCAACTGGGACACTTCAATGTGTAAACGAAGGCTTTTTCGCGTCGCTGCATTGGTTGGTAGACCTGAAGATGACGGCAGAATACGCCTTCGAAAGCTCGTCTATCTTCAACGTCATCCGGCAGGGAACCCGCGAAGATTATATTTCAAGGACACTTCAATATATATACTTCATGACAATACAGTTAGTGAAAAATACTTGTTTATAGGCAAGTAAAGATGACCGGAATGGAATACGTCATTGGCAATATGCTAAGAAAGAGTAGAGCATATATAGTGACAACTTAATAGGAAATAAAGGTCCATTAGTTGTGAAATTAAGTGTGCAGATTATTAAGGGCAACACAGAATATTGCAAACAAATTATTGCAATACAATGTGTATTGTAGCAACATAATATAGGGAAATGCATATTAATCATGGCATTTCAAGAAGAAAAAACAGTCAAGGGTACTAGGGCAACTAAGGAATAATAAGTGAATTAATTATGATAATAGACACTGTTTAAGTAAGAGCAATCAGATTAAGAATAAGTTATATAGGAAAAAGGGACTGAGTTGCACAGTGAATGCTGAATAAATCAGAAGTGTACATATGAATACAGATTTGTTGGGGTTAATTAATTAAATGCATTCTTGAAAGAAATTTTTTACAGAAGAAAGCGTAGAAACAATTAAGAGGTATGCAGAAAATATAATCAATATAGTACAAACATAGTACAGTTCTTTGAACATGTGTTGGACTGTGTAATTGAGAAAAGTAAATTGAAATTGAAGCAGGAGATACTAGCAGTAATGTGAAGACTTATGGTATAAAGTGGATAAAACATATAAGAAACTGAGTTCCATGATCCGATGGATTAATGATAAATTGATTTGTGGCAAGATGATAGTCGTAATTAGCTAGAAAAATTCCCAGCTAACCGTTACACGAGATGGCCTGACAGTAGGTTACATAAAGAATAGGGCCTACATAAATAACCTCAGGGGCACTACAAAGTATTTAATTAAGGAAACCAATAAGTAGTATTTGATATGGTCCCAATTAAATTAGCAATGACTAGGGATAGAACTGAAGTTGCATGGTCAGGTGTAACCATGGAAACTGATTGATTATAACATTGAACTGAAAAGAGGAATGCATTCAGTTGACAGGAATAATGTAAGAATTGTAAGGTGAATAACATTAGCATGTGATAGACTGAGCAAGCATCCAGATTTTGTTTTAAGAATGCAAGTTGTGTGAAAGTTTTAGACATAGGTGTAAATAATAGTTGTAATTTTGAAGTTTAAAGGGAAATTACATTAAAATTATATGCCAAGAAGAAATTTAATAGATTTTTTAACTTGTGTCATCCTGGAATTTTTATAACGTCAGTTTAGCAAAGCATACAGAATAATGCAAATATTTTCAAAGAATATGTAAACTTAGAAATGGTGAGACATTTTATTAGCATGGATATAGATTTTTTTTAAATAGTTTGATAATAATTTTAGTTATTTTTATATGTTAATGGGTTGATGCACTTGAAACAAACAGTTTTGAAATAAATGATTTACTGCAGGGAGTAATTAAGAATTTTTTTTGCATACAATGATGGGATACATTGTAAGATTATATACGAATCAATTTGAATTTGTCTGTGTGAACTATACATGCTTGAACTCTTTCTATGCAACTGATTCAACATTGAAGTGCAATTGTTGTAATTGAATTATTCACACTCATTAATAACTATAGTAGCTTTAAATTCTATTGATAATTGACTGAAGTCTCTATGATCAATGCTTCCAAACTGACTGATATATAATTAAGAGCAATTTACCACCATTAATTGATTTTTAATAGTGGTTGAGTGATCAATTGATCAGCTGATAGTTTAAATGACTAAAAAAGGAAAAATTAGGATTTTCAATAAATATATTAAAGTAATCCAAAAAGAAAATTATGTAGAGATATTAACTACTGTTGTCTCAATTCAAAGAGGTAAATATAAAATTTTATTAAGGATAGTAAAAAAATTGGTGTGAGTTAATAAATAACTCAAAAATAATTGTTCAAATTTTTATTTAGATAAGATTCATGGTGTTAAAGCATGAAGTAATTGCTGAGTTTAGATTGTCAAGGACAAGAAACTATTGCTGTAATCAATGATTTCATCTTTAACATTGAAGTAAATGGCCAGACACACTTCAGCTTGATGCATCCATGTGGCGTCGAAACAGGTATAATGTTGCTTGCATTGATCCATATCAGTAACAGCCAGAAGACATGAGAATATCTCTGCTATTTGTAACTTCTGAGCGAACACAAATTAACTTCAATTGCAGTATTGTTAGAAACCTCTGCAGATTGTGATTGTAAATATAGAACTACTGTTGGATTAAGAAGTTTCTGAATTTATGTAATAAAACATTAGGAAATATTTAAGATAACTGAATATTTAGAACAGTAACACAGAGTTTATTAACATGGATAATTGATTTGTACACAATTTTGTTATACTGTTTTGAATTGCATATATTTGGTTTTCACACATATTTTGATATCACACGTTCGCACATTAACTGATGCTTTTATTTAATTACAATTAATGTTACACTTGTACAAATAAACGCCTATGTTTTGTGAATCTAATATTTTGTTGCTGTCTAATCAAAAATGTGAGTTACAGTAGTTAAAAAATTTTGAGAGACATTGCAATTGTTTTTAAAATGTACACGACTGAAATTGGTTTTGGTTGAATGGATCGTGATGTAAACAATTGTAATCTTGAGACCGTTCACTGTAGAATTTGCAATAAATTATTAGACACAAAGTGTACCAATCAGCCGAGTTGTCAAATCAGTAGAAGCTTTCCATGGTTTTAAAAATTACAATTTTTAGTTTTTTTTTCTGATTTTAAAGGTGGTTGAGAAATAAATGATTGTGCATTGCAAAATATAATGAAAGTAACCATTAGGGGTTTATATTAAGGAATTTTATTGAGTTACTTAAAGCGATAATATAAACTGATGCATGGAATATGAAGCCAGTAAATGATTATTTAAGGGAATAGTTAAAATTAAGACTCGTAACATAGTTTTGTTTCAACGGGAGTGAGTTAGAATGAATTATGAATTTAAATTAAACATATGATTACAATTAGGGAAGTTTCTCCAGGAAGGATGAGTTTAGCATATATACCAATTACAGGTTATTGATCGATGGTGAAAATGGAATATTTGTTGGATTAAAAGAGGTTATGGTGTATATATGAGTTACGAGCCGGCAAGGATAGCACAAATTATTTTCAATCCACAGATCACATTTTGTTCAGTGCGAAGCTTGTGAGAAGCCCAGTACCCACTCTGCCTGTAGTAAGACTTGCTGAAACCTATTTCAGCAAATTAAGGAACACTGCTATTTTTCCACGTACAGTATTCAAGCTTATATTCCACGTGTGTTTCACCGGTTACCAGTCGCAAGGATTTGCTGCCGGAATCGACCAGTCCTTTTAGACTCGAGAACTGTACTTCAGTTAGATAACACTCGCCGTGTGATATTACAATACTTTGCCTAGTAACGTAGACAACCTTCCAGTCGCTGACTTCAAGACATAGATTTTGCAACAGGTATATCTTCATGGAATGTGTAAGTTTTAGGAACTGGATTACGTCTATTTATCCAACTTGAATGTCAATATATAGTTTCTTGTTCAGTATTAGTGTGTTTTCATCAGTTAATCTAAGCAGAGTTTAATTGCACAACAGTGTATCCTTTTATAAGTACTTTTTATTTAAACAACAATGAATAGAATTTAATTAAGATATAACTTGTCAATTAATTAACCAGATTCTATGCGCCAATCTAGCATTGAGAACACGTAATTCCTTTTGCTTAACTTACTTGTCTCATGGCTTATAGTTATAGGCTATTTTACCTAAAAGAGTTTATCTTGACTAATGAAGCATTTTAACCAAACTTCCTTGACACAGTACGTGCGCAGTTTAACACGAAATCTGTGATATCTCACCGAGGAAGGTGGGTGAGTGGTTAGCGCTCTAGCCTCGCATTCGGGAGGACAACGGTTCAAATCCCCGTCCCGGCATCCAGATTTGGGTTTCCCATGGTTTCCCCAAATCGCTCCAGTAGAATGCCGGGATGCTTCCTTCAAAAGGCCATGGCCGAATTCCTTCCCGTTCCTTGTCCCCACTCCCATCCCGCCTCTAATGACCTCGACGTCGACGAGGCGTAAAGCCACAAGTAAAAAAAAAAAATCGATATCTCGTCAGGGATTAAGCTAGGATATGTAGGTTTATTACCGGGGATGCTACAGTAGCATAAAACCTGAAGCTAGAGCTGACTAATTTCTGTCACATGATTAAGTGGTAAGATTCTAAGAAAACTAGTATAAATTAATTGCTGCTGTCTAGATAGTTCTATTTTATCATGTACAAATAATGACTACAGACATCAAGCTACTAACTACTAATATGAACTGTGCGCCATTATATTACGAGCAGCAATTTACATTCCCTGTTTTTTTATGATGTCATGAGAAAAGGTTTACTAATTAAAAGATCGAATCTGGACCCCCTTATTAACACAACTATCAGTTTAAGTTCTACTCATCATTAGTTAGATACGAGTGAGAGTCTAATGAAAACCTTAATTTTTTTTGATTTTATATATTGTGCATACATACAAGTCACCTGTATCATTGTCGACATAGTCTACTCCACGCTCAATGCATCTCAGCCAACGTTTCCGAACTGCCAGGATTCCCGGGGAAAAAAAATCTTTTAGGAGACGACACAACCACTCCTACGCCGCCGTTTGAAATTTCGTTCCACAAAGTGCTTCTGTTAGGGTTCAAACATATGTAAATCACTTGGGGCAGGGTCTGGCAATGACTTCAACTGTGGTCTCGGGAGTCACGACACTATTAGCCTTGCCAGGGCGTGGAGTATCAGCTACAGACGTCACGCCATTTGCGAACTTCCTACACCATTCATGCACTTGCTGTTGTGACAAACAGGCATCCCCGTAAAGAACCTTCATTCTGCGATAAATCTATAGGTTTTACCATCACTTTTCAAAAATCTAAACACCGAACGCTGTTCTTCTCTGGTGCACGTTGCTAGTGGGGCGGCCATCGTTACATTGTTCCTGTGCTGGTTCTTGAACATCTTCACAGTCCAGCCACCTATGTGGGCACCCGGCACCTTATTTTTAACAGGCGTACCAATTTACAGACCACTGACGTGCACTTTTATTTTATATTTTTTAAGGTTTACATTTGCCTCTCCCTCGTACTTCCATGGTGTTAACTGGATTAACAGAACTCTGAGGATAGGCTCATACTCTGGATTCATCGCCACTACAAGTTGGATTATTAGTCAGATTGTGACACCGCTAAAAAGCTGAGAGAGGGCTACAGCGTTATAAGGAGGAGGCTGTTTCTCATTTGTAAGTTCATTGTATAAAGCCCCACCCCCCCCCCCCGTACCGGCCGTTCTGACTGAGATTTTTAGGCGGTTTTCCGCAGACATCAAAGTGAGTGCCAGGACGATTCCCAATATCAGCCTTATAAACTACTTCTGGCCTCGCATTCGGGAGGACGGCGGTTCGAATCCCCGTCCGGGCATCCAGATTTGGGTTTTCCATGGTTTCCCCAAATCACTCCAGGTGAATGCCGGGATGCTTCCTTCAAAAAGGCCATAGCCGAATTCCTTCCCATTCCTTGCCCCCATCCTTTCCCGTCTCTAAAGACCACGTTGTTAAAAAGGGACGTTAAACTGTAAAAAAAAATAAAAAAAAATTATAAACTACACATTTCACAAACATAAAAGACTTATCACACGATGAACACAGTTACACGTTTTAAACACAGTTCCCACATTAGTACTCAGTACAAACGTGTAGTACGTATGAAATGCTTTGCTGCAGCAAGGGCATATGGCCATAAAACCATAGCTCCAAATTTGACCATATCAGCCAAGAGTAAATCTCATCGTAGGCATCTGATCCCAAAAATGATGGAAAATGGTGGTGAAGAATGAGAAGGAGTCACTGAAGCACTACGTAGTACATGTACACAAGTTACTATAATGTGGATTAGAGGTGATATTGGAGTCTCTTGAAATGAAATGATTGACCATCTAATGTAGGAAGTTGTCTCATTGGGACAAACCAGTCATCCGCTCACATTGGGTGTTGACTATAAATCACGGCTCCTAAAAGTATTATACGATAAGTGGTTCACAATGCGAAGAATGAAATTAGTCCATAAATCAGCTAGTACGTATTGATTAATCCAACAAGTACAACAGATACTTGTTTTCTAACATCTGCTACCATAGGAAGTTAACACCCACGAGATTAAAGAAACTAAATTTGTCATCTGTGAACTGGATGAAATTGGAGTTGTGAATCAATTTTATATATATATATATATCGCATCCGGTCTGAGGTGAATAACTTACTGATTCCGACCAAAGTTTCCAGTTTTAGGCAGAAAGTTGTACCCCTTTTTCGTAGTACAACCTGAAGATTTAGAATACAGTCTGAATGACAATGCATGGGGACGGTACCTCGTAGGCCGCAGTGTCTGCACTTTGGTCTGCTATACGTGTGTATGTTTTGAAGTGTTTCCTAAAACATTTGATAGTTTTGTATCAGATGGCATGCAATTACAATATCAGTAAGTAATGATAATACATGAGTATCTTTTATCAAGTTCTACGATGATGAAGAAGAATTTTCCGAGTCGTTTTTGATGAAACTATATCAATATCTTACTATCTAAAAAAAAAAATCAAAAAAAAAAAATCAGAGGGGATCTGACTGCAGATCGAATGTACCCAGGTTCGAATCCCTGTCTCGGTGGGGATTTTCATAACCTCTGTATCCGACCGTCACCTCTGATACACTTGCTGTGTAATTTGAAGTACACATAAAGCTTCTGTGGTTTGGTTTCCACGTTTAACTGTAGATCCCCTATAGGGCTAAAAACCCTAGTTTTAACACTGATGCGTACACATCCACAGCAAATTCAAGTCAAACAAAGGCTTAACGTTTTTTTTTTTTTTTTTTTTTTTTTTTTTTTAATGGCATTCGGCAACGGAGGCCATACAGCCAGCTCAATGTGTATTTTTTCCAATGTATGGACGGCACAGGACGGACAAGACATTCACACAGACACACAACACTTAACATCCATGCCCGCGGCCGGATTCGAACCGGCGGCCTTCGGCACGTGGAGCTAGCACTCTAGCCCCTACGCTACCGAGGCCGGCTAAGGCTTAACGTTGTCCTCGTTGGCCCAAACGAACAAACATACAAAATAAGAGGGGAGCACGCTTTCCTCGTCGGAAAGTTATATTAGCGAATATCGTCTAGTTCTCACGAAGCAGTTCTGTTTTGCAAAAATCATAATACCCTTAACTAACTAGACAAAATGTACCATTACTTCGGATATGGAGATTAAAGATCTGATGATCAGCATTCTACTTCAGAAATTTTTACTGCATTTTAAATGGCAAAAACTAAATAAAATATGTAAACCGTGCCTTATTTAGTTGAAACTTCGCACGTAAGGAGCATATCCAGAAATACACATTTTGAAGTAATATAGTACTGCATTCGTGAACCGAGCGGGGCGGTGTAACGGTTAGCGTTCTCGCCTCGCATTCGGGAGGACAGCGGTTCGAATCCCCGTCCGGGCATCCAGATTTGGGTTTTCCATGGTTTCCCCAAATCACTCCAGGCAAATGCCGGGATGCTTCCTTCAAAAGGCCATGGCCGAATTCCTTCCCATTCCTTACCCCCATCCTTGCTCCCCATCCTTTCCGTCTCTAAAGACCTCGATGTTAAAAAGAGACGTAAAGCAGTTAAAAAAAATTAAATTAAAAAAAATAAAAAAAATAAAAAAATAAAAAATGCATTCGTGAATGAGTTGAATGACTGGGTTTCCGCTATATAAAGCAATAATGTTAGCAGTGGTGATGTGTTCTCACATTTCGGAGAACACTGGGTTCTTTGTCATTCCACTTATCGTGATTTCAGTTTTCCATGGTTCTACAAAATTATTCCAGACAAATACCGGAATGAATCCTCACACACGTCATTAATTGTATCTTAACCCTTCCTTATCAACATTACATGAGCTCTAACACCCCTCCGTCTACGAACCATAGCGAAAAAAAGAAATCCCTAACTGGAACACTTTACTGCACTGCATCTACGAACTTGATGTGGCTCTCTGACTGTTAATGTCGATAGTAAACCACGACAAGCAGTAATTTATTCATAATTCACTGTCTCGTCGGAAGATTGCGTAGGGTGTGTTTCATGCCCTGCGCAGTGCTGATCCCGGCTTTGTCGGATGGACTTGACTGAAAAGGGTCTGCACTTAAGAGGCTTAGCCCCGGAAATTTGGGATCCACTAACTCGCCTCACATTTTAATTAAACTGTGCTGACGGTAAGGAAACACTAATTACTATGTTCTCTCTCTAAGTACCGGCACAGTCAAGGGTACTAGCGTCGAGCAGCAAATAAACAAGACTAACAGCTGCTTTCCCTTTAATAAACCCCCGTGCTCATGGATGCCGGAATATTTTTAATATAGGAGAGTTGTCTCGTTTTTAATGCTGTGGGATTGTAGTTTTAAGCTGCTACTGGTTACATCAAAACTTTTAGTCTTTACGAGTATATGATGTAATAATTTCTAGATCAAAATAACATAAAAAAATTTCATCCTACTTGACAATAGTCAGAGAATTTAATTTCCAAATCAGTTTCCGGTGCTTATAGAATTCGTCTTGCGGCGAATCCATAAAGATTCAGTAATCTTTGAACTCGCAAAAAGGTAGAAGGTTTGTCTACATCATATTATAAATACTATTACTACTATTTGTTATTGTAATAAAATAATCCTCTGGAAATATAATTACTAACTGATGGGGTAGAATGTATTTGATTTAGAAAAGAATGGCCTTTTAACCAATTTCACAAATAGGATCAGAAGTAGTAAGGCGGAATTTATCCAAATAACTGTCCCAGTTTCAACAGATTACAAAACAGTCATTATATACTGTGGTGCTATTGCACAACCACTAGTCAAATACATTATCCTCAGTTGTGCTACCCGGATGTAACTTTTTTCTGGTTACCTGGTTCGCAGGAAAACAGAACAAGTAACATAGTGCTCAAAACGTCGGTGGCGTATAAAATACATTTTTTTTCAATTTCAGAATTCATCTGAAATTTAATAATGCTACCGAAAATGGAGCGAAATTATGAAATAAATCAACTGAAACTGGATGAGATATCTACACACGTTTATTTAAATCTACCCTACATTTATCAGACCATTGACCGCAATTACATATCACTAACTACTCAGAAATTTTACCACGTTACCCTATTTCCAGGTGAAATTTCAAATATTTTTACCTACTAGACATTTATAAAAGTACTTCGACACATAGTTGCATACATGCTAGCTTACTCCTTCCATTTTCGTCTACTATCACACCATAGCTTCATCTACCAATACATACGACAAAATTCATAAACGTTATACTGTGATAAATGTTAACTTCTGCTTGGCAGAAATAACTGGAAACAAATATACATAGTCTGATTGCACTGCTTTCTAACCACTCAAATCATCTCTCTACAAGTTACACAGACTCAAAATTCTAATCTTCGGTCGAATCACCTACTAAAACAAAATTGTTAACATGTAAACTCACGAGTACCTCCAAGTCCACTACTTAACTACTACTTCAGACGGACAAATCAGTTACTTACGACGGCTGTCTTCTATCAACAAAATACTTCAAGAGACAACTTTAAACAATTACTTCCGAGCAGCCACTTCGAACCATCAGCACAAAATACACGATGACGGACCGCTACCGAGAACCAATCCAACACTATAAATAAAACAGTTTTGCGGCGAAGCCTTTCACAGGTTTTCTTCCATAACTATTGAGAGACTGTCTGTCAGTTTACAGCATGGCCTCTTTATATAGCTTCTCAAAATCTCTCCACTGGTGACTATGAATTTCTCTTAGTCACTCTGCTTCGCGTCCCATTTCCTCTGAATTTGTTGCAATGTTAGCACTTCCTGTTCCAATGTTGCACAGTTTCCAAATTTCTGAGCATACTTTATTTTACTACAGTATTTTACTAAAAAAAGTTAAAGATGGTCTTCAATTATATGGAAACAGCAGCCATCAGCAAATTACATTAGTTTCATATTTTTTAATTAAATATCTAAGGCATTATAACTTTTATCTCCCCATATTAAACTTTGAACTATTACAATTCGTGGTGTAGTTACGGAGTTATAATTGCCATCCAGTCGACAACTGCCCGGTTCGAATCCCCTTTCGGACATCCAGATTTGGGTTTTACAAAGATTCCCCAAATCACTCCAGGCGAATTCTGGGATGCTTCCTTCAAAAGGCCATGGCCGAATTCCTTCCCGTTCCTTGTCCCCAGTCCCATCCCGCCTCTAATCACCACGACGTCGACGAGGCGTAAAGCCATAAGAAAAAAATATTTCGGGTGAAACTATAAAAAAAAAAAACAAAGAAAGAGAAACAATTTCGAAACTACTTAAATGAGCCAGTTAAATTTGCATATATGTATGAATTCTTGTATTTAACATCAGTCCTTTCTATTTTGCACAGGATCACCGAACAACATTTGCATAATCAAATCAGAAGATCCACCGTGAACAAGGTTAATTTCGCCACTTCCATTTTTTGTATCATCTGTTGACTCAACAGTTTTGTTCAGTTACATTATCTCCTTGTTGGAGACATGTTGTGCAATCTTCCCACTCATCTTTAACAATCTAATCTCGCTTCCTGTAGCGATACCTCACACATAGTTACGCATCTGACTGTCCTTACTCTTCTGAATAAATTAAAATCCCTTCCTAGAGGGATAACGAAAAGTTTAAAACTTTTATTGTTAACACTAACTTTGTTGTAGGCCATGTTCCACAACTGTTACATAAATATTTTGGAATAAAAAATCCGTCTGGTAACATCTGTTTTTATTATTAACTTTCATCTACCTGACGCATTTCGCCCTTCTGGAGTGGGCCTCGTCAGTGGCTATAAATAACATTATCATTATATTTGTGTATGCGAATTAAGTACATTAAGTGTATATACATATAATGATGTAGTCTTGTAACGTCTGTAGGTTCAGTCTGCAATGATTATTCTATATATATTTTCATATTATCTTTGTTCAAACATAAATTCACTTCTTACTACTAAATTATCTGTATGGTTATAAGCTTTATGTACATAAACTCTACTTACTAAAATTTGTGGCGGCTAGCACATGTCAGTCCGGAACAGCACCTTCCCCGTTTTTCTGGACCGTTGTTTCTTCCTACAGTTTAGCATTATTTCCTTTAATATTGCTCACTTCACTCTATTTATATAATTAGCTGTTAAATTGCACTTTTAACTACACCAAACTGGTTATAGTGTCTACAGCGATGTGCTTGTTTTGTATGTACAGTTGTAACAACCTATTTCTGTTGTTTATTGCTTTGTTCACTCTATGTTACATTATATCTTTTGTTTTTGTGATTATCTTAACTATTCAACCTGGAAGTTGTTGGGTTATATAAGGCCACAATTTTTTTGAAAGCAAGCGCTTTAACCACTGATCTACCAGGAAGTTCGCAAAATGAGAACTGCTGTGGCATATATAAAATACAAAACAAACCATAATACCACTAAAAACATAAAAATAAAATAATTGTTTTAAAAAACATAAAAACCGCCTTCAAATTAAGCAGACTAAAAATTTTAAATTAACTTTATACCTTGCTTGGAAGAAAGTAAATCTAAATCAACAACATTTTACATTACTTTTATTGAAATTTTTACATTAATCAGATATTTTTGGAGTCGATGCCAGCCAAAGCAAGAAAAACAAAAGAACAAAAACAACAATGAATAATAATAAACATAAAAAATCATGTTACTACTTACCTACAATTAATGCTACAAATATGAAACAAAACTGAAACACACATATGATACGCCGATGTTATACTAACTGTAAAGCGTTTACTGCATTATGCAGCCTACCAACTGACATTGTAGCGCCAGTGATATGCCTGGATAACCAACGAGTTCAGCCACAGATTTAAATGCTGTCTAATTTGTTTCCCTAAACTGTCTTCTACAATAACAATATCTGCCTCACTACATGCTGTAAAATATTCGGATTTTTTGTCCGCACTCTCTGTGTCACCTCGAACACCAAATGAAGTTCAATAATTCGTTCTCCCACATGCGACAGCTGACACCGACTCCAAAAATTACTGATTAATGTAAAAATTTCAACAACAGTAATATATAATATGTCCATTTAGATTTACTTTCTTCCAAGCAAGGTATAAAGCTATTTTAATATTTTTAGTGTGCGTTTTTTAAAGGCGGTTTTATGTTTTTTTTAAATAATTATTTTATTCTACGTTAGGATTGTATCCTTCTGAATTACACGGTAATTCAGAATTTCTTTCCACATTTTCAATGTTCTTGAACAATTTACTATAAACATTATGAATTTCATCTATAATATTATAAATTATTCAATTTACTCCAATCACTGATATTCTATCAACATCTGCCTCCATTTTTTTTTTCTACAACAATCAATATCTAAGCTCACACTAACTTCAGGTTTTGTATATGCTCCATAACTTCCAGATCACCCGACTTATATTTTTGTATATTACAGTCATCTTGACGTTAGATAGAAGTAAATTATTTTTGACTACACGTCATAATTTTCCCTCTTTGAATGTAGCAAATAATATCTAATAAAATTAAATTAAAACTTTCTAGGAATCTTTTTATGTTACCATGTACAACCATTTTAAATTAAATCAACCAACTGAATTCACTATGGTAAAATCCATTCTTAAGATTCCAATAAATACATAACTGTTACAGAGACGTTACCATGGAAACACCTCGATCCAAAATTCAACCATCACATAAAAAATTTAAACTATTTTATTGATCGGAGGATTTGTATTTTCTTGGGCAACTGTATTTATGTAACCAATATCTGTACTGCTTTGCATGGTCTCCAGACGTAACTTTACTGATAGTTACAATAAACCAAGGGAAATAAATGTGTATTAAAAAAACTTTTTTTATTTGGCTGCATTTATTAATCATTTACGTTACAAAATCATACATTTTTTACTTGTATTTTTAGATTCAAAATATCTTAATCGTCTTACGGAAATAATGTAATCTTTTAAACCATTTCACGACTCGCTTGTCTTCCGATCTGCTTCAGTATGCCATACAATGCGGGCGTAACCTTTCCGTCCAATTACCAAAGAGTCTCCTTACGCCGAACCGCACTGCGAATCATACTGCTTGGATTTCACAGCCATCGTGTTGCTGCAGTCTACTTAATAGGAAATGTATTTAAAAAAATCCCAACATACAATTTAAAAATGGTGTTAGAAGCTTCAAACATCAATGTAGATGCAGCAAAGATTCGGTTTGCCTCCACATTTGATACTGACCATTTTTTTCATTGTCCGTCCAAGTGCATTATACACTACACTGCATAATGTTCTGAGTATTGGAGTTATTTTAAAGAGTCCATTCACAGAAAATGAATTTATACTGAACATGTGGGACTTTAAGACCGCTAAATGGATAATAATGTAGTGGATCCGATTGCGATTTTAAGATTGTTATTGGCCGTATCACAATGTTGGTTTTGCCTTCTATTTTTGTAATCTATTCGCACAATTTGAGTTAGTCGTTTATTATGTGTCAAAAATATTGCTACATCTATTTTCATCATCTCCACGACAATTTCCGTACTCGATTATTTTTGTAAGCATTTTTTTATTCATTTCTGAATTCACTGTTGGTAATTACGTTTCGAAACACTAACGAATTGCAGTGGAAGTTTCTATTTCAGCACATAGTTGTATGCAAGCTAATATTGGTTGCAGATTTGTAGAGCTACATTCTGTTCGTTTCACTTTGCCACAGACCAGTACATGAACTGATTAAAATGAAAAAGTAACAAGCTAAAGGGTATTGATGTGTTTTACGGAAATTTTATTCCATTTAAACAGTTTCAACATAGTACTGGATATTCATTCAGGCGAAGCTGTCATATGTCGAATATTCTTTGTCTCTTGCATTCTGGTTTGCTCCTGCATTCACGTTAAACATGATTATAAATACCAAGTCTGTTATTTCTTGGTTAAGAATTAATCAAGGGTAAGAAAATGGTTATGTCGTCACTTCAGAGGCATAAAAAAAAACTCTAGACAACGTTTGACAGTATTCGAAAAGTGATTAAGGTTCCATCAGCCATCAGATTCTAAATCAGAAACCGTTTACATAGCAAATACTCACCGAAGTGTTCTTTAAAATACGCAGACGCAAATTTTAATTTAAAGAATGTTTAGAGAATTATAATTGAGGCATTATAACTCGTTTTTCGACTGCCTTTATTAATATTATTGGGTTGAATTCTCAATGCTGTTCCCTGATATTTTATTTTATTTTTTTGCTTGAGCTTTACGCCTCGCCGACGGTGTGGTCATTAGAGGCGGGATAGGATGGGGAACAAGGAGTGATTTGGGGAAACCACGGAAAACCCAAATCTGGAGGCCCGGACTGGGATTCGAACCCGCGTCGTCCCGAATGCGAGGCCAGAACGTTAACCGTTCACCCACCACGCTCGGTGATATTTTATTTTTTGTAGCAACGTAACACCTTCCGCTTGTAATGAGATATCCCAAGAATTCAGTATGTAGGGTATTCCTCTTGAAACTTTTAACCCCTTACCGTACTTTGACGAGTCTGACTCGTGATAACAATAAACATGGATATCATGGGTCAGACTCGTGGAAACAAATGCAGGCCAAACGTAAACATCACCAGTGAGACTCGTGGAACTAAGTGTGGACCAAACGTAAACCACAAGGCTTTCAAAAGTTCCATACCATGCCGGACTACTAATTTTTAGAGTTGTTCGTATTTTCCTATTAGATATTCGTGCAATGGGAGCATTTTCGTAACAAAATTTTTGTTGACAATATTTTCTTTTAGGCGTCGCATTATTGCATTCCTTCTGAAGAAGTCGTACCTGAAGACGCCGAGGAAGATTATAATTTCTATTAAAGTAATGTTCGTATATAAATTAGTTTTGAAACTTTATTTCTTGTCTGTTATGCACGATTTATAGTACTAATCTTTTGAAGTACTGCTTGAGATATTGTATAAAAAATACTTATATAAAAAAGGAACAAGTATTAAATTAGTGTTGACGTCCACAAGAATAGTATCGCGTGGAACAAGTAAGCTTATTGCTATGTAACAGGTATCCACATTTCGATTCTATTGCGCGTTCCCAACCACTTGGGCACGGATTTGGTCCAGCTAAATGGTACGGCAAGGGGTTAATATTGTTTACATTAATAACAACTAGACTTATATCTCTCTAGCAACTTCTATGCACATCTTTTTTCACCCCACACGAAATTTTAAGTTAAATTTATAAACTACTACTTCTTCCTCTTGTTCTTCACCACCTTTTCACAGCATTAGTGGTCTCCTACCTATGATTAGTTTTTACTCATCATTGACACTGTCAAACACGCAGCTTTAGTTTTACGGCCGAATGCCCTTGCTGACGCCAAGCATTTCATACCTGCTGCCATAGCGAACTACGTATTAATGATGGAAGTGTAGTATTGCCATCTGTTTGCGAAATGTGTAATTATGTTCTGTGCGTCATAAGTATTAAAAAAAAAAAAAAAACGTAATTTTGCCTAAATACCGCACAGGACGGCCTGTATGAACGCCGTATTCGACTCCTCAGCACACTGAGCCACACTGGTGGGTTGTTCCATTTATACTCTGTCTGAGGTAAATGACTCATAGGCAACTGAGGTGCTTAAAAAATCTGTTCAAACAGCGACAATGGTGAAAGTAGATATTGTCACCAACATAAATTCAGTATCAAATAGAAAACTGCATTCTGTGCTATACCAAAACAGTTGTCGGTTTTATAACCGGCGGTACCAAATACTTCGATTTTGTCCTTCAATAATTTATCTCTCTTAGCATACCGTTAAAAAGATAATTCTTGTGTCCATAAAACACAATTTAGGACTTCTAAACTAAGGAATAACGATTTCTTGATAAAATATGTACATCCTCAGCTCAGATGTGTTGCGATGCACAATCCAACATAGACAGTGTTGATGAATATCATGGTGAACATTACGCTTTTGCAAATCATTTCAGAACAGTTGTCATCTAATTCATGTGTCCTTTGCATCACATACGGTCAGGCAAATTAATATACAATCTCTTTTTGGTGTGTTATAAAACGTCTGCCATCCTAAAACTTTTAAAGTTGGACTGGCAACCACTAACTCCCGCCGCGTCACCCGATTGAGAACTTGACCGCCTGAAGTGAGGGTCTATAGTGCTCTCTTATGGAAAATGCCAAATATTGGGGAGTCTGTGTCTTAAACTAATAAGATTATTAAAACAGTGTTTTAAGAACCGGTGATTACAATTCTTGAATACTAAAATCGGTTGGGAAATAAATTAGATATACAAGTCAATTGCATTTCAATTTCTCAGCTACAGTTTTTTTATCTGGTCGTGAGAGTCAATACAATTTCTGTACCCCTGCTAAGATACTGACGTCTAACACTTGCTAGTGACTACATTGCTCTATCTGGCCATCCGCAGAAGGAGCGTATTCCAGATGTGCCGATCGTGGAAAAGAGTTCTGACAAACTGAACAAGTGTCCCCCAGGATAACGACCACTCGTCCTCCAGACTGCTACTCGAAATATTCGTAAGTAAGCTACTAACTGTTACTCAAATGTACTGCATGTATAAACACGCATAGTCCATATTGATTACGATAACAGTTTCAGAGTGTAGTAATTTTATAATGCTTGCATCAAAAAAAAAATTTTATATTATTTAAATTAATTACGATTCGTTGATGTCCACTGTTTTATGATGGTGGCACCCAATGTGAGCTGATTTAGAATAATTCAGGTATCAGGAGGACATTAATAAAAGTGCTTTGTCACCTTACCACCAGTCAAGTTTTCGGGGGAGAAGGTGGTACTTCTTTGTTATTGAAGGTCCTTTTTATTGAAGGCTAAAAACGTTGTAACCATCGTCCGAGTGCAACATTCATTTTTACGATAGCTACAAATCACTTGTCAATAGGATCTTTCATCGATTCCCTTTGAGAACCGGTGGCTGTACTTGTCCCTGATTGACATGTCGACATGGTCGATCTTGGCTAAATAGCAAGCGTGTCAATGTAAAGTAACTGCTTTTAATGGACGTGAGTCTGTGCGCAGTAGATGAAACGTAAACTTGGGTTTGTGCTTTTATAAACCTACTGATATCGTCAACAATACGACTAGGAAGTTGCAATTAAAAAAAAAAACAGGTAAAAAATACGTTGAAGCAATCAACAGGCAATAGAACGCGTTTCTAGCTTCTTTTTAAAACATCAACACATCAATGCCTATTCATTTTCAGTGAGGCGTGGTACAAGAATAATTCGAAAAGAGCTTGTAACTAAGAATTTTGAGTAATTGGTGGGCAAGATCGTTATTTCAATAAACCAAAGTTAAAACTGCAGAACTATTTCTTTAGTATTTTACTATGAACTATTCCTTTGTCTACAGTAATATAAGGAATAGATGATGAATTAGTAAATTTAATTAGTTTATGTTAATATTTGTTGAAACAGCCTCACAAATGCAGACGGAGAAGTTTTTACTTCGTCAAAGTTGCTAAAATTCTCAGAAAGATGATGGAATTCAAACATTGAAACTTACAAGCAAGTTTACAAAACAGTAGAACTACCAATTGATTTCCAACAATCATCATAATCACAAGCTGGAATAAAACACAGGAATAGAGAAATAAGGTGACGACATATGTTTATATGAATGCTTTCTTCCCTGGTATCATTCGTGATTCGAAAACCTTTTTTTTTTTTTTTTTTTGTAACTGCTTTACGTCTCTTTTTAACATCGAGGTCTTTAGAGACGGGAAAGGATGGGGGGCAAGGATGGGGGCAACGAATGGGAAGGAATTCGGCCATGGCCTCTTTGAAGGAAGCATCCCGGCATTTGCCTGGAGTGATTTGGGGAAACCATGGAAAACCCAAATCTGGGTGCCCGGACGGGGATTCGAACCGCCGTCCTCCCGAATGCGAGGCGAGAACGCTAACCGTTACACCGCCCCGCTCGGTATTCGAAAACCCAGAGTATTTGGTTGGTACAAAGCACCCTCTGCCACCCATGATTTTGTAAATTTAATAGTATAGATCTAGGTGTAAATATGCTAACTACAACTTTGATGTCACCTTCCATAAAATTACAAAGGTGTAATATAGTATAACATTAAGGAAAGCAAAACATATTTTTAAATACACTTATTACAAATCACGGCAAAAGAAAAGTGGTTTTGGTGTTAAGATTATTATTTTAGAAGGTAATACCTACAATATGCAAATACTTCTAAAGTATATTAGATTATAAATCAGACAAAATGATTTTAATTAAAGATATCAGTGTTAAAATGAATGCGTTCAAGAAACATTTTCTATTCATATAAGGATCTGTAGACTGCCATAGAATATAAATTAATGACGTATAAACATTATTTAAAAATAAGGCCAGGTAATCAAGTAGTTATCAACACCGATATTGATCATGAATTTAGAGGACTCAATCTAAAAACGAAATGATGTTTCCAACTCCATACAACTTTAAAGAATGTTCAAATATGGTGCAGAGAATTACTCTATGCCAGGCGTGTCAAGGATACGGCCCGCGGGCCGCATCCAGCCCCCGGGCCCTACCAATAAGGCCCGCGATCGCAATGTGACACAGAAAGAAGAAACATGTTTTTAGAGCTTTTAGATTTCACTCGATTCCTCTCTTTTTATTTGAATCTGGCCTGCCTACACATTCTAAATTTAATATACGGCCCTCTGCAAAATTGAGTTTGACACATATGCTCTAGACAATTAAAAAATATTGAGAGGAAATATAAATAATGTAATATCAAAAGTAACTAGTTGCTGTAACCATGGTAGTAATAACACCAAAGTTAATTTTATTTTCTTATAGTTCTATGGTGCATCAACCCCAAGTTTTTTAGACGATGGAAGATACTGGGGTCAAGGAACGGAAATAATTTCGGCCATAGCTTTTATGAAACAACAAAACCTGAGTTTCTCACGAATTATTTCGGGCAGCCATCGGAAACCAAATTCAGGATATCCGGAACAGGGTTCGAACACATGTCCTCCTGAATGTCAGTTCGAGGCGTTATCCACTCATCCACCGTACTCGGTAATAAAGTAAATACGAACGTAGGTAAAAATGTTTTATAACAGGCTATTCTGTTTCAAGGTATTTTGAAATTTTTTTCTAACCTTACCCTTCTACATTACTCAGAGATTTCAAACCAAATTGTATCCACAGTTACTAAAAGCAAAATTCTTTCAGAAATATCTATGGTCTTGATCTAAAATATAATGACAGCCCTGTCGGAAGAATAGAACGATGGAACCTATCCCGGAAATATGGTAGGGTAAGATATCGACAAGGAGGAATCCACATATGATGAAGAGGACAAGTGTGACTTATAGCTCCCGCGCGTGGCCGGAAAGCGATAAACGGCAGAACAACACACACCATGGAAACAATCTCTCTCCTGGATATCCCCAGGGAACGCTTCTGCTCGAACGGAGTTCGAAGTTTCGAGGTGCGCTTTGCTAGCTGCGATATCTCTCATACCATGTAGCTTCAATAACTACAGTCTACTTTCATCCGTACCCGAGAAAGAAGAATCTCTGGACATGTTAGGAATTTTAAGTCACAAATTCTTAGTGCAGGTGTCATGTAAGTCATAACGTGTGCGTTGTTATTGTTGCTAGATGTAGCCAAAATATATGCAGCTTACAAAATGAGTGGCAGGAAATCATAGTTATATACATACGACTGACATTTATTACAATAATTCAAAAATTCCCACTTCTTTATATCAATACTCCTACTACTATTCATAACCTGGTGCATGTTTCACTTATTTTTTTTTTTTACTTTTCGACTAACTATGGGCTACGTTGTTGCAACTATTTTCTTCCTTTGACTGTAACGTCTGTAAAAAATTCTCGCATTCGTTCTTGGAGTTCTAACTTCAGTTCACGTCGTGACAGTTCTTACTTTCGGCATTCCCTGTAGTGAGTTTTAGAATTGTCTTGAGAAAATTACATTATTTGATGTCTTCAGGTGTCATCCCAATTTCTTACAATTCTCTTAACGTATTACTGAAACAAATATCCAATGTTCCTGCTAGAAAGTGGGTAAAGATTTGGTTGTCAGTCTTGTTGGACTCATTCGCGTCACGTCACTATAAAGAGAAATCATTCTTTTCCGAATCTTATCTGTAATCTTTTCACTGTGCGTATAAAGTTGGTAGCTCTGGCGTTTTGTAAGTTATCCGTTTTAATTGATCTGGTCAAATAAATTTCTCCAGCTCTTTCTGTTTTTTAGTTCAATCTCCTCAATCATCAGAACTTTACTACTCCTTGAGAAGCATTCGCTGAGTAGGCCATTAGAGCGTCGGAATGGATGACGTTATAGTCTGATCCTGGTATTGAAGGATATAGATTTTTGTTGTAGGCACTATTGCTCAACTGCATGGAAATTCCATTCTGTTCGTTCCGACGCAATGGCTTCTGGATGATGATCGGTTCCATCCACTCGCCTCCCACCTGTAACTCTCTAGGCGCAAACTTGACATTTTTTTTTAAAGGAAATCTGCAGGTCAACCTTTGCTACTTGAACCTAAAGTTGATTGATTTATTTAGTGGCTGCCGTATTGGAATCAGAAAAAAAAAGAAAACTAAACCACCTGCGAAAGCTGGCCATCCAAATTTTAGGGTTATGTTCCTATACGCGGACTGACCCTGCTTTCGATCACATCGTTATTCAGTTCCTTTAGCCACTTGCAGATGACTTCATTGAGAATACAATTACAAAGCAGAGCTGAAAGATCATATTTTTAGCTGACCTTTGGTCTGATTTCGAATACGTCTGAATTTTTTAAACGATTCCGGAAAGCGTCTGTTAAACAACCAGTAATGTTTTGCTGCCTAGGCCAAATTTTTTCAGGATCTGGATTAGAGTTAAACGATGAGTAGAGTTATAAGTTTTCTTGAAGGCGATGAACATCAGCACGAAATCCTTACTTCTGTTCTTCAAAAATGAAGGGATTTAAGATTCCTAATCTGATCAGACATGCTCAACCTTTCTTAAATCCTCCCACATATTGTCCCAATTGTTTATCATTTTTTTTTCTCTGCTCTAGTCTGAAGAGCTACTGACTTGTAGCTAACTCCGAGGAGAGAATAGGGTATCTATTCCATTAGTGGGGTACGCAGGAATGATGTCGACCAGGTTGTAAAATTCTTAGTTTACAAAAAGCTATCAGATGTTCTCAAGTTATCGTTCACTTAGATAACAGCATGTTTTCACAATTTGGTGACTATGGAGGCATCATCTAGTGTACTGTTGTTCTATAATTGCTGGAGGATCTATTTGACTACTTCTCCTGCTGCTGCAGATGATTATGAATTAAGAAGAGTAGGTGTGCATTCATTTATTGGGTATGCTACTGGTTCGTTTGATAATGTGGTAGCCCATAGCTCACAGTTACCGACAATTTCAATAAACAATTAAAAAGATTATTTTAGGAAAGAATCTCCACTTTTATAATATTTAATGTATCAAAATCAGTAATGGTAAACCGAGCGTGGTGGTGTAATTGTTAGCGCTCTGGCCTCGCATTCGGAAAGACGTCGGTTCGAATCCCCGTCCGGGCATCCAGATTTGGGTTTTCCATGGTTTCCCATATCACTCCAGGCAAATGCCGGGATGCTTCCTTCAAAAGGCCATGGCCAAATTCCTTCCCATTCCTTGCTCTCCCGTCTCTAAAGACCTCGCTGTTAAGAGACGTAAAACAGTTTTTTTTAAAAAAAAAAATAGTAATGGTAAATACAATTATTACAATTCCGAACGGAAATTGTATGAAAAGATTCCACTCTCATAACAACAAGCATAGGCCAGGTGAAGTAGGAGGAATGGGTAGACACCTGTTAGCCGATACAACAAGTGGGATAATAAGGAGTGGGTGAAGCGACTCAAGAATTCAGGGAAGACCCGTATCGGAGCGCAAGGACCCGTCTCAGCCGCTCAAGGCGCTTTGCTCAAGAATAATATACCGTACTTGATTTCAGTGACATCAACTCTTGTGAATACCAAATTATTAAATTCGTGTGTGAGTGGAGACTTTCCCGCCGTACTGATGCAATGTAATCTTCACGGGCGTTCCCCGATTTCTTTAGATTTTACAACGGGGTGCAACGAACTCGAAACGTATGTTCCTGTTCTATTCTACTCGAAAACAGGCAGTACGTATAAAATCGAGATCCAATCGGCCTAAAAAGTTAGTTATGTGCTTTAGTAAGGGCGATGAATGAGGGAGTTAAACTGGTATTAAATATATATTGTAGTATGTATTTGGATCACCTGTTAACAGCCTCAGATACATTTATTGAACAACTGGAACACTTGAAAAAGTTTATGGATACTCTAGATACTAAACAATCTGTCTCGACCACATCACACGATTGCGTCTGCCGCTCTGAATGTCTACTACCTCGAGCAGAGGCCGAGCACCGACACAGTTGTCCAGAATTAACTATTACATATGACTTACTATTGCCTCCCCACACTGCTAAGTAGACACTGGCAATATTTATTCTTACAACAAGTAAACAAAATTCTCCACTCGTAGAACCTCATATACAAAATTATACGTAGTTTTACATAGACATATATACGTTCACGACGCAGTGTGCTACAGCAAAAGGATGAGAAATGTAACTGTAAGGTAGTTGATGCTGCCAGCTGGTCGCTCAAACACCACAGAATTACAAATGGCAACTATTTACTTTGCCGTGATAAAATTTCAGTGGTATATAACAGGAAATGAAATTCAAATCCGAAAGGACCACAAGGCCCTGATATCTATGGAGAAAACGAAATTCTGTTGTACTAAAATAAGTTGTTACGCCTTGATCCTACAGTCGTTTGACTTAGAGATAAAGGAAGGCAAATACTGTTGCGGACCGGTTGTGCAGGAATCTAGTAAATATGACGGGAGTATGAATACCTAGACGAAATTAAAATGCAGTGTTTATGGCAGTAATGAGTTTTTAAGGTGGTAAAATACCATCCGACGCGAAACGTTCACAAGGAGACAACAACAAAAACCAGACATTATGGAAGTACGGCAATTCCTATGTTATGACGTAGGTGGAGAGAACTTTAGGGTAAAAGATGTCGTACTACGTATGATGAACGAAGACTTTTTTTCAGAGAACGAATGCTGTATAAAATTGAACTATATTGTATTGGAACTCCGGTTCTGGAGGGGGGAGCCAATACGTTGATGAAATATAATTATTAATAATATATATGACATCCAATAAGTTGGTTATTTGATTAAATGGTGAACTAGAACCATTATTATTTTACACAAATATTATACTCAATTTATTAAGTCTTCTGGCTTATACAAGGCCGGGTATAGTTAACGTTACGTTAAACATAATCCAAAGACAAACAAACAAGCAGTACCCGACATTTACAATCCGCCGGATAAAAGCAAACATGAAACTGATTTAAATATCTCAATAATTTGCAAAGTCAACATGATATCAAAGTGGCATCACAGGCCAACAAGTTGAAGTTAACATTCACAAAACAAAGAATCCCAGGGGCGCCGTTTAAAGTTAAAAGCATCGTCTTGAATTTAAAACAATCAGCAAGATGCTTCGAATTTGAAGTTAAAACATGAAAAGCTTGGTTAACTCAGTGATTTTAGGATGAGAGCAGAGTCTTATCTCAGGAGTCGTTTACGGGTTAGCAAGCCTCGTTAAAACCCAATGGAACTGTGGACCCATGCGTGGGTACTTTACCATAATAGCATCTTCTTGATGAGGTGTGGCACGCTCAGTACCACTGCAGCAACGAATGCCAAGTAAGCGGATATGTCCGCGTTAGCACATCAGCTTCCAGCCCATCAGCCAGAAATGCGATCAGACACAGTCACTGATCAACAGCCACGAGCGTATCGGGAGATACGTCCGCTCAGCAGCTCTTCTCGGCAGCAAGTGAAGTCGAAGATGGCGTCGTGTCCTCTTCTCCGGCAAAATCAGCTTCCTCTCTGCTCATGAAACAGAAGCCGTGAATTAACCACTGTTAACCCCTGTAGCCGTTCACGATTGGTGCATTGATATATGTCCATCATCACGTGTTTCGTATCGCAGCTAACATTCGCTACGCGCTTCCCGCACATTTTGCTTGACCTTGTCGGGCCCCTGGGAAGGGGTGAGGTCAGTACACTCGGGAGCTAACGGTTTCCCGCGCTACCCCTTTTGTGAGCCATAGGCGTCGGCCTGGCGGCGACACTGGTCATTGTCCCGTCCTCTGAGCGTTCAAAACTGCCGTTCCAACTTCCTACATTCAATATATTTTCTGAAGAGCAAGTTTTGCAGAAACTAAACCATATAACAATAACTTGGCTGCCCGGGTTTAATATATGATTATTCACCTATGAATTAACCCTATCATTTATAATATTTACAATTTAATAACCGAATATTACCAAGAAAATCTGAATATTAATTAATTACTTAATAATATTCATTGTGGATGACTGTCATACCACAATATGGCTGCCACATGAACTAGGGGCGTGAATCATACAATAGCACCACCAGACAATCGAAGAAAAACAGCTGCAGAGATGGTGAAGAGGATACAGGAAACAGACCCCAGATACCCTTTGTTTGGACACGAACCTCGAACCACAAGGCTAAAGAAAGAGCTTCATACAGTCAACTACAGCCATAAAATCTTCACCTGGAGCTCGCTGTCTAGAACTATGCCGAAATTCGTTGCCTGAAGAGCACTGGAGAAATATCGAAAAGGCACCGGCCGCGGGTTGTATCAACCATATGCCATATGGAAGACACTAAATAGATTAAGAACTGAAGTGTCCCGATGCAGATCCAACAACAAAAAATGGGGTTACACTACTGAAAACGAATTATGTTAATTTGGTAAACTGCAGGACCCACAATATCTTCTGGTATGCAGGAATCTATCTACCTATCGACGACCATCAGGATTGCGGAATTCTGGTCACATTCAATTTAATTGTGTACTATAGTCCATAAACTAGAAATTAATTAATTTCATTTGTTTTGTTTCAACTTGTTATGTTATATCCTGGACACGAGAAATAAATAAGTAAATAAATATAGACACCAGGTAAAGAAAACACTTTTGTTATATTGAAAAATTAATGGTACTGTCATGATCAGAGAAGGGAGATTAGGGATACCACAGTAACATGTGACCACTGTCAGAGAATAAAACACCGTGACGTTCGAAGAATAGAGCAATACAATTCAGCAATCACGGATCGTTCAAATGAATTGGAGCGTGTCGATCATATTGACACAATCCGTTCTGATGAGTATGGGCATAAACATATTTTCCTAATGGTCGACGACTTTTCTAAGTTGGTCAAGTTATATGCTGTGTCCCGACTGAATACGGAACGTATGGTACTAACAGTAACAGAAAAACACGCAGCGTGAAGGTTTTATCAGATTATGGTTTAGTGTTTACGAGACCGAAATGGTTAATTGGAATGAACAACGCAGAGATTGAAGTATACTGTAAAGAGCCATCAAGGGAATTTGATCCAAAGGTAAATGAGGCATCTCTCTGTTCATTCTCTTCTTGTTGGAAAGAAATATACCTATTGGGTTAAAAAATCCGATACAATCGAGACATTTCAACACCGGTAAGACATTGTAAAACAGCCTGACTTGGGTGTGGTTCATGGTTTGGAAGAAAGAATAATGGTTGCGAGCGAATATACATTGAAAATGGCAAAACTCATAAACGTTTGTGGTAGGGCACTAGGTTTTCTTATACAATGTAATGCATTCTAAAAGAAAACTGATACAAAATTTTTTCCTAACTTTTAAGAACCTGATAGGATAGGCCAATTTATTGGACAGAGGACCAACCTGTTGAAAGAAGCCAATAAGGACAGAGCTGATCCTAACACTCAAAATCTAAGAAAATATCATTCCGCGGCGACAATTTGAAGGGAAAGAAAGGCTTCATTTAAGTTAGTTTAGCAAGAGAAGCTGCAGAAATGAATTTGCTAATATAAGGAAATCTATTTAGACAATTAACATTTACTATGTGGGATTAAGAAAATACTTTCCATATTCATAAGGGGATATATTTTAATTTATTTTCTTTTAATGGATTAAAATAATTCAAATCTAGGACTGTGATGGGTATAAATGGATTATATAAATGCGTAATGATTCTGATGGTTTTACTGAACATACTTTATAACAGACGGAAAAGGCCAATGATGACAACGTATTTATTGTAATAATAAGAAAATATGTAAAGGTAATGAATGTCAGATTGTATTTAAGGAAGGTACCGAGTCACAGGGCATAATGAGAGTGGTGATCTACCAGCAGCAAGGAGAGTATATGAAATGTGCGTAATGTGAGGAACAATCAAAGAGGACGAATCAAGAAAAAAGTCCACTGATAGACTTTTTGTAGTAAAATAAAACTACTGCGAAGTATTTTATTCTACCGAGGCCTATAATTACTTTAAAGTGTATAGATATAGGTTACAAGTTGAGAGGTATAAGGTTGATTAATAAAACGCCTATGGTGTTAAAGATCTTGCTATCCCATCTCTTTCAACATCAACCTTCCCCTCCCCCTCCCCCAGTCTGTATATACGCGTCACGAATCAGGCGGCTCTTCTTTTGACCCAACAATGAACAATATTCTAAGTGAGGTTGCGCTTGTACTTTGTATGCAAATAAAAAAATCATCTCCCGTATATTGTATTAAACTATGGCCTACAAAACCGATCATATCGTTTTCTTTCCAAGTTACCTATTTAGTATGTTCATTCCAACACAAATTATTATTAATTGTTACCTACAGGTATTTAGCGGAATCTATCATACTAAAGGCTATCATTAATTACATATTAAGAGCAAAATGGTGTCCGCATTTTACTCTCTTTTTTAACCTGCTTAATGTCTCTTAACAGCGAGCGAGGTCTTTAGAGACGGGAAAGGATGGGTGGCTAGGAATGGGAAGGAATTCGGCCATGGCCTTTTGAAGGAAGCATCCCGGAATTTGCCTGGAGTGATTTGGGGAATCCATGGAAAACCCAAATCTGGTTGCCCGGACAGGGATTCGAACCACCATCCACGCAAATGCGAGGCCAGATCGCTAACCGTTACACCACCACGCTCGGTCGCATTTTACTTATATGAGTGACGAGGCACTGTTTTAGATCTAACTGCAAGTCTTTGCAAGAAGTTATTAATTTCACAGCATCGTTATGTAACAAAGCGCAGTCACCCAGGATTTATATTTCCAGGTAAATAATAGCATCATTGGCAAATAGTACACTCCATTAAGTCGCACAAATCATTTATGTATTTGAGATACAAAAGGGTCTCTTCACCCGTCCCTTGGGGATCTCGAAACTCACTTGGGCTAGTGATGAACATTCACGAGCCAGAATTAAATGCTGTGTTTTACCCTTCAGGAAGTAGGAAACCCATTTGCGTATTTGTCTAGATATGTCATAGCTTTCAGGTTTCTTCCGCACTTTGGTACGAGGCATGGTGGCAGAAAACTTTCTTACAATATAATAAAACTAAATTAACCATAGATCACTCATTTACCATATGGCACAAGCAGTGAATTAAATTTCCAAGTTGGTGTCCCAGCATTGGCCTCTACTGAATTCATGTTGTTTTGAGTTTAATAGCGCCCCTTTATTAAAAAACAGCATGACATTTGAATAGATGACATGTTTAAAATCTGTAAAATATTAATGTTGAAGATCGGCCTGTAATTTTGGGGATCATTAACATTTCCACTCTTAAGCATTGGACAGAAGATTGCTGCCTTACATTTAACTGGTACGTTTCCTTGATTCAACGAGACTGTATGTAATTTCATCAAAAACGGAGCAGTTTTCTTTGCGTATCTAAGGTAGAATCTAGTGGGAATATGGTCTGGTTCCGGAGTCTTATCCCTTTTTACGTTCGTGAGCAGATTATTTATTCCCTTTACGTCAAGAACGAGATCTTGAATAATTTTGTCGATAAAGTGATTAATCTCGGGATCTCCTCTACATTTTCTATTGTTGAAGCATTATTAAATTTTTATTTAGGATTTCTGCTTCCATATACCAGTTTCCGTTAATTCTGCGTTAGATAATACGGGAAAACCAATTCTAGTTACCCGATAAGATCATGTAACAAATTTTTAGTTATGGAAGTGCGGCGTTAATTGTCAAAGCAATTGCTGACACGTACTTTACTTTTTATTTTCTGTTGAAACCGTTTGGTTACATTTTAGATGAATGTTTTGGACAGTGAATACAGACGTCAGGCCTTTTAAGTCAGTAGATAAAAGGGTTCCTTTTTGTATGAAACATTTTGGATCAGTTCCAATTTCCACGCTGGCTCTGATTTTAATCATTTTACGACATATTATAGTAAACTAAAATCATTCTTTGGTGTATTTTATTTTACCTCCGAAAAAAAATTGTTTATACAACGAAGTAACCCCCCGATATTGGAGATGTAAGGAGAAAAGTTCCTTGGTATTTCAAAATTTCTTTTCCAATAAATTCCGACTAATCAAAGTGAGAAATATTTATTACCATAAAGGATAAAAACTACTTTTCTCAGCCTGGTTACTATATTTTCATAGGGTGAACTATTCATTTGTTATTAAAATTTTTATCTAAGGAAAAAATACCACTGTTAAAATGTGAAAAAGTTTGTGAATATGGCTAGACAAAAAGTTAGGATTAAATGTAAGTAAAAAAAAAAAAATTGTGATATGTATCCCACAAATTGCTTTATTTTATTTATACCAGAGTGTGATTCTGTTATCACCAAATTAAATGTTATAGTGGATTTTAACCTTGGTCCGAAGCATTATTATTATTATTATTGTGGGATAAAAGTTTTCGGCGGTGATAAAGCACCATCAAGTTTCAAGGAAAATATTCTTTAGCCGACAGAACATTTGTCTGTCTCAAAAACAGAAAATTAAATAAAGTATGAAACGATAATAAAGTTTCTATTTCCATCTTGACAAATAGCTTGAACTGGAAATATTTTAGAGTTAAGGACGGGAGTACTAATTTAGATGATAAGACAATTGATACTATGTTCTATAAAATAGTTTAGGGTACACTTGAAAGGAAGATATAATTATATTGCCTACAACACAAAGTATGAAAACCAATTACGTTTTATTTATGTAATAGACAGATATTGTTTGGAATCTTTTTTTTAATTTTAAAGGTTTTTAAGAAGATATTTGGCCCAGTTAAGTCAGAAAATTATTCAAAGTAGAGCTGAGGAAATTCCAAACGAAGCGAGCTAAGTTTCACCAGCCTAGTCAAGAGACAGAAGGAACAGCATCAGTATGATTTTATTTAACGAGATGAAGTGACGAGTATTAAAAATGAAAGATCCTGCTCCAGGGAAATATTATTAAATCAAGCCATCCGAGTAGAATGAGTGACAACTAAAGATTCTAGTGCTCACAAGGGAGTGTAATGTGTTGCTTTCATCTTTCAGTGCTTGGCTGAATCAAAAGGCGGAGAAGATGATATATCAGATTTGTTCGTACTGAGGGTTCAGGCTGTCCGTGCAATTTGTATACTCAGAATTAGAGTCTGAAGTCGTAGTAGTACGTATTTTTGTTCGTTAGGACCTACTAGGACCACGTTAAGCCTTCGTTTGGCGTGAATTTTCTTTGGAAATGTACACATCCGAGTTTCAACCTGGAGTTTGACACCTAAAGTTTAGCATGGAATGCAAACAACGAAAGCGTTCTGGTGTATCTCACATTACACAGCAAGCTGTATTGGAGGTGAGGTCGGGTTAAGGGTTTACGAAAATACCAGCTGAGACAGGGATTCGAATCTCTAGTCAGACGCCTTAACCAGTGAGCCACTAAGATGCTCGAACTCGTGGCAAAATTGAAATAATTTTTTTAAAATAAAAATACCTCCAACCAGTGGCTGTTAGTCGACGATGTGTGCCGTACGGGGCCGTAGTAGTTTATATTGAAGTATGTAACACAGTTATCGACATCAGACAGCGGTCCACTCTGAATGAGTCAAATGATATCTATGGGTTGAATGGTCAATCAAGAACGGCAGACACTAGGAGTTATGCATATATACGAGGGTTAGTAAAATGAAAACCTTAAATTTGTAATAAAAAATCGAAATTTCACGCCGTTATCCTGTAAGCTGGTAAGCGTGCTACAAGCAGCGTGCAGAATGGCCTGTAGGTGGCAGCATAGTGCAGATGCACATATACCGTCGCAGTATCATTATAAAGATGGCTGCCCCACTTGAGACTTGCACCAGGGAAGAATAGCGTTCTCTTATTCGGTTTTTGAGTAGTGAAAGTGTGAAACCTATTGAAATTCATCGAAGATTGAAGGTTCAGTACGGTGATGCATGTTTGTCACAGTATCAAGTCTACGAATGGAGTAGGAAGTTCGAAAATGGTATGACTTCAGTGGAAGATGCTCCTCGTCCAGGTCAGGCAAAACGAGTTGTGACTCCACAGAACATTGCAGCAGTTGAAGCCATAGTAATGGAAAACCACCGAGTGACACTGAATGACATTGCAGCATGTTTAAAGATTAGTCATGGTTCAGCACACCACATTGTGCATGATGTGCTCCAGTTTCACAAGGTGTCTGCAAGATGGGTGCCACGCCAGCTGACTCCTGACATGAGAGAAAGACGTGTTGATGCTTGTGAAGAACTTCTTCGGCGTTTTGAACGAGAAGGTGATGGCTTCCTTGCGAGAATCGTTGCTGGGGACGAAACCTGGGTTCACTTCCACCAACCGGAAACGAAGAGAGCAAGCAAGGAATGGCGCCATTCCTCATCACTAAAACCAAAGAAGTTCCGAACAGAACCATCAGCAGGGAAGGTTATGCTGACCCTCTTTTGGGACGAAAAAGGCGTCATTTCGGAGAAATACATGCATAGAGGGACCACTGTCACCAGTGCATCATACACAGATCTCATAAAAAATCATCTTCGGCCTGCAATCAAATCGAAGCGACGTGGATTGCTGTCATCAGGTGTCCTTTTGCGACATGACAATGCAAGGCCCCACACTGCCCGTATAACAGTTGCAACAATCACAGACCTGCATTTTGAGTGTCTTCCTCATCCAACATACTCACCAGACTTTGCCCCAAGTGATTTCCATATGTTTAGATCACTCAAAGAAGCAATGGGAGGAAAGAAGTTTCTTTCTGATGAAGAGGTACGCCACGCGGTGCATGAGCGGTTGCGCGGACTACCAAGAGATTTTTTTTCTAAAGGAATTTATGCACTTTGTAAGCGCTGGAGTACTTGCATTGAGCGTGGGGGAGATTATGTTGAAAAGTGATACAGCTTTGTACCACTTCTGCACAGTAAATAATATTTAAAAATATATTTAAGGGTTTCATTTGACTCACCCTCGTAAAAAAAAAGGCCAGAAAAAAGGCACTGTGGATGTTGTCAATTTGAAGGCCTTGTAGATCTTGATAAGTGATAACCACTTCCCAGTGATGAAACATAGTACTAAAGATAATAGTAAGCTGCTGGTGGTAGATTCTCTAATAGACTAGGAGGATACTCGTTGTCATCTCTTCGTGATCGTAGAATTATCTCAGGAGTGGGAGAAGATGAAACGGGAAGGAAATGTAGCTTCTGGTGAAAGCATGACGAAACTGAAAGAGCGTGGTGATTAACATCATAATAGGGACGAAGATAAATTGAGTTAGTCTCATAGTTATGCAGCTGTGAAGGTATTTAGCGTTAACGTTTTGTTTTTATTTAGCTTGTATTAGGTTTTTTGTTGTATCATTTAAATTCACTTGAAGAACTGTATTTACAAAAAGACAAGGATTGCTTTATTAGTCTCAGAAGTAAAAACTGTTTTATATGATGTTCGCCCGATAGCTGCTAAACGTTTTTGGGTAAGTCTTTGAGGCACCGTGAGAAGTTGTACAACACTTCTTTTGTAATGTCTAAGTACAAAATCGAAGACTGGCTGATGAGTAGTGGGGCATAGTTGAGGTATTTTTTAAAAGTTTTACTTTTTCTCAAAATTGTATTTCAAACATACCTAAAATATATATATTAGAGGCATGCTGAGGTTTGCACAGAATAATATTTCCACATTGAAAAAATATGTTTGAAAAGACAGGCAATTTTGGTGGAACATTTTACCTGCCAGGTGATCTGGAATGTTATACCTAAGGGTGAGTGAACAGCATGACATTCCGGATCATCTGGCACATAAAAAGTCCCTCCAACGTGGCATGTATTTTCAAAAATATTTTTATTCTAGGTGTAAATAATATTCTATGCAAACCTCAGCATTCCTTAGATATATTTTTTAGATATTTACGAAACAAAATTTTGAAAGAAAGTAAACTTATTTCAAGGTCAATATGTCGATTATGCCCCATTACCCATCAGCCAATCTTCGATGTTGTACTTCGGCATAACAAACGAAGTGTTGTACAGATTTTCACGATGCCTCAAAGACCTATCCAAAAACGTTTATCAGCTCTTGGACTATGTGATTGATCCCTGAAACACGGGAATAATTTTACTACAGTTTAAGTAACTCGGAAGAAATGAATTGTCGAAATGTACAATTCAGGCTGTTGAATAGTCATTTATGTTTATCTTGTTAATATTAGTTGTAAATATAATATGGTTTAAATGAATAAGACCTGAGTGAGGTTTTTAGACAAACAGGCTGGAATGGGATCGGATTGAAAGAGAATCTTCCGAAGGAGATTATGTTAAATCAGTTCGGGAGACGTTGAGATACTTCTTACAATTTTGTCAGGACATAGTGGCGGTAGCAAATTCATGTATGCTCTCGGGGTCATTATCCATTTTTCTGGCGGTAAAAGTCATTGCTTAAGATTTATCCTTTTTTTGTGATGTAAAAGTATAATACATGTTTGCCACGATTAAGTTGCACTCTTTGCATTGCATTACATTCGCTAAGATATCAACAAGTGTACAAATGACATTTTACAACAAACTTGAAGTGACAGTGGAAATGTGAATCTAAATAATTTTGAGAAATTGAACTCTGTTGAATTATCATAACAATGACCAGGGAATGCTTATTTCCTGCTTAAGAATCATCACATTTATTAACATTAAATAAACACATTAACTTATTTAGTAACCATGTTATATAATCGCTTTATAGGTAACAGGAAATGCGAGGAGCGACCCTCGTAAGACTTTCACAGTGGTAGCTTGAATACAATTTCCACGACACTCGAAGAAAGAGGGAGTGTGTGTTGTGTTCTTCTTCTTTCTGTTTGGGCTCTCCAGGAGTTGTATTATAACTGTGAGTGAAGGCTCAGCTGAGTGCCGAATTTAAGGCATCAGTAACCAGAAGATAATTTTGCACGTATTCAGCGGACAGCCCTGCGAATTTCCTGTTTCTATAGCTCAGTCGCAATAATAATAGATAGAGTTAGGAAGACCCATGAAGGCTGTGGTCAAAACACTATTAATTTTGCGAGTTAAGTGAATGTTCCAGGAGCGACGAAGTGGAAGGGATTCACAGCCTTCCAGCTGCGTTTAGCGCCGCAACATAGCAGCGTTGAGTGACCGAAAAAGCCAATGGCAAAATGTTTAACGTCCAACAATTAAAATATTTTTATTAAATATTTCTTACTAGCTGATACCCGCAAATTCGTACGCGTGGATTAAGAATTTCATTGCCAGAAAGTTGTTGGTAACGAAGGATTGGTCCCAAACAACACCGAGTCGGCATACTATGACAGGAAAGCTATCACTATATCATTCTACCGTCGAACCTGTCTTTTGAAGAGAATCAATTTTCAACTTATTTCTGTCACCATTCGATAAGTTATCAAAATTTCGTGACTACAACTGTTAATCATACCGGAAAAAATTTCCTGTGCCATTCCTACAGATTTTCTCGTCAAATTCCATCAATTTCGATATAGCCATTTAGTCGTAAAAACGTAACAAAAGGACAGAGAGTTGCCTCGCATTGAACCCTTAAATTTGTGAAATCTACAGTTTAACATTCAATCCAAATAACCGACGGTCCAGGAGTGACTCTTACGATCTAAAACAATTTTTAAAAGTCTTTGCCTGCACGGTGATTCGAACCGGAGTCCACTATCCAAACAGCAGGAAGCAAGTGCTTTAAGCACTGAGCTACCAGAACGCTATATGGAAAGGCAGTACATCCTACTCGTCTGTCTATCACCGTTCAGTAATTTTTCGAAATTATAGGACAACATGTATGATTTATATAGAAAATTTTTCAATAAAATGTAGACAGTACTTTTCTCCTTGTTTCTAAGGATATGTGTACAAACTTTCATCGAAATCGGATGAAAACTGTGGATTTGTATGAAGAATAAATAAACAAACAAACATACATACATTCATATTTATTATTATAATTATTTGCGGATAAGCCCATTAGGACTACGCAAAGTACTCAGAAGCATTTGTTCGCTTTCCTTTGGGCCCATATTTCCTTCATACGTTTGCTGTGGACTTCTTTTCTCTCATCAGACCATGTTGTTCCTGATCTTTTCTTTAATCTTTCCTCCCGGTCAACTTGCCACTTGTGAATTTTTGATTTAAATGTGTCTCTGTTTCCGAAATCTTCTGGAACAATTCCTGCTAATTTGAGGTCTTTCTTGATTTCTCCAATCCATTTCATTGTATCCGATATTGATTTACTTCGGTTTTCATAGAATTCAACAATTTGTCTTGTAAGTCTGTTAGGGTTCATTCTTTTGATGTGTCCATAAAATTTTAGTCGGCGTTTTCTAATATCACTGTGAATGTCTGCATATTGTAGAATTTCCTGATTACTTTTGAGTCTGTACTGGTCTCCTATGGGTCTTGGGCCCAAAATTTTCCTTATAATTTTGCGTTCTTTTTTCTCAATATTTTCTATATCTTTTTTTCTGTTAAAAATAAGTGTTTCTGATCCATAAAGACATTCAGGTTTAATAACTGTATTGTAATGTCTCAGTTTTGTGTGCTTGGAGATGCATTTTTTGTTGTAGACATTTTGTGTTAGGCGATAAGCTGTTTCCATCTTTTGGCATCTAATTTCATTAGCTTTTGCTTCAGTTCCGTTCTCTTGGATTGTTTCACCGAGATACTTGAAGTATGAGACTCGTTTAATTTTTCCATATTTTGTCTCCATGTATTTTGGCGTTTCTTATTGCAGGTCATAAATTCTGTTTTCTCGAATGAAATCTGTAGACCCACTTTCTCCGCTACTTCTTTCAACAGTTCGATCTGTTTTTGGGCTATTGCAATGTAACGCGTTAAGATTGCTAAGTCGTCTGCAAATGCTAGGCAATCTATCTTCAATTTTCCTCTGCCTAATATAATTGGCTGGTCAACTCCAAGGATTGGTTTTTGTTTCCGCCATTCCTGTAACACTTTTTCAAGGACGCAGTTGAACAGTAACGGAGCAACCACGACGAAGGAGCGATTCTACAATGCAGTGCTGTAGAACTAGAGGGAACGCTTGGTGGCGATTTCGATGAAGTGAGAACTGGAAGTTCACTAGCCAACACTTTTAGCGTATTTGTCTCACAGCTAGATGTCTGTCCAAGCCTAAATTTACAGACGTGCAGCTATCCCACTGCCGTATTTTATTATAAGCGCCAAGTTATGGACTCGTGTGTGGTATTTGATTGAGTTGACTGTTTCGGTTTGAACCGTTTTAAGTGCTAAAGATTGCCACATATCACCATGGGAGCTGTTTTGTGCTGTGCTGTTTAATGACCGGGAAATGCTCAACGACAAATTGTTTTCTTGTACCAAATTGTTTTCTTTTGCTACTCTTGGTGATCCTGTTTCAAAATGGTTAATACTGAAATTGTCTCATGCTCAAGTGTAATTGAACTTCACAGTAACTTCCTTGTGCTCTAATGTACAACCTCGAAATAACGTACACATTTCTCACGTTGGTTTGCCTTTCATGGCACTTCTATCTTGCTAACGTCTTTAATTTCCATTAATGATAAATAAATCGTGTTCAGTTATTTGCCAAGTTGAGAAATAAATCAAATTTTTTCGATAAAGTTAATTTAATGCTTAAGTAATGGTAAAATAACCCTTCATTGTGCCAAGGAACAATTAATGCATTATTAAATATTAATGCAAATAACATCAAAAGCCGGCAGAAGCTAAAACCATCACAGTGAATATTGTATATCTGTAGAAATAATTGCTTACATGTATTGCTTCTCAGTAAAAGAGCGAAATTAAGTGTTTTTTTTTTTGTTTTTATTTATTGCTTTACGCCTCGTCGATGGCTAAGGTCATTAGAGGCGGGACTGGATTGGGGACAAGGAACGGGGAGGAATTCGGCCATGAACTTTTTGAAGGAAACATCCCGCCATTCGCCTGGAGTAATTTGGGGAAACCATGGGAAACCCAAATCTGGATGCCCGGACGGGGATTCGAACCCGCGTGCTCTCGAATGCGAAGCCAGAACGTTAACCGTTCACTCACCACTCTCGGTAAAATTAAGTGTAACTACACCGCACAATCGATTCTTTCGTATTTATTTTAAATTATAATACAGCATGGTTATCTATTTGAAACATGTTTGTATGGATTTAGATGCAATGCTTTATACAGTTTCCATGATATGCACTTCTCGGTATGTATTTTTTGCCCCCTTCAGCTTTGAAGAAACTTTACGGCCTTATACCAAAAAATGTTGAAACTGGAAGTAGTAGAAAGACATTTTAAAAAATTATGATGAATCGATTTGTGACATAGTTACTCTGAAATTTTGAGGATGTGCAATGCACATAACAATTTTATTTGCACAGATTAATAACACACATCCTTTTTCGATTTCTCTGTAGGAATTTGTAATGTTTTGGCGGGAATTTTGTAAAAAAAAAGTGACTCTTTGGAAACAGAGTCATGGGGCTACGGAATAAGCAATTAAAGATTTGATAGACATTCTGTTTACGTATGAGCCGTTGAAACAAAATGTTTGTAAATATAAATTAAATTTAATGTTAAACCAAAACTGAAGCTACATTTTAGGAACTTTTATTTTTGAAATATTTATGGATTTTAAATTCTACTTCCTCGTAACTGTGAACTGAGTACCAAGCATCAAGGGAGGTAAAGTTGCATTAAATCATTCTTACTTTTTGTTCACCATAACACTGAGCGGTCACAACATTGTAAGTTGAAAACATAGTTGCAAGAGGCTGCAACAAAGATGCAGTACCCTGAACGTAAACATCAAACTTATATTTTAATATGAAATTTTTAGGTATGTGCGAGATTGTACTTTACTGTTTGTGGCTTACTGTTTTGTAGTCATTCCTATCTCTTTGTTAAACGCTTTGAATAATTAACAAACTATCTTAATAAGCACTGGATGAATGGCTTTTGCACAATTGCTAATACCTAAGTAATAATAATAATATTATGAAAAGAAACTGTGTGTTGCATCCACAAAGGAGGAAATTGTTTTTATCGATCGTTAGTCATTCCTTTCCTCCAAGACGCTATGTCTGATCAGTAGTCAACTACATTACTTACATAAGCCTGTAATAACTGGGAAGTTTCATGCAACTTCTACAGTTACCCAAATCCTTTCGTTTATTTTAAGAAGGAATGTGTAGTAACATTCTATTTTACACGCTCAGTTTTTTCTTTTCGGTTATTGTTGACATCGATTTTTAAGGTTGAGTAGAAAAATGGTAAATAGCTTGTATCAGTTTGAATGAACTATGATGGTGTATTTAATATTTTTTGTGCTAATTGTTCGTCATTAAAACAGTATGTCGTCGTTGAAGGAGAAAGTTCTTCTAATCTAGATGTTACATCGGGTGTACCTCAAGGAAGTGTAATAGGAACACTTCTTTTCTTAATTTTTATAAATGATCTCGGAGACAAAGTGAAAAGCCTTTTTAGATTGTTTGCTGATGATGCGGTTATTTATAGGGAAGTAAGAAATTTGGCCGATTGCTTAGAAATTCAGCGCGATCTGGATGTTATTTTGGCTTGGTGCGCTGAGTGGCAACTTACTCTAAATTGTAAAAAGTGCAAGACAATGAGCATAACTAACAAAAAGAATCCAATTGTTCAGAAATACGAGTTAAACAATACAGTTATTGATATGGTCGATTCTATGAAATATTTGGGAGTAACAGTGCAAAGGAACATGAAATGGGACATACACATTACTTCGTTAGTAGGTAGAGCAAATTCTAGGCTGCGATTCATAGGTCGAATCTTGAAAAATTGTAATGAACAAACAAAGGAGATAGCGTACAAATCTCTTGTGCGTCCACATTTGGACTACTGTTGTGCCATTTGGGATCCGTTTCGTAAGGGGTTGATTGAAAGTATAGAGAAAGTACAGAGAAGAGCCGCTCGATTCGTGACCGCTTGCTACAGTCCTTATGAAAGCGTCACAGAACTGATTAGTAGACTAGGTTGGGAGTCTCTGGTAGACAGACGACACACATTTCGTTTAAACTTATTGGTAAACATGCGTACTCCCACTTTCACTTTAGAGTGTAGTGAAATACTTCTTCCACCAACCTACTTGAGTCGGAAGGACAGGAAAGATAAAATTAGAAAAATAAGGTGCCGGACTGATTCTTATATGAATTCTTTTTTCCCTCGTACCATTAGGGATTGGAATTCACAGCAAAGAGATTAGCTTTGGTGCTGAGCACCCTCTGCCACCCACAACTTTGTGAATTGCAGAGTAAATATGTAGATGTAGATGTAGATATAACTTATGTATATCACAAAAGTCGGCATAATGAAACAAAACATTAATTGAAATACTATGGATCTTTAGCTTAAAGAAATATACGGGACGCTTTAAAACAAAGTGTGTGCATGTGTTTACGATGAAGGTAAAACCTGCATCGCAGTGAAAACGACACGAACGTAGATTGTGCAGCTTTACAGGCAGAATTCGTGCCGCTAGATAAATGATCTTAACTGAGAGGTAGATCCGTAATTAACGCTATCGTGAGCTCAGGTACTAACTCTTCAGCTTAAAGCTGCTCGATAAACGCGTAGCTACAGTTTTATAGCCCCGAAAATTTCGACAGCCAACTGTGGGGCTTGTCCTGTAACATTGCAAGGAGGAATAAACGAAGAATGAGAGAAAATACTATACAATATAATTTGAACTTAAGTGTCTTTAAAACTTGATTGTGGCATATTTAAAAGTACTTTATTTTATCTGCAAGCATTAAAACAATTATAACAAGAACAAAAAATCTAATATGCTTGAGATTTTATTTTCGTCCTTATGAGCATTATAAACACATATTTTTTTTTTGGAATTGCACATAGTGAATTCGTTTTTTTCCGAATGAATGTTTCATGCGTATTGTTTACTACTACGGAAAGATAGTGAAATGGACACTGACGACCGAGTAATCCAGACGGAGATAAATGTGCAAGCGTTAATTAATTACCACGTCGGCACTTCATGTAGTTTTACATAATTCTATAGGAAAATTAGAGGTGATCGTTTTACTTTATTAAAAAGTGAAAACTTAAGTTTCACATAACTTCAGTCCATGGATGACTACGAAAATTTCAAAACGGCGAAGGTGTTTATCAATGAGCGACTGCAGCTCTCATTACTATATTGGCAGACGTTAGTCTACGTCCCCCCCAAAAAATCATTGTTTGAGGTGCAATAAACCCCTGGTGACCCATTTGAAATGACTTCGAAATTCACGATTTGTGAAACTATAACTAAAATAATGTTAAGTATCGACTTCCAGGAAAACACCATCCGCACGATTGCCACCTCATCATGTAACAATTTTAAAGATGAAATTGTAGCGTTCCACGACGCTTACAGAAGAATTATTAAGTTAATGTTTTACGAGTGCAGTCAATTTGTATATGGAGACAGCAGGTGATTGAAAGCATTTTAACTGGTCGAATTAATATACGGTTGACTCGGGAAAAGGACAGAATAAATGAAGATGTATGCTGAGGCAAATACTTCTTCGTTGCGGCTTGTTCAAAGGGATTCATGGGTCACGTGTTTGAAACCACAAATGAGCGTCTAAGATGTGAACGTAACCAATAGAAGTGAAGCTTATGTAACGAAAAGCATTAAATATAATTATTTATAATATCTGTTTAACTTTGATCATTTCTCAGCCAATCACCGAGGAAAGATTTTTGAGATGACGGAGTTGGAAACCACTCTGAAAGCAGAAAGCAGAGGGGATGGACAATATTCGGTTTGCGCTTTGCTTCCAACAGCACATTTAGTCCGACAGTTCGTTATCATCGGCTGAACTCTCAAGTTGGAGTGTTAGCCTTTAAGTATTTTGCTATAGTAGTAAAGTGGTAGACATAAAATGCCCTTCGGTTGTGGTAAAGATGGTGAGGCTCTTTGTTGAGTCTGGTGTCAGTGATGTTACAGTGTGCTATGGATATACATAGCGAACGGCTCTTTGTGCAAATAGTGTTTCATTTCCCTTTAAATGTGAGTGCGACGAACATTGTGCAACGTTCGTCTTCTACAGCCGAGAAAGACTTTAAAATGATTAAAGTCCACTAACTAAAGATCATTCACGCAAAGTACCCATTCAAATAACGCCCCGGCGATACGAGTCGCACGGATAGAATTTTATGTTCTACTTAAATTTTACTTTGCTAGCAACAAAGTAAATGATCTACTTAAATTTTAAATTTAAATTATTAATGTAGTTTTGTGTATTTGAATCTGAATGACAATTATTATTGTTTTGTCAATTTTTTTCATTGTGGCTTTATGCCTCGTCGACGTCGAGGTTATTAGAGGCGGGAAAGGATGGGGGGAGGCAAGGAACGGGAAGGAATTCGGCCATGGCCTTTTAATGGAAGCTTCCTGGCATTCACCTGGATTGATTTGAGGATACCATGGAAAATCCAAATCTGGATGCGCGAACTGGGATTCGAACTGGCGTCCTCTCGAATGCGAGGCCAGAGCGTTACCGCTCACCCACTACAAATCATTCCATCCCCAGATTTCAAAGCAAGATCCTAACTGTTCATATATGTCTGCAGTCTTACAGTATTACCTTGCTGTTCCAACAAATTGAAATTTTCAAGTTTTCCAGATTAGTAAAAATCGAAAGAAGATTGAATGATTTCATTTGGCAAAACACTTCCCGATGTCACTATGACGTTACTTTATTGAGGTCACAAGATTGACGGAGTTGTAAGTGGTGTCCTCTTTTTGTTTTTAGTTTTTCAACCAATTTAATTTAATTTGGCTGACCACACATGTTTATATTTTCTAGAGCTACCTCCACTTCTCCTCTCATTTTCTTTTTACACTCACCCCCTCCATCCCTCACACTCTCGCCGTCCTCTCCTATCATTTTCTTCCTCTCTCTCACCTCTTCCATCACTCACACTCGATCCCTATCATTCACCATCTCAAATTCGCATCACTCCCTTCCTCTTCCATTCTTATTATCTTTCTCATACCTGCTCCCTTCATCACTCTCCCTGTCGCCCTGTAATAAGATTGATAATAACTACACAAAAGTTTTATCTCGAAAATTTTTATTCGTAAAGTACAGAATTATTTCCAATTTTTTTCTATAATTTCTCTCTCCCTTCGGTTTTTTCTTTTTTTAACTGGTACCAATTTTAAAATAAGTGGCAGAAAATATTTAAATGCACAAGGTGTTTTCCGCATTCGTTCGTTATTTTCAGTTCGCAATCATTCTTCTCAGTCGAGTGTAAGAAAGAGAATGAGAATAGGGAGAGAGTGTGAGTGAGAGGGGTTGTGAAAAAGAGAATGAGAGAATAAGAGTACAATTGTGGAAGGGGTAAGTTTAAAAAAGAGAAAGGATAAGAGGGCGAGGATTGAGTTTGGATGGGATTAGTGTGAGAAAGATAGGAGAAGATGGCAAGATTGTGAGTGATGGATGGTGTGAGTGTAAAAGAGGAAATAAAAGAGAAGAGGGAGAGAGGGTGAGTGGATGAGAAGGCGATAGTGCGAAGAAAAATGAGAGGCCAGTGATAAAGGAGCGAGTGTGTGAGAGAGAATGAGAAAGGAAGAGGGTGAGAGTGCGAGTAATTGACGGCACGAGTTTGAGAAAGTAAATGAGAGAAGAAGAGAACGAAAGTTTGAGTGAGGCGCAGCGCGAGTGTGAGAATGAGAATGACAGGAGAATAGTGCGATTGTGTGAGTGATAAAGGGGGCGATTTTGAGAAAGACAATGAGAGAAGGGCGAGAGTGTGTGTAAACATGGAGTCTAGTATGAGAAAGACAATGAGAGCAGAAAAGGAAGAGAGAGATAGTGAAGGCGGAGGCAAGTGTCGGAAAGCTAATGAGAGGAAAGAGAGAGTGAGGGATGGAACTAAATGTAAAGTGAGAGAGGGTGATGGAAAGAAATAGATAGAGAGAAAGGGTGATGGAATGAAATATAGAAAGAGAGCGACAGTGATGGCATGAAATGTAGAGAGAAAGAGAGAAGGGGTGATAGAATGAAAGATATATAGAGAGAGTAAGAAAGGATGGAATTAAATTGAGGGAGAGATAGAGATCGTGGAATGGAATGAAAAGTAAAGAGAGAGAGAGAGTGATGGAATGAAAAGTGTAGAGACATTGATGGAATGAAATATATATAGAGAGAAAGGGTGATGGAATGAAATATAGAAAGAGTGTGATGGCATGAAATGCAGAGAGAAAGAGAGAGGGAGGGAGGGAGAGTGATGGAATGAAATGAACAGAGAGATTGATGGAATGAAATGTGGAGAGAGAAAAAGGGAGAGGGAATGAAATGTAGAGAGAAAGATAGAGAGGGCGTTGGAATCTTTATATATAAAGATGAATGTATATTTGTTTGTTTGTTAGTTTGTTTATTCTTCATGCAAATCCACAGTCTTCATCCGATCTCGATAAAACTTTGCACACTTATCCTTTGAAACAAGAAGAAAAATACTGTCTACATTTGGTTGAAAATTTATCTGTGTAAATAACACATTTTGTCTCAAAACTTCGAAATACGGCGATAGACAGACACGTTGGATACGGACGTCTCCGTACCGTGTTTCCTTGTAGTGGACTGGCAGCTCAGTGGTTAAAGCGCTTACTTACAAACGTCGTGGTCTCCGGTTCAAATCTCCGTGGAAGCTAAGATTTTTAAAAATTGTTTTTCATCGTAAGAGTCAGGCCTTGGCCGTAGGTTATTCGGATTGAATGTTAAACTGTAGATATTAGAAAGTTAGGGGTGCAATGCGAGGCAAATCGTAGGTAGTCTTGCAATGTTGTAGGTGTATACTTTTTTACGTTATAATGATCCCTCGGGTGTTGTTCGCAGTCAGTGTGTGAGTGTGACCACAATAATATTATTATAAATACGGAAGTAAGTCTCTGTCTTTTTGTTACGTTTTGACGACTAAATGGCTATATCGATATTGATGGAATTTGATAAGAAAATCTGTATGAAGGGCGCAGGATATTTTTTTCCAGTATGATTAACAGTTGTAGTCACGAAATTTTGAGACCTTATCGAATGGTGACAGAAATATGTTGGAAATTGATTCTCTTCAAGAGACAGGTTCGACGGTACAATTATATAGTGATAGCTTTCCTGTCATATTATTCTGACTCGATATTGTTTGGGACCAATCCTTCGTTACCAACAAGTTTCTATATTTAATTTTGGCAAAAAAATTCTTAATCCACGTGTACGAAGTCGCGGGTACGGGCTAGTAAAATATAAATAAGGTGATGGAATGTAATGTGGAGCCAGAGATGGATTCAAATATATATAGAGAGGGTGGTGATGGAATTAAATGTAAAGACAAAGAGGGAGAGAGGGGATAATGGAATGAAATGTAGCGAGATATAGAGAGAAATAGAAAGAGAGACATTATGGAATGAAATGTAGAGAGAGAGGGGATGAGTGCGAAGAAAAATGAGAGGTGAGGGAGGCTAGAGTGCGAGTGATGATAGGGCGAGTGTGTGAGAGAGAATGAGAAACGAAGAGTACGAGAGTGTGAGTAATTGAAGGCACGAGTTAGAGAAAGCGAATGAGAGAAGAAGAGAACGAAAGTTTGAATGATAGACAGCGCGAGTGTGAGAAAGAGAATGACAAGAGAAGAGTGCGATTGTGTGTGTGATAAAGGTGGCGATTTTTAGAATGACAAAAAGAGAAGGGCGAGAGTATGTGTAAAATTGGAGTCTAGTATGAGCAAGACAATGAGAGGAGAAACGGACGAGAGAAAGTGGGTGGTGCGGTGAAAAAAGTAGAGAGAGAGGTGGGTGATGGGGTGAGAATCGTAGAGAAAGAGGGGGTGATAGGTTGTGAAACATAGAGATAGGGGTCGGTGATGAGGAGAGAAAGATAGAGAGAGGGGTGGCCGATGGGGTGAGAAATGTAGAAACAGGTGTGGGTGATAGGGTGAAAAACATAGAGAGAGAGAGAGAGAGGTTGGTGATGTGGTGAGAAACGCAGAGAAAGAGGTGGGTGATGAAGTGTCAAACATAGAGAGAGAGGTGGTCGATGGAGTGAAAAACGTAGAGATAAAGGTGGTCGATGGGATGAAAAATGTAGTGAGAAGGTGGGTGATGGGGTGAAAAATGTAGAGAGAGAGGTGGGCGATGTTGTAATAAATGGAGAGAGAGAGGTGTGTGAAGGGGTGAAAAACGTAGAGAAAGAGGTGGTAGATGGCGTGAAAATCGTAGAGAGACAGGTTGTCGATTGGGGTGAAATACGTAGAGAGACTGGTGGTTGATGGGGTGAAAAATGTAGAGAGAGAGGTGGTAGATGGGGTGAAAAACGCAGAGAGAGAGGTGGGTGACGGGGTGAAAAACGCAGAGACACAGGTGGGTGATGGGGTGAACACTGTAGAGAGAGTTAGATGGGTTATGGGATTAAATATGTAGAGAGAGAGAAATGATTGACGGGGTTAAGACATGTGTGAAAATGTCTAGAGAGAGGGGAGGGAGAGAGAGAGAGATTGGTGACGGTGTGAATAATGTAGAGAGAGTGAGAGGTGGGTGATTGGTTGAAAAATGTAGAAAGAGTGTTTTGTGATGTGGTGAAAAGGAAAGAGATTCGTGATGGGTTGAGAAAATATATATATAGAGAGAGATGTGTGATGGGTTGAAAAATGTAGAGAGAGAGAGAGAGAGAGAGTTGGGTGATGGGGTGAAAAATATAGAGCGATATATATATATAGAGAGAGAGAGAGTGAGAGAGAGAGAGAGAGAGAGAGAGAGAGAGAGGGAGGGAGAGGGAGAGGGAGAGTGATGGGGTGAAGATTGTGTGGATGATGGGGTGAAAAATGTAAGGAGAGTGAGATGGGTGATGGGGTGAAAACTATAGAGGGAGAGATTTTGCTGTTGGGTTAAAAATGTAGAGTGAGAAATAAGTGATGGGGTGAAAAGTGTGGAGAGAGAGAAATGGGTGATGGGGTGAAAAATGTGGGGACAGAGAGTGAGATGGGTGATGGGATGAAAAATGTAGAGAGAGAGAGAGAGAGTTGGGTGATGGGGTGAAAAATGGAAGGAGAGAGAGAGATTGGTGATGGGGTGAAAAATGTGGAGAAAGAGGAATGGGTGATGGGGTTAAAAATTTAGAGAGAGAGAGACATGGAGTGTAAGTGTAGAGTGAGTGAGATGGGTGATGGTGTAAAAAATATAGATAGAGAGAGATGGATGAAGGGGGAAATGGGATTGATGGATTACAATGCAGAAAGAGATGGTTGGTAGATTGAAATTTAAGGAGTGAAGGGATTAATAGCATGAAATGTAAGAAGGGTAGTGGTGGTTGAAAGAAATTTAAAAATGGGGAGATTTGGGGAAATTAATTTAGAAAGAGAGAGTAGTGAGGGAATGAAATGTTGGGAGACAGGTGACGGAATGAAGTTTCCCTTGAGAGAGAGCGGTAACTTATTGAAATGTCGATAAGGAGAGGACTGACGGAATGAAATATCGCAAAGAGAGGATTGTCGGAATGAAATGCGTGGAATGAGCGAGGTGACAGAACGAAATTTGGATAAAGACAGGGGAAATAGAATGAAATATAGAGAGATATATGTGTGATGTAATGAAATGTAGAGAAAAAGAGAGCGGTGACGGAATGAAATGTAGAAAAGAGGTTTGGCTGAATGAAAAGTAGAGAAATAAAGAGGTGACGGAATGAAATGAAGAGAATATGAGTTGTGGTGGGATGATATTTAGAGAGAGTGAGGGTTGACTGAATGAAATGTAGAGAATGAGAGTGGTTGCGGAAAGAAATTTGTGTGTGTGATGGTGATGGTGAGTGACTAGGTAGATGAGAGATGGAGAGAGTGTGAGAGAGCGCGTGTTCTTGGGTGACTAGGTAGGGTGTGTGTGTGTGTGTGTGAGAGAGAGAGAGAGAGAGAGAGAGAGATGGAGGAGAGAGAGAGAGGGGGAGAGAGAGAGGGAGAGAGAGAATGAGAGAGATTGACAGAGAGCGAAAGAGAATGAGAGAGAGAAAGATAGAAAGAGAGAGAAAGAAAGAGAATGAGCAAGAGAATGTGATGGTGGGAGACTGGATAGCTGAAAGAGAGCGAGAGAATGAAAGAGAGAATGTGATTGTGGGAGACTCTATAGCTGAAAGAGAGCGAGAAAATGAGAGAGAGAGTGTGATAATGGGTGACTGTGTAGGTGAGAGAGGGAGAGAAAATGAGAGAAAGTGTGATGGTGGGTTACTCTGTCATTGAGAGCCAGAGAGAGAATCTGATGGTGGGGGACTGGGTATGAGAGCAATGAGAGAGAGATAGAGTGTGATTGGGTGGGTTAGAGAGAGGAAAATATACTGCTGGGTGACTAGATAGGTGAAAGTAAGAAAGTAAGAGGGAGATTGAGAAAGTGTAATGTTGGGCCCAGGACAGGTGAGAGAGAGAGTGTGTGTGTGTGAGAGAGAGAATATATATTATATATAGAGACGGAAAGAGAGAATAGAGAGAGTGAGAGAATAGGTGACTGGGTAGGTGAGAGTAAGAGAGATTGGGAAGGAGAGTTAGTGTGATTTTGGGATCCTGGGTAGGTAAGAGAGAAAGAATGAGTGAGAGGGTGATTGTGAGAGAGAATGATAGAGGAGTGTGAATGTGTGTAACTGAGTAGGTGAAAGAGAGAGAATGAAAGAGAGAGAGTGAGATTGTTAGTGACTGTGTAGATGACAGAGAGAGGAGGGAACGATAGAGCGAGAGAGAGAGAATGGGAGGGATAGTGTGAGGGTGGGTGACTGTCAAGGTGAGAGAGAGCAAGAATGATGGAGACGGTGAGATGGTGGGTGACTGGGTTAGTGAGAGGAGAGAATTATAGTGTGTGATGGTTGGTGACTGGGTAGTTAAGAGAGAGAGTGGGAATGGAAGACAAAGTTTGATGGTGGGTGAATGGGTAGGTGTGAGAGACAGAGAATGAGAGAGTGTGATGGTAGGTGACTGCATAGGCGAGAGAGCAAGAATGAAATAGAGAGTGAGATGGTGGGTGACTGGATAGGAGGAGAGGAGAGAGAACGAGAGAGAATTTGTGACTGATTGACTAGGTAGGTGTGTGTGTGTGAGAGAGAGAGAATTGGAGAGAAAGTGTGATGTTGGGTGACTGAGAGAGAGAGAGAGAGAGAGTATATGACAGAGATAGAGTGATACAGTGGGTGACTGTGAAGCTGAGATAGAGCAAGAATGATAGAGATGGTGCGATGATGTCTGATTGGGTTGGTAAAAGAGAGAATGACAGAGTGTGACGATGGGTGATTGAATGGTTAAGTGGGAGAGAGGGAATGAGAGAGTGTGTGTGATGATCGGTGAATGGGTAGGTGAGAGAGAGAGAGAGGGAGAATGGAAGTGTGAAGGTAGGAGACTGGGTAGGTGAGAGCGAAACAGAGATTGAGAGAGAGTGTGTGACAGAGGATTAGGGGGTAGGCGAGAAAGAGATAGAGAGGTATTATGAGAGAGATATAAAGAGAGTGACAAGGAGAGCGAGAGTGAGAGAGATGGTATGATAAAGAATTTGTGAACATGGGTGACTGTGCAGGTGATAGAGAGTGAGAATGTTAGAGTATGAGGGTGGGCGACTCGGAGAGAGAGAGAGAAAGAAATAAAGGATGAGATAGAGAGCATGATGGTGGTGACTGCGTAGGTGAGAAATAGTGAGAATGAGAGAAAGTATGTTACTCTCAGTGACTAGGTAGTTGAGAGAGAAACTGAGAGAGAGATTGGGAGAGATATGTTATGGTGGGTGTCTGGGTAGGTAAGTGCGAGAAAGAGAGAGAATGAGAGAGTGTGATGGTGGGTGACCTTGTAGATGAGATTGCAAGAATGATAGAGAGGGTGAGACGGTGGGTGATTGGGTTTCTGAGACAGAGGGAATGAGAGAGTTTGTTATTGGGTAATTGGATACTTAAGAGAGAGAGGGAGTGGGGGAGAGAGTTTGATATTGGGTTATTGGATAGTTAGAGGGAATTTGTGAAAGAGTGTGATGGTGGGTCACTGGGTTTGTGATAGAGAGATATAACGAGGAAGAGTGATGATGGGTGATTTGGTATTTAAGAGGGGGAGAGAGAAATTGAGTGAGAGCGTGATGGTGGGTGACTGGGTAGTTAAAAGTAAGAAAGGAATTAGAGAGACAGAGATAGAATTAGTTAGCGAGTGATTAGGTAGGTGAGTGAGAGAGTGAGACAGAGAATGAGGGAGAAAATGAGAGATAAAATATGATGGTCTGTGATTGGGGAGGTGAGAAAGAGTGAGAATGAAAGAGTGTTATATTGAGTGACTGGGTTGTAAAAGAGAGAGAGAGGAAATGAGAAAGAGTGTGTGATGATCAGTGAATAGGTAAGTAAAAGAGAGAGAGGGAATGAGACAGAAAGTATGATGGTGAGTGACTGGGTAGGTGAGAGAGAGGAAGAATGAAAGAGGCATTGAGATGTTGGGTGATTAGGTAGGTTAGAGAGAGAGAGAGAGAGAGATAGAGAGAGAGGGAAATAGTGTATTGGTGGGTCATTGCGCAGTGAAGAGGAAGAGTGAGAGAGAATGAGAGATAGTATGATGGTGGATGACTGTGTAGTTAAGAAAGAATGAGAGAGAGAGTGATGGTGGGTGAGTGTGTATGTGAGAGGGAAAAATGGTGGAGAGGGAGAGATGCTTGGTGATTGGGATAGTGAGAGAGAGAGAGTGTGTGATGTTGGGTGATTGGGTAGGTGAGAGCGAGAGAGAGAATGTGTGACTGTGGGTGAATGATTAGGTGTGTGTGTGTGTGTGTGTGTGTATGAGAGAGAGAGAGAGAGAGAGAGAGTTTGATGGTAAGTTATTGAGTAGTTAAGAGGGAGAGAGAGAGAATGAGAGAGGCGGTGGCGGTGGGTGAATGAGTAGGTAAGAGAGAGCATGAGAGATTTTGACTGTGGGTGACTGTGTAGGCGAGAGAGATAAAGAGAAATAAAGAGATTTAGTTAGTGGGTGACTAGGCAGGTGAGAGAGGGAGACAGAGAGAATTAGAGAGAAAATGTGATGTAGGTGACTGGATACGTGAGACAGAGAGAAAATGAGAGAGTGTGATGGTAGTTGATTGGGTAGGTGTGTGTGTGTGTCTGTGTGTGTGTTTCTGTGTGTGTGTGTGTGAGAGAGAGAGAGAGAGAGAGAGAGAACGCGAGTGGGAATAAGGGAGAAAATTAGATAAAGTGTGTGATGGTGGGTACTGGGTAGGTGAGAGAGAGCGAGAATGATAGTGTGATGGTGGTGACAGGGAAGGGTAGAGAGAGAGTGAGAGAGAGTGCAAAATTTGGTGACTATGTAGTTGAGACAGAAAGAGAATGAGCTTGATGGTGAGTGGTTGGGTAGTTAAAAACAGAGAAAGAGAGAGAGAGAGAGGGAATGAAATATAGAGTGTGACGGTGGGTGATTGGGTATGTGAGGGAGACAGAGAAATAGAGAGTGTGATGGTGGGTTACTGGGAATGTAAGAGAGAGATAGAAAATGAAAGGGAGCACGTGTCAGTGGGTGACTGGGTAGGTTAGAGAGAGAGAGAGAGAGGAGAGGAGAAAGAGAGTGAGTTAAAGGGATAGTGTGATGTTGAGTGACGACTGGGTAGGTGAGAAAGAGAGAGTGAGAGAGAATGGGAAAGAAAGTGCGATAGTGAGTGTTTAGGAGATGGAGAGAGGTAGGGAGAGAGAGATTAAGATAGAATGTGTGATGGTAGGTGACTGGGTAATTAAGAGAGAGCGAGAGAGAATAATACAGAGAGAGTGGCTGTGGGTGATTGGGTAGGTGACAACGAGGGAAAGAGAGAGGGAATGAGAGAGAGAGAGTATGGTGGTGAATAACTGGGAAAGAGAGAGAGTGTATGAGAGAGAATGTGTGATGGTGGGTAACAGGGAAGGTGATGGAGAGAGAATGTGTGATGGTGTGTGACTGGAGAGAGAGGGAATGAGAGAGAGTGTGTAATGATCAGTGATTGTGTAGGTGAGAGATAGAGAGAGAGAATGCGATTGAGAGTATGATGGTGGGTCACTGGATTAGTGATAGAGAGAAAGAGAGTGTGACGGTGGGTGATTGGGTAATTACGAGAGAAAGAGAATGAGAGAGAGTCTGACTGTGGGTGAGTGAGTAGTTGAGAGGGAAAGAGAGACAATTACAGAGAGAGTATGATGTTGTGTGACTGGGTAGGTGATAGAGAAAGTATGATAGTGGGTAATTGGGGAGGTGAGAAAAAGTGAGAATGAGAAAGTGTAATGTTGGGTGACTGGGTAGTTAAGTGAGAGGAAATGAGAGAGTGAGTGTGATGATTGGTGAATGCGTAGGTAAGAGAGAGAGATAATGAGATAGAGAGTATGATGGTGAGTGAATGGGTAGGTGAGAGAGAAGAACAATGATAGAGAGGGTAATATGGTGGGTGACTGGGTAGGTGAAAGCGAGAGAGAGAGAAAGAGAGAATGAGAGAAATAGTGTGACACTGGGTGACTGTGTAGGTGAGAGAGAGAGAGAATGAGATAGTATAATGTTTGGTGACTGGATAGGTGAGAGCGAGAATGAGATAGACCAGGATGAGAGCGTGAGAATGATAGAGAGTGTGAGTGACTGTGGGTGACTAGGAGAGCGAGAGAGAGAGAGAGAGGCAGAGAGAGACGGTATGAGAGAGAAAGTGTGATGGTGGGTGACTGGGAAGATGATAGAGAGCTAGAATGACAGAGAGAGAGTGATGGTGGGTGACTGGGTAGGTGAGAATGATAGAGAGAGTGGGAGAAATAGTGTGATAGTGGGTGACTGGGTAGAAAGTGATAGGTAGCTCCAACGTTAGGCGTTTTATTGAACCCCTTAGGGACATGGCGAATAGGTCTGGGATGAAGTCCTGTGTCCATTCATTGTGTATTCCCGGAGGTCTGATCCAAGATGTGGATCAGGCGATTCCGGATGCCATTGATCGGAGGAGGTGTAGCCAGCTACGGATTGTAGCTCATGTCGGCACCAACGATACTTGCCACCTGGGGTCAGAGACATATCCTCTCTTCCTTCCGGCGGCTTGCTCAAAGGGTGAGCTCTGTGGTTGATGACCGCAAGATTTCGGCTGAGTTAACTATCTGCAGCATTGTCGATAGAACCGACTGTGAACCTCTGGTTCAGAGCCGAGTTGAGGGTCTAAACCAGAGACTGCGGCATTTATGCGATAATCATGGATGCAGATTCCTAGATCTTCGCCATGGGGTCGAGTCGTGTAGGGTTCCTTTGGATAAATCAGGAGTGCACTACACACGTGAATCGGCTACACGGGTGGCAGGGGCCGTGTGGAGTGCATTGGGGGATTTTTTAGGATGAGGCAGGAAGACCCGAAACTGGGATCACAGTTACAGGCAGCCCAATCAAATTCGGCACCATATGTTAGGAGTAGCGTAAATCAGTCTCGACCATTAAAAGTACTCGTTATTAACTGTAGAAGTGTTTGTAATAAGCAGCCTGAGCTTGGAAGCATTATTAGTAGTACAGAAGCTGATATTGTATTAGGTACTGAAAGCTGGTTAAAACCGGATATAAGTTCAGCAGAAATATTTAACGATAGAATGAATGTTTTCCTTAAGGATAGGTTGAACTTCAATGGAGGCGGTGTATTTATAGCTGTTAGTAAACACCTGTCGTGTAGCGTAATAAATATCGATACGGTCTGTGGAATCCTGTGGATTAGACTAAAAGTAGCTAGGACAAAACTGGTATTAGGGTCTTTCTATCGTCCACCAGAAGCAGATGTATCTATTGCTGAGGCCTTAAGAACTAATGTATATAAATTAGCTCACCAATTTCCAGATCATGCAATAATATTAGGAGGTGACTTCAACTTTCCGTATATTGACTTGAATAATTACGTCCACGTTCCTGGTGGCCGGGATAAAACATCCTGTGAAATTATTCTTGACCTTTTCTCAGATCTTAATCTCGAGCAGCTCGTCACTGAACCAACGCGATGCCACAACGATAACGAAAACATTTTAGATATTCTCGTTACGAATAGGCCTGAATTATTCACGGACATTTCTACCACCATGGAAATAAGTGATCATAAAGCTGTAATTGCTACAGTAAAATTAACAGTCACGCGCAAAAAGAAAAAAGAAAGGGTCGTTTACAGGTTCGAAAAGGCCCCAAAGTAGAGTTTAAGAACGTTTTTGAGGGATAATTAAATTACTTTTATAGAAGGAAGAGGCTCGGTTGAAGAGATGTGGCTTCAATTCATGCATATAGTCAGGGAAGGTATGGACTTACATATACCGAAAAGGACAATCAGGGATGGGAACGATCCCCCGTGGTATATACGTGAACTTAAACGGTTACTTAAAAAACAAAGGAAGATACATGCACGCTCAAGGACGACGATGAATAGGAGTGATTTACAAAAGTTAGCTGAGACAAGAGAACATGTTAAGAATGCGATGCGCAGGGCTTTTAACGACTTTAGATGCAACTCACTTTCTAAGAATCTCAACGAAAACCCAAAGAAATTTTGGTCGTATGTAAAAAAAAGTTAGTGGTAGTGACAACAATATGTCAGTTCTACTACAAGACGGTCGGGAAGTTGATGACAGCCGCGAAAAGGCTACCGTATTTAACACCGAATTTAAAAACTCTTTCACTGACGAAAACATTCCCGCTTTTACACGGCGTGTTGAATTTGAGATGGATCCAGTTCAAATTGATAGTGTAGGTATCATAAAGCAATTAAAGCTCCTGAAGTGGGGGAAGGCGCCGGGTCCTGATGGTATTCCAGTAAGATTATTTTCGGAATACGCGGAAGAAATAGAACCATTTCTATCAGATATATTTCGTAAATCTTTAGAAGAAAGAAAAGTACCTTCTGACTGGAAAATAGCGCAAGTGATTCCCGTTTTCAAGAAAGGTGATCGGAGAGATCCTAGGAATTATTGACCCATATCTCTAACATCTGTCTGCAGTAGAATTCTGGAGCATGTCATATGCTCTAACGTTATGAAGTTTCTGGATGAAAACGAGTTACTTACAGCAAACCAACACGGATTTCGTAAGAACCGTTCGTGTGAAACGCAACTGGCTCTATTTTCGCATGACGTAATGAAGGTTATCGATGCAGGATCACAAGTTGATGCTATTATCTTGGATTTCCAGAAGTCTTTTGACTCTGCACCAAATAACCGCCTTTTGGCGAAGATTCGAGCGTACGGTATATCTGATCAGATCTGCGAATGGATACGCGATTTTCTAACTGGTCGGTCGCAGTATGTCGTTGTTGACGGGGAAACCTCTTCAAAGCTAGATGTTACTTCGAGCATTCCTCAAGGAAGTGTAATAGGACCACTTCTTTTCTTAATTTTTATAAACGATCTCGGTGACAACGTTAATTGCAGGATGCGATTTTTTGCTGATGATGCACTTATCTATAGGGAAGTGGGGTGCTCTGACGATTGCTTAGAAATACAGCGCGATCTGGATGTTATTTCGGAATGGTGCCGTAAATGGCAGCTTACACTTAACTGTAAAAAGTGCAAGACAATGCAAATAAGTAATAAAAAGACCCCGTTTGCTCAGGAGTACAAAGTTAACAATTCAGTTGTTGACACGGTCGATTCACTGAAGTATCTAGGTGTAACAGTACAAAGCAACATGAAATGGGACTTGCACATAACTTCAGTCGTAGGCAAAGTTAATTCAAAACTACGCTTTATAGGTCGTATTTTGAGAAGCTGCAATGCTCATACAAAGGAAATAGCGTACAAAACACTAGTGCGTCCGCATTTGAAATACTGTTGTGCAATTTGGGATCCGTAACGCAAGAGATTGATTGACGCGTTGGAGAGGGTACAGAGGAGAGCCGGTCGATTCGTGACCGCTAGTTACAGTCCTTATGTAAGTGTCACAGAGCTGATACGTGGGTTAGGCTGGGATTGTTTGGCGGACAGACGACGTCGTTTTCATTTAAATTTGTTGGAGAATATGCGAAAATCTCTAATTTACGAGTGCAACGAAATACTTCTTCCGCCAACCTATTTAGGTCGCAATGACAGGAGGGATAAGATTCGAGAGATAAGATGCCGTACTGATACATTTATGTATTCTTTCTTTCCTCTTTCTGTTCGGGATTGGAATACTCTAAAACAGGATTGGTACTTAGCACCCTCTGCCACCCACAGTAATTGTGAATTGCAGAGTATAGATGTAGATGTAGATGTAGAGTGAGAGAGTGAGAGAGTTATACTGGATGAATGGGTAGTTAAAAGAGATAGAGAACGAGAGAGTGAGTGTGACGGAGGAGACAGGGTAATAGAGAGAAAGAGAGAGAGAATTATTGGTGGGTAATTGGGTAGTTAAGAGGAAGAGAGAGAGAATAGGGGAGTGTGTGATGGTGGGTGACTGGGTTGTTAAGAGAGAGAGAGATGGAATGAGAGGGAGTGTGTGATAATAGGTGAATGGGGAGGTGAAAGGGAAAAACAGAAAGAGAGAGAGACAATGAGATAGAGAGTATGATGGTGAGTGACAGGGTAGGTGATAGTGAGCGAGAATGTTAAAAAGAGTGTGATAGTGGGTGACTGTGCAGGTGAAAGTGACCAAAAATGATAGAGAAAGTAAGATGCTGGGTGACTGGGATAGTGAGAGAGAGAGAGAGAGAGAGAATGAGAGAGCAAGTGTGATGGTGGGTGACTGGGTAGGTGTGAGCGAGAAGAGTAAAAGTGAGGGTGACTGGGTAGGTGAGATAGAGAAAGAAATAGGAAATATGGTGATAGGTGACTGGATAGGCGAGACAGAGAATGAATTAGAGAGTGCGATAGTGGGTGTTTGGGAAGTTAATAGAGATATATAATGAGATAGAGGGAATGGAGAGAGAGTGTGATGCTGGGTGACTGGGTAGTTGAGAGAGAATGACAGAGAGAGTGTGATGGTGGGTGAGTGTGAAGGTGAGAGAGAGCATGATTGATAGAGAGGGTGAGATGGTGGGTGATTGCTTTAGTGAGAGAGAGTGAGAATGATAGAGTGTGGTGGTGGGTGACTGGGTATGTGAGAGGGAGAATGAGAGAGAGTGTGTGTGACGGTGACTACTTAGGTGAGAGAGAGAGAATGGTAGAGAAGTGTGAAGGTGGTTGACTGGGTAAGTGAGAGCATGAGGAATTGAGAGAATGAGAGAGAGAGTGTGACATTGGGCGACTGAGTAGGTGAAACAGAGAGAGAATGAGAAAGAGTTATCAGAGAGAAAATGTGATTGTGGGTAGGTGGGTGAAAGCGATGTTTAGAGAATGTTATAGTGGGTGAGTGGATGAGAGATAAAGAGAAAGAAAATGTGATGTTTTGTGAGTGGGGGAGAGAGATAGAGAATGTGATGATGGTTGTGTGGTTGAGAGTATAAAAATCTGATGGTGGGTGTGTGGATGTGTGGGAAAGAAAGAATATAAAACTGGGTGAGTAAATGAGGGAGAGATATGATGGTAAGTAAGTATGTGAGAGAGAGAGACAGAGAATGTGAAAGCAAGGTGATAGAGAGATAATTTGAAGATTGGTGAGTAGGTGAAAGAGATAGAGGTTGTGATAGTGGATGAGTGGATGAGAAAGAGAATGTGATTACGGGAGATTACAGAGTGACTATATTTTTAGGTGTGTAGGTGTGAGCGAGAGTGAAAATTTTATAGTAGGTGAGTGGTTGAAAGAGAGAGAGAAAATGTGATGGTGAGTGTGTGTTTCAGAGAGAGAGACAGCAAATGTAATGGTTGGTGAGTGGATGAGAGTGATAGAGAATATGATAGTGGGTGAGTATGTGAGAGAGTGAGAGATAGAAAATGTGATGGTTTATGATTTGGAGAGATAGTAAATATAGTGATGTGTGAGTGCGTGAGAGAATATGATGCAAGGGGGGGGTAGGGGTGGGTGAGCAGAGAGAATTGAATGGTGGGTGAAAGGGGGGGAAAAGAGAGAATAAAATATGTGAGTAAGTGAGAGAGGTAGAGGGAATGTAATAGTGGGTGTATAGGTGAGATAGAGGAAGAGAATATGATAGTGGATGAGAGATATGTTATGATTTGGGGGGGGGATGCGTGGGTGAGACACAGAGACAGAGAATTTTACTGTGGGTGGATTGGTGAGAGAGAGAGATAGAGAGAGAGATTGTGATGGTAGACGAGTTGGAGAGAGAAAGTTACAGAGAAAATGTGATGATAGGTGAGTAGGTGTGTGTGAGAGAGATAGCGAATTTGAAGGTGGGTGTGTGAGTATGAGAGAAAAAAATGAATTGGCGGATGTGTATGTGAGACAGACAGAGAGAAAAGGAGAAACTGATGGTGGTCTAGAAGGTGAATTGGTGAGAGGGAGAGAGGGAGAAAAAAATAGAGATAATGCTATAGTAGTTAGATTTGATTGCTGGTGAATAGTCGAAAGAGAGAGAGAGAGAGGGGAAAGAGAATGTGATGGTGGGGTAGTAGGTGAGAGAGAGAGAATGTAATGTTTGGTGTATAGTTGAAAGAGAGAATGTGATGATGGGTGAATGGGTAGGAGAGAATGGGATGATGGGTGAATGGGTAAGAGAGAAAGTGATGGTTTGGGAGTGGGTAGATAGAGAGAGATGGATAGAGTGAGAGGGAGAGAATGTGATGGTGGGTGAATGGGTAAGAATGTGATTGTTTGGGATTGGGTAGATAGATGAAGATGGAGAGACAGAGAGAGAAAGAGAATGTGATGATTGGTGAGTGGGTAAGGGAGAGAGAGAGTGAGAAAGTTTGAGAGAGTGTTAGAGAGAGAGAATATGAGAGAAAGTCTGGGAGAGTGTGTGTGTGAGAGAGTGAGAGAGTTAAAGAGAGAGACAGAGTGAAAGTAAGAGAGAGTTTGTGAGAATTTGAGAGTGTGTGTGTGTGTGTGAGAGAGAGAGAGAGAGAGACAGTGAGAGAGAGTGCTTCTTTATTATTAGTACATAGCATGGTTAATTATTATGTGATACATCTCTTTAATAAACTTACTGAAAGTATAATACAGGATATAGATAATAAAGATCTATTTAAAGAAAAGCTGGTAGATTATTGGTGAAAAATCATGTGTACATTTTTAAATAGATTCTGTAAACTTCAAAATTACCGAATAATGTAAACATTTTCAAAATGTCCAGATGGTTGACATAAGTGATTTAAATAGGTATTTGCATACACGACATGGCCTACCCTTAAATTCGCCTGGTAAAGATTATGTACGTTCCAAAATCACAAAAATTGTAAATTTGAAATTTAGTAAGAACATAGAATCAATGCCATTACATTGGCATCAGGATGATCATGAATTAGGAAGTCAGTCACAGGGAAACTTGTAAAAGAAGACAGACCTTTGTCAAAGGTTTGGAAAAAGCATGATAAGAATTCTATACAAAAAGACAAGTATTATAATTGTACCAGAAATATGAGAGAAAACGATGCACCAACACATAATGAAAATAAAGATATATCATCAGAATGTTCAGTCCATTTCAAATAAAACTGATTTATTAGAGATACTAGTTAATTATCAAATCAGAGAAATTTCAGTTTTGTGTATTACGGGCTTAAGAATGAACAGATTCAATATGTTAATATTTCAAATTATATCTTGGATAATAATTATTGTAGATCTTATAACCAAAATGGGGAAGTATGCATTTTTCTTAGAAACAATATAGAATATGATCCTTTGTTACATAATAATCACTTGATTTCCAAAAAGAACTTTGAATTCACAGCAGTTAAACTACCAAAATTTAAAAAGGTATTAATTTGTGTGTATAGATCTCCAGATGGAAATTTTGACCTATTCATACAAAGATCAGAATCACTCTTAAACAATATTAGCAAGCAAAATCTAGATTTAATCATATGTGGAGAGTTCAGTGTGGACCAGTGTTTCCCAACGTGGGGCCCACGCCCCACAGGGGGGCAATTTGGTTTTTTTAGGGGGGCAATTTAGAAATTGACTTGATACGACTTTATCGCTTTCTCTTTGGGTTATTTAAACGCAATGCCAGATATGGTTACAAAATATAGCAAAAAAGCAAATTCTTAAAAGGATCACACTAAATTGCCGTAATAAATGTTTATTATAAATCTTTTGAATTTGAATTTTAGTAATTCATTATATGTTTTTTTTTTAATTTTACTTACTGTGTTTTATGATAATATTAAAGTGTTTTCTTTCAAAAACCATCCTATATCAGTTTCTATAATAACAAATAATTTTTTTATTAAAAATTATGTATGGGGGGCAAAAAAATGTTGAAAGTGGGACATGACCCAAAAAGGTTGGGAAACATTGGTGTGGACTGTCTAAAAAGCAACAAAAATACAGACTTGTTAACACAACTCCTTAATTCATATGGTTTACATCACACAGTAAATAATCCAAGAATCACAGAATTCAGTAACACAGCCTTTGATCAAATTTGCATAAACAAAGTTGAATTATACAACCCAGGTTTCAGTGATCACTTGGCTCAGATACTAACTATGTATGTAAAAGAAAAAAAAAAAAAAAAAAAAAAAACATACACAATGCCATAAAGAAAATAAAAACCAGATCATTTAGTGAAGAAAACATTGCAAACTTCAATTATTTATTAAGTAAGGAATCATGGGCAGATATTATCCAATTAGATGATTTAAATGAGAAATTCAATATGTTTAGTAAACTATTAAAATATTATTATGATATAGCATTTCCTATAAAAATAAAAAAGACAGTGCATCTGATAACAGCCGGAATAAAAAATTCATGTCAAAAAGAGAGACTGCTTCACAAAGTATGCAAACAAAACCACACTACACCTGAATTTGAGACCTACTATAATAAATACTCAGCTATATTAAACAAAGTTATAAAAGAAGCAAAAAAAAATACAAAAGATAGATTTATTTATAACTCCACTAACAAAAACAAAGCTTTGTGGGATGTAATCAGAATGGAAACAGGTAAAACTAAAAAATTAGACCAAAATGTTTCATTAAAATGTAATAACGACGTAATTAGTGACCTAACTGTGGTAACAAATCTTTTCAATGATTATTTTACTGGTATTCCTGAAAAACTATTTTAAAAATTTAACAATAATTCTAAAATAGGGTATAATGGGATAAGAACATGTGGTGGATCACTTTTTATTGCTAAGAGGAAGAAATTGCCATTGCCTTGAAAGAAGTAAAGAATAAAATCTGTCCAGGAATTGATGGAATTCCTGATACAATCCTAAAGAACAGTGCAATATACATTATTCGACCACTAACACAATTATGTAATAGTTCATTACAATCTGGTATTTTCCCAGAAATACTAAAGATAGCAAAAGTTATTCCGATATATAAGAAGGGAGAAACAGACAAACTATATAACAATCAGCCTATTACCATCCCATCTGCTATCACAAAAATACTAGAGAAAATTATGTATAAAAAGTTAAAGCTTCCTTAACAAGAATTATATATTATCTGATTCACAACATGGATTTAGATCAGGGAAATCAACCCAGACAGCTATTTATGCTTGCATTAACAGTATATTAAAAATAATTGACAAAAAAGAAAAAGTAACTGGCATATTTCTTGATTTATCTAAAGCTTTTGATGTGGTAGATCATAAAGTCCTCTTGTCTAAGCTTTATCATTATGGTATCAGGGGTATAGCATACAAATGGTTCAAGTCATACCTTGATGGAAGGAAACAGGTTGTTACCTTGAAATGTGAGGACACAGAAAGTTAAATAATCAGATAGCATGTATCAGCCATTAGTAGTATTAAACACGGTACTCCACAGGGTTCAGTTCTTGGACCCCTCCTGTTTCTTTTGTATGTAATTGATATACAAAAGAACATGATAATATTCTCTTTGCAGGTGACACAACACTTATAATAAGGGTGAAACCGAAGAAGTTCTTCAGCGAAGTATTAATAAAACTAAACAGCTAAGTGAATGGTCCAAAAACAATCATTTAATAATAAATTGTGGGAAAAAAAACATTGCAGTAAATTTCAATTCTGCTCAAAACAGGAGCCCTGCCAATCCAAATATTATTTTAAACAATCAGACTTTAGCAAACAAATTTGATTCAAAATTTCTAGGTTTATGGATTCAATCTGATCTTAAATGGAGTAGACATATTCAATATTTGAACTCTAAATGAAATCAAATCTGTTATGCATTACGTATCTTAAAATTAACCACTATTAAGCAAAATTTGAAAAATGCATACTTTGCTCATTTTCACTCACAAATAAAGTATGGAATTATATTCTGGGGTTTATCATGAGATGCACTAAGTACTTTCAAAATTCAGAAGAGACCAATAACAATAATGACAAATCACAAATCATGGGAATCTTGTAGACCTATATTTAAATATATGAATATTCTTCCACTACCAAGCACTTACATCTCTGAAACCATTACGTTTTCTAGAAATAATGTCTTAGGTAAAGATGCAGCTCTTAAAATAAATAATGAGGTACATGATCATTTAACAAGGAAACAATCAGATTTGCATATTATGTATACAAAAACAAAAATGGAACATTTCACATTGGGATTAAGCTTTTCAATAAATTACCGCATAATGAAAAAGCAACATCAGAAAGGGGAATTTTTGAGAAATTGTTGATGTCATACCTTCATTACCACTCCTTTTACTCTGTAGAAGAATATTTGAATTGTATGAATTAATTTAATGTAATGTAAATGTAAGTAATTTAATGTAAATCATATTTTGTAATTGACGTGTCTCATATCATTATGTATAAAGTACATGTATATGATTTAGAGGATAAATAAAATACTATTACCACACTTCCAACAAGGAATTTTTAGAAAAGACTTAATTGTATCTGAAATGACTAATTTAAAATTCATACGTACATTTTAATGATTAAATTTGTAACGTGGATATTACCCTTTTTTTTGTTGGGTGAGCTTTCCATCGCAAAGAAAATTTACAAGACAAGTGTACTATCAAGTTGCTGAATTTGTAAGAATCTTATCAAGTCTAATGATTCAGATGTCAATATTTACAGGAAAGATGCAAACTCGCCAATCCCCCCCCTTCCAAAACATTTTCTGGTCACTGCTGAAATCGCGAATCAAAGTCTGAATTGAGACGACTTCAAACGTGTCGAATGTTTAACGAGAGAGGTTTGCAGACTCGTATACAGCGTTCTAATAACTGATATTGAAAAATAGGCATTCATAATTGAATTCTCCTCCAAAAATTTTAAATGAATTCGGAAACACACCTCAGAAAATATATCGAAGTCGCAAAAAAAGTGCATAAGTTGGCTGGTGTATTGAATTTATGAATTCCTCTATGTACTCTATTTCGTATGCCCATCTACTGTGCCCATCACTACAGTAATTCCGGAACCCCATTAGGACCTTCTCAACAGAATTTCCATCTTAATTACCTCTCTCCCTAACGATGGCATACTTTCAACCCAAACCTTATTTATCCTACAAATTGCGGAGCATTATCCCCAGGTTACGCACAGGCTGTCCTACATTCTGCATATACTCCTGAACGTCCTTGGGCACCATGACCTTGGTGGTTGCTCGCTTTAATGAATAAAGCCGAATGTATTTAGTAAATAAATCTAGGAAAACAAAAATCTGTTAACCCCTCCCCTTGAAGAGGGTAGAGGACCATAAACATCGGCTGATAAAAGGTGTAAAGGACCTGCGGTTATGATACTCCTCATTTCGCCACATTTCCTCTGGTTATCAACTCTTTTTTCATTTGACACGATTCGGAAGTTTCCAATAATTTAGCTATTTTCTGGGGCATATGCTGAAAGTACACATTATCTGATAATATACGAAAACAATTCCGTGGACTATAACGACCATAACTAAAGTGAGTTTACCAATTCAAATTTTCGACACACTCTTTTGGTAACCGGAGTTTCCAGTCTTCACTTCAATTACTCGATGGCCTGTAGGATATTTTCTCATGGAGAATTTAATATATCAATAATTTCGGTGGACAATTAGAATCATTCAATTTAACTAAAACTTTCATCTCTTTCTGGTGTTTCCACTATTTTTCTCAAACTATGAATCATTTCCTTTTCGAAAGTACCCTTTTCAAAAACGAGATTATCACTTCTTTTCCATTTGATAGAACAGTATCTTCATTCTCAAGTCCCAAACGCAATTTGACAGAGCGTCTGCAACCACATACAACTTCCCACGAAGATATTTTACTTCAAACTCTGGAGAGCTAGAGCCCATCTGGTCAAACGACTGTATACGAGTTTAAACGTCAATAGGAAAGACAAAGCTTTATGGTCTGTATAAACAATTGTTTTTCTACCTAACAATTTGTAAAATTTTCTCTAAACTGCTAGAAGTCATACTAAGAGAGAAGTATTCCCTCAATCATGGTGGCAGGTCGATAGCTATATCGCAGCGTATTTTGTCAATCATCAATCCCAAGACGCTACATTGCTGGAGAGCTCGGTAATGGAGGATATACCAAACCTTAAATAAACTCTTCCAAGTCTTCTAGCCGTATACAAATCTCACAATTACGGGACGGTTCGAGGGCGTCTATTTCTTCTCTCATTTTCCTGAATAACTGCTTGTTTAGGTGGTGCTTAAAACAGTGTCCAAGAAGGACATACATTTAATTTTGAAGAAACTAGAACTTAAGCTCGGGTAAGAGAATTTTTTGAACAGCAATATAGTAGAAGCTTTTGAAATCAGAACAGCTGATTCTGCTGATTCCTTAGTTAACAAGGACACTGGATACCAGCTTATTGTGGCCTGAAACCCGGCTATCAAAATATTGAAGCAGTTTCGCATCGGTAAAGAGCAAAATGGTGGATGACGTCACCGCTCTGCGTTTGCTTTCGTCTTCCACCGTTTCCGCGACACCGCGTAAACAAACAACAATTCAATTAAACCTTTCGTTAAAAATGAGGTCAGAGGTAGATTCCGTCGAAACTACACATAATTGTGACATTTAAACGAAAAGAGTTTATTTATTTACAATGCCATGAAAAGTTTTATTATTATGTACCAACCACTACCCTCCAGAATAGTCAACTTGAAGTTTGAAATGGCAGCAGGTCCACTAGGTATTATTGTATGTCTTGCGGAGTCTTCAGGTCAATTTCCAGGACGAATTACCTAGTTGAGTTCCCTGCAATACTCATAAAGTCTTTGCTGAAAATTTGCTCGGTTTTCAACCATTGAAACCCTCCATATGGTAGATACTCCGACATAGCCCAGCCGTACAAGTTATTTACATCGAAATACACGATAAATTTATCCCGCATCTTGTGGTTGTACTCTGACATATACCGGTTGTTTGCCTTTGCGTACCTGTGCTTACTCCAACTTATGCTACCACGAATTCCGTGTTCGAAAAGAAGTAGCATATCGATATCTGTCACAAGATCCAATTCGACACGTATACACCTTAGCATAGCTTGCCAGGAAAGGCGAGGAGTTGTAAAGTATTTGCCGGGGTAAAGGGAGTATTTCCCCAGCCATACATTTTTTATTTTTTAAACGGATCTGGAAGTAACCGCACATCTGTGTCCATAGAGAGACGTACATATTCAGCAAAAGTTTTGGTCCGGAAAATCCGCCACACTTGTGTCGCGTGTTCGTAATCAGCGTCAGAAATTCCCGACTCCGAAAACGAATATAAAATTTTGATTCTGAAGGGAGCGTGGACATCAGTCGAGCGAGAGGCGTTAGGATTGGGTTTGCATGAATGAATTGGCTCTAAAAGAACTTTGGAAATCCGCGTAAACGACGATTGGTGCACGTTGTTGCTGCACAAAATCCTTGAATAACAAGGTATTGTCTTCGTAGGTCCACTCTGATTGTAACCATCACAGAAGAGCCTGTCAGATACACATCCTTCCACTAATTCGCAGTGATCTCAAGTTCATCCTATTGCTAAGCTTTTGACTATTGCTTCACAAGAGTTTAGAATAAACTATACTATAGATTTATTTTTATCTCGTATTTTTGTAATGACACGCAATTTACTCAGTACGGTTATAGCATCATCATTGCTTTTTAACATGATTTTACTAGCTTAAATTGGTATATATATATACTAGCTACCCGGTCACGCGTTGCTGTGACTTACTTATTATAGTACGTTGGATTAATGTTATTCTAAACTTCCTCAAGTAGTTAAATTAATATTCAATAATAAAGACAAAAACATTGTAGTCGATTTGGAAATTCAAATGTAATTGGTAAAGAGTTACGGAGAGTTGAAATTAAGGTCAAACAATCACAAAAAAATTAATTTACATTTCATTACAAATTACTTAATTGAAATTATATAAAAATTGATATTTATAAAATAAATAAATAAATTATTTTTTATTTATTTATATAAACTGAAATTTCAGTTATATCTTCAGTCATACTATTTTTATATTTTTCCCACAAACTGGAAGATTGTGTTGGATAACATGTCAAAATAATTGCAAACAGTTTGACGAATACTATTCGGCGTGGCTGTCAACGCTGCATCAGCAAGTGTCAGGTCCCAATAATTGTTGTCTACCATGTATTGAACACTCGACCATTAACTGTTCGTAAACATTCGAAAGAAGCTGGTCCGGGAACATTCACCAATAACAAACGCTGAAAGAAACATTCACGTTGTTTTTGGATGCACTGTGTAAAGTCTTTGCTTTGAATATACCTGCGATCGAAGGTGTGGTTCTCCTTGCTTACGTGGCTACCATTTTTTACCTAATTTGTTCCATGAAAAATAGCTTGGAACATCAATATATAATAACGTTTTTTCGAATTGGCGGAACACATCAGATTTTTGACACAATGTGAAAAATTCAGTTTGTGGTTTGTCGTTTTTGGTGCCTCAAGTATTCTTTGGAAAATATTTTCTTCGGTGAAATGGATTTTACATAACTGCAAAACTCGACATTAATATGAGCCTTATACGTTTTTGAAAGCAATGGTACCACCCACTGATTGTCAATTTCAACTTGGTTTCTAGAATTTGACATTCGCATTGTAAATGTTTGGCCACCATTCTCAGCGTTTCTGCGGCGATACAACGTATAACCATCGATATCCGTAATAGTATCATTCGTATATTCCTTTGGAAAACGCTTCTTACATTTTCCACCTTCCATGCATTGCGATGTCATGTTAAAAGCACCGCACGGTCCGTGGATCGAGTGACTGGTAACAATATCAAACAATTCTTGATCAATTAATGGGTCCGGAATTTCGGCTGAAATTATTTGATCAATTTCTTCTGGACGGATTTTAACTTCAAGCCAAATCAAAATGTGAGAATGAGGCAAACCTCGCTTTTGCCACTCAATCAAATACAGATAGCAACGTGTGTTACCGAAAACTGAATGTTTTACGATTAAATCAATCAATGATTTTAATTTTTGTTTGAACACACATGCCGTGACATCATAATGATTCATTGATTGATGGCCTGGTGATAGCAAAGTTTGTATTTCCTCCCAATTCGGATTACATGTAAATGTAATAAACAAATCTGGACGACCATAATGACGTGCGTAAGTCATCGCATCTTGTATATATTCCTGCACGTTCCGTGAACTGCCGATGTAGTTGAAGGTAAAATAAATGCATTACCGATATCATTGACGTTTAAATTTTCATAAATATTTCCGATAACAGTATCTCGTAAGAGGATGTATTCCTCCGATCGTAATTTAGCCTGGTTGTATTGAATAAATCGCAAATGCTTGTTTTCAACCTTGGCGTACATATCCACGACGTATTGAAGGCACAGTTGACGATATCGAAGGATATAGTTATCCTAATTACGTGTAATCATCAATCGGGAGGTGTAGTACTTCATTGAAGTAACTTTTTTATTTGTTTTATTACCTGAAAAAATAATAAATTAAATAGTAAAAAAAAGAATAAGAAATCAATATAGTGGGCCCGCTATAATCCGGCCCCTGGTCGGAATACCGCCCGTCTACTGTAAAAATAAAATAACGAATTAAATAGTTGAATATTAAATTTACCAGCAACTGGATCACGCTGTTTGATGTTGATGTGATATTCATTCTGCCCTTGCCAGAATATCAGTGAATACTGGAGTGCGTCATACAAACGGTGTAGATCCGAAATTATACTAACAGTTCTATCTTGACGTGTGACTTTAATCAACTGAGTCACCAACCATAAATACTGCAACTTCATCTACGGTTGGGGCGTTGAATCTGCCAGCGTGTTCTCCTGATGGTAATTTGTCAGCTTTGATGACAATTTGGTAGTTGTCATTTTTTAATTGCGGTGACACAATTGAATAAGTTGATTATTATTTTCCAAACAATTTTCCAACAATACCACAATTGCTCTCTCTTCTGTTTGTTCGATGAAATTATACTGGCACCTAGTTTTCAGCGTTCCTCACAATTTCCAATAGATTTGGAGAAACTTTGGGTCATCGTTTGGCATCGGTATCAACGACCCAATCTTATGGTACACCTGGTCTTGTATTTTGAATTTAGTTTCAAAATGACGTCCATCAGATGTAAGATCGCAAATTTTTGTTGCCCCAAAAGACGTCATCTGGAAGCAAAAATTGAATTTGCGTGTCTTGCGCAGAAACAATTTCGAATTGTTTGATTCGCCAGCAAGAAGGATTGTAAATGTTCTGGCGGATTGGGTAGTGGTAATAATACATCTTTTCCTGATGCACAACACATGCCGGCTGCTTCATTGCGGAATTTCAACGCCTGATAATAGTGGCATATTTTGTTCATTGCACCGATTGCAATTTTAGAATGTGCAGAGTGATCAATGGCTGGTGCATATTGGAACGCAAGACGAACAAATGATGCACGGCTGATTTGCTGTCTCTCTCGTTCTCTTTCTCTAAATGTAGCTATGTGCTGTTCTCGTGCCGCTCTTGTTATAGGTATAATCTGTCACAGACGTTCATCACATTGTTCTTGAGATTCTTGCATACGACGCTCAGCTGTCCTGATTCTTTGAACTTCCTTACTTGCCGCGATTTGTGTTCCTGATTGATGAGCTCTCTCGTCGTGAGTCTTGCCTCTCTGCTACATGCATTGTCGAGGTTAAATTCTTTTTCGAAAATTCACTGAAAAATATTTGAATTACAACAAAAAGTGCCTTTCTGAAAGCCTTAAAATAACACACTAATATACAGTGGTGAAACCGGAATTTTTGGGTCCATTGAAAAATACAGTAAAATGGAAGTTAAGAACTAATGAGGAAATATAAAATAACATTGAAAAAAATAACAGAAAAAGAATGATATTTTTTGATACATTTATAGCATGGATGACACCAGTCTTTCAAGAGGTTTAGAAAGATTTGAATCGAAATAATACCTGTGAACTGTATGAAAAGAAAAATTTTTGATAGCAGACTTTGAAAATGGTAGGATTCAAAGGTAGAGAGGAGTGCAATAATGAAGGAGTACTGGGGAGGAAGAAAGAAAAAACAACATTAGAGGAATTGAAATTGACACGTGGTCTCTAGCTGACCATAACAAAAAGAAGAAGAAAAATGATAAGCTAGCGAGAAATGCTTACACGATTCGAATTTATAGTACGTTTTCTTCAATGTTATATTCATGTGTGTAATTACTTTGTCGTTAGGTATAAAGACACACAAACGATGAACAACAATACAGTATAATTATAAACACAATTAAAATTGAAGAAACTCACACATATGGCGTGGAATAGACTGTAGCATAAATAAATCGAAATACAACGCCATCTACTGGATGGTTCGATAATTAACACACTCGCCATCTGTTAGGAATAAACTGTAGCATAAATAAACTGAAACAGAACGTGATCTACTGGATGATTACCCAACCTAGCTAACCAAGTGTTATATAGATAAGTTAACACATTGCCATCTGTTTAGAAACTTATGGAACTATAATAGTAATTACGGTATGATCTTGGGGACATGGTTTCTACTGGCTGGCATTCTGCCCCTGTCGTAGCCGCCTTTACCTAGCCACCCATCCTGCCTGGTACAGCGGACCTACATTTTAACGTCGAATCCGAACCACAGTACTGTCCTTGGCGTATTTCACCTCAACAGCATACTGCGCCTTGGGTTAATGCCGGGTTGAGTAGTCTATAAAAATCCTCGCCGAGACATGGGACTCGAACCGGGGACCTTTCCATCTCCAGTCAGACGCCCTAACCACTTAGCCAGCAGACCGCTTAGCCTTGGTGGCTTACAAATAATTACAAACCATTGTCCTATGACAAACATTTAATGAACATTTATTTCGCAAATAATAAATATTGAGGTCTATAATCCAGATAAAAACTATCCTATCTATTTAAGTTGGACTAAATTACACACATTAAGCCAAATTTCATCTAAATCGGTTATGTAGTTTCGGAGTTCATCCCGGACGAACATCGTGACACGAGATTTTTATATATATAAAGATACTAGCTGACCCGGTCACGCTTTGCTGTGACTTACTAATTATAGTACGTTGGATTAATGTTATTCTAAAATTCCTCAAGTAGTCAAATTAATATTCACTAATAAAGACAAAAACATTGTAGTCGATTGGGAAATTCAAATTTAATTGGTAAAGAGTTACGGAGAGTTTAAATTAAGGACAAATGATCATAAAAAAATTTAATTTACATTTCATTACAAATTACTTAATTGAAATTATATAAAAATTGATATTTATAAAATAAATAAATAAATTATTTTTTATTTATTTTATATAAACTGAAATTTCAGTTACATCTTCAGTCATACTGTTTTTATATTTTTCCCACAAACTCGAAGATTGTGCTGGATAACATGTTGTCAAAATAATTGCAAACAGTTTGACGAATACTATTCGGCGTGGCTGTCAACGCTGCATCAGCAAGTGTCAGGTCCAATAATTGTCGTCTACCAGCAGCTGCAACTCGCGACATGCATCTTGACATGTATTGAACACTGACATGTATTGAACACTCGACCATTAACTGTTCGTAAACATTCGAAAGAAGCTGGTCCGGGAACATTCACCAATAACAAACGCTGAAAGAAACATTCACGTTGTTTTGGATGCACTGTGTAAAGTCTTTGCTTTGAATATGCCTGCGATGGAAGGATGTGGTTCTCCTTGTTTACGTGGCTACCATTTTTTTACCTAATTTGTTCCATGAAAAATAGCTTGGAACATCGGTAGTATAATAATGTTTTTGCGAATTGGTGGAACACATAAGATTTTTGAAACAATGTGAAAAATTCAGTTTGTGGTTTGCGTTTTTGGTGGCTCAAGTATTCTTTGGAAAATATTTTCTTCGGTGAAATATACACGTTGACAGTTTTCAAGATGTATTGCAAGATGCTGGATGGAAGGGTCTCTTTCATGGATGCGAAAACTAAAAATATGCCAGATAGCTTCGTTGCTGCTGATGTATCTACCTATTTGGTATCGTGTTATTTCGTCATTTTTATTTACATTTTGAACTTCAAATACGGCCAAATCACTGCCTTTATTAACATATTTGCAAACGTACTTAATGGATTTTACAGAACTGCAAAACTCTACGTTAATATGAGCCTTATACGTTTTTGAAAGCAATGGTGAGTTTGGTACGACCCACTGATTGTTAATTTCAACTTGGTTTCTAGAATTTGACATTCGCATTGTAAATGTTTGGCCACCATTCTCAGTGTTTCTGCGGCGATACAACGGATAACCATCGATATCCGTAATAGTAACATTCGTATATTCCTTTGGAAAACGCTTCTTACATTTTCCACCTTCCATGCATGGCGATGTCATGTTAAAAGCACCGCACGGTCCGTGGATCGAGTGACTGGTAACAATATCAAACAATTCTTGATCAATTAATGGGTCCGGAATTTCGGCTGAAATTATTTGATCAATTTCTTCTGGACGGATTTTAATTTCAAGCCAAATCAAAATGTGAGAATGAGGCAAACCTCGCTTTTGCCACTCAATCAAATACAGATAGCAACGTGTGTTACCTAAAACTGAATGTTTTACGATTAAATCAATCAATGATTTTAATTTTTGTTTGAACACACGTGCCGTGACATCATGACGATGCATTGATTGATAGCCTGGTAATAGCAAAGTTTGTATTTCCTCCCAATTCGCATTACATGTAAATGTAATAAACAAATCTGGACGACCATAATGACGTACGTAAGTCATCGCATCTTGTATATATTCCTGGATTGTTCCGTGAACTGCCGATGTAGCTTGAAGATAAAATAAATGCATTACCGATGTCATTGGCGTTTAAATTTTCATAAATATTGCCGATAACAGTATCTCGTAAGAGGATGTATTCCTCCGATCGTAATTCAACCTGGATTGTATCGAATAAATCGCAAATGCTTGTTTTCAACCTTGGCGTACATATCCACGGCGTATTGAAGGCACAGTCGTGCGTCTTGCCTCTCTGCTACACGCATTGTCGAGGTTAGATTCTTTGGCGACATTTCACTGAAAAATATTTGAATTACAACAAAAAGTGCCTTTCTGAAAGCCTTAAAATAAGACACTATAATACAGTGGTGAAACTGGAATTTTTGGGTCCATTGAAAAATACAGTAAAATGGAAGTTAAGAACTAATGAGGAAATATAAAATAACATTGAAAAAAATAACAGAAAAGAAGAATGATATTTTTTGATACATTTATAGGCACCAGGCTTTCAAGAGGTTTAGAAGGATTTGAATCGAAATAATACCAGTGAACCGTATGGAAAGAAAATTTTTCGATTAGCAGACTTTGAATATGGCAGGATTCAAAGGTAGAGAGGAGTGCAATAATGAAGGTTTACTGGGGAGGAAGAAAGAAAAAACAACAGGAGAGGAATTGAAATTGACACGTGGAGTCTAGCTGATCATAACAAAAAGAAGAAGAAAAATGATAAGTTAGCGAGAAATGCTTACACGATTCGAATTTATCGTAACGTTTTCTTCAGTGTTATATTCATGTGTGCAATTATTTTGTCGTTAGGTATAAAGACACACAAACGATGAACAACAATACAGTATAATTATAACACAATACACAGCACAATTAAAATTGAAGAAACTCACACATATGGCGTGGAATAGACCGTAGCATAAATAAATCGAAATACAACGCCATCTACTGAATGGTTCGATAAATTAACACACCGCCATCTGTTAGGAATAAACTGTAGCATAAATAAATTGAAACAGACCGTGATCTACTGAATGATTACCCAACCTAGCTAAACAAGTGTTGTATAGATAAGTTAACACATCGCCATCTGTTAGAAACTTATGGAACTATAATAATAATTACGTGTGGTCGTAATGACTTGGTGACATTGTTTCTACTGGCTGGGCATTCTGCCCCTGTCTTAGCCGCTTTTACCTAGCCCGCCCATCCTGCCTGGTAAAGGGGACCTACATTTTAACATCGAATCCGAACCACAGTACGGTCCTGGCATATTTCACCTCATATAGCATGCTGCGCCGGGGGTTAATGCGGGGTTAAGTGTCTATAAAAATCCTCGCCGAGACAGGGACTCGATCCGTGGAAGTTTCCCTCTCCAGTCAGACGCCCTAACCACTTAGCCAGCAGACCGATGAGCCCTGGTGGCTTACAAGTAATTACAAACCATTGTCCTATGACAAACATTTAATGAACTTTTATTTCGCAAATAATAAATATTGAGGTCTCTAATCCAGATAAAAACTATCCTATCTTTTAAGTTGGTCTAAATCACACACATTAAGCCAAATTTCATCTAAATCGGTTATGTAGTTTCGGAGTTCATCCCGGACGAACATCGTGACACGAGATTTTTATATATATAAAGATGTGTGTGTGAGTGTATGTGTGTGTTTGTGTGTGTGTGCGCGCTATGTTATTAATAAAAATTTTAGGAGCTTGCATTTTTTTTTGCTGCAACATTGGACAACAAATACGATAAAAGGCCAAATATACTACAGATATATTAGATTGTTAACGGAATGAAGAAATACAAAATTATATGAGAACTGAGACTTTCCCGGCGTATGCTTGCAATGATGTCTTCACGGGTGTAGCGCTGAATTGTGTTTTGAAAACACGATATTTCGACGGCTAGTTCCGTCATCAAAATATCGTGTTTTCAAAGGACAATCCTGCGGTACACCCATGAAGCCTTCATTCTAAATTATAGTTATAAAAACTGGAAAACATGCTTTTGTAGCAATGTGAAATAAAATGTTAAAATTAAATAATAATTTAAAAAAAAAAAAAATAAACACTCTTTTGCAGCAGCAGCGCGAAAAATAAATAAATTTATAATTAAAAAAAAAAAAAACGCTTTTGCAGCAATGTGAACTTAAAGGTTAAAAATAATCTTTAAATATAAGCATTTTCTTCAACAGCTGTAGTATGACCCACAATTCAGTCTAACTTTTTTGAATATGCCAAAATTAAGAATAAAGTCGCTGATTAAAGAATTAAATTCTGTGAGAAGACAAACTACCAAACCTCAAAATGTAAATAAAACATTGTACGCTGAAGATACCTCGACGAGAGGCGAAACGCGTCCCAGAAATAAAGAATATCCAACAACAGTTGTTTTGGCGTATTTACTAAATAATGATTAGTTTAACAAGGAACTGTGGAAGAAATGGCCTGCAATAATCACATAATTAACTTTAATGTGTAAAAAGCGAGGGGTGCTCTCTATTAATTCATAATCACTCTACATTTACGCACAGCTGTCGAAAAAATATTTAAGAATACTGATATTTAGCACTCCACGATTTTTTACATTAAAGTTAATAAAGTGCGTTTTTTTTGGTTTTTTAAATTGTAATTTTTTCCTACTGACCCATAAAGCCACAACCAGAAAAAAATATTCATATAATCTCCGGTTTGAAGTTGTTCACCCGTTCTTTTTCACCTTTCTCAACAGAAATTTTTTTATATAATGTCTGATGAACATTTACACTTATGATTAAAAAACCTGCGTTTACTATACGTTAGATCTCGAATGCAAAAAAATTACTATTAGCTGATCAGTGGTTTAAAGGACTTAATTCCGCTACCACTTTCTTAGAAGTGCGTATCTATTGGGCCTCTTTGTGAGTTCCATACAGTGGCAGTAAGAATGCTCCAACCATCTGAACCATTCTTTTGACATCAGGAAAAGATGCTTCTTGTTATTTATGAGGAAGGCAAACACATATTTACTAAGTAAATACACAATCAAGAAGGCTGAATCAAAGGTGGTTGCTAACAGCGGAACAATCACCTGGATGACAGTGGGTGACGCTGTATGGAAGTGATACATGAACGGTTACGTATTAGCGGTGTCAAACGACTATATGGTCACGTTAGGTCTATAGTGGCAGGACCTCTTACTGTACTTCTGCTTACTTAGCGAGGGGAAACGGAACTCACTGCATAAGAAAAGGAGCGTTATTTCGCGTGGCTGAGTTTCGTATGGCCGGACACTCAGCATTATGGAGTGGGATGCGCAACTTTCTTAATGCTGAAAGGAACTGTTATACTGCCGTGCCTGCGTCGGGCGTTTACGTGCTTGCAAAGTCCTGACGATAATGAGAACATTCCATTAGAAGAAAAGGCATGCGCACTGAGCAAGACCAATTGATCTGATGTGATTGGCAGAAAGTGTTAATGGAAGAATGATTACGAAACTTGCCCGTTTAAATCCGACGTTTCTTCTCTAAGTTTAGAAAAGCAATGTGCTTCTCTACTAGCATTTCTTCCAAGTTTGCAGAGAGAAGAAAATTTCTTGTTCAGTAGAGAAAGCAAGATACTTCAATCTTACACTTCGGACACCCCGACAAGGTGTTTGTATACTATGAGCAGTATAAAACATTCGCAGCTAATGGCTTCTACTGTAAACTTGTGTGCAGAGCACAAATCACACCACAGGGTAGAAAATAGGGCTGATGACCTTAATTACTGCCGATACAGATTTCTAAGTCTAGGAGATTATTTTGAGGAAACTGTGTGAGTGTTCTACTATGACAATAAACCAGTGATGATTATTGCAACAGATATAATTTCTGCAGTAGTCTAGCTGTACAACTAATAAACAAAGTATTTCAGCATAGTTTAGGTAGTTTTCAAATTTGGATATTTTGCTGATACTGCAACGTTTCATCTCAGTTAAATCAATTATTTGTTTCGATGAATGTAAAACATTGCATTTTAGTTTGTAATAAATTTTTTTTATCGTATCTTCTTGTGAATTATTTCTCCAAGAAGAATTTCTTTTTCATGGCCAGTACTGTATAGTTCTTAATTGATAACCAGTGTTTTGAAAAGAATGGCCACCGACAAATGGAGTTTTTGTTGCATGTAAAAGAACTTTATAAAGCAAATGTAAATTTAAAAAAAAAGAGAGCTTGACGTCGTGTAAATCCGAATTTTTGTATTTATTAATTAATTGCGCAACATGTACCTATGTCACTAAGCCTGAAGGAAATCCGACTGCGCAATTACTGAAATGGGGATAATAATATATTCCTATAGAGAATACAGTGTATCACATCTGTTGATTTACCCAGGTTGTTTTCTACTACACATTTATCGGGAACATGTATTCCTGAACTCTTTCACTGATAGTTGCAATCTGATTTAATTAAAATGGTATTGTGCAAGGATCTAATTGCTATTTTGTTTACAAAACCTTGTTGATTGTTGTATCTGGTGTTTGTAATTAATGTAAATGAGAACGATAAGGTTTCTTTTTTTTTTTTTTTTTTTTTTTTTTTTTTTTTTTGCAAATGAGTACTATGCACAGCTTCATACAAACAGTTCTATTGAAAATATTAAAAGCCTGAAGATACGTTTTTCATCAGACTGAATATTTTATACCAATGTTAAAAGCTGTTAAAAGCTCTTCATGTCGGAGGACGTTTCGTCACAAGCAATATGGAATCCGCTTTGAAGTGATGTTGGAGAACTCATCTCATGATCCCAAAGAAGCCTTCCCTGGATTTATTTTCCTCAAGGTATTTTCTTGAGGCACTGATTTTCTTCACGTCTTCAAAAAATTCAGATATTATGGTATCTACTTTAAAACCAAGGAAAAATGGTCTAAAAGTTCTTTATCTCAATTTTTGTGTTTCGTGTATTAAACATTAGTGGTTGTCAGCTTCACTTTATGATGCGCTCATCATATGTACCTCTGATACATTCTTTTTTGTGTTTAGGGTATCCGCAGAATCGAGTAGCATGTGTACAGACTAAGTAACCTGGGGTTGACGATTTATATAACGTATTCCTGAAGGATCTCTCGATATTCAGGTCTGATATTATCTGGATCGTTCTAACAGTACTATCCAGTTCAAACCTTCGAGACACAGACCGTGGAGTTATGCACTGTGGGCCTTTTCCTCGGAGATACATGGAGCGGGAAACTGCTGGTACAGCGTCCACGGTCGAATTACTCCTCCGATAGGAATTCCACACATTTGCGGCATTAGGGGTGGCTGCTATTTGCATTCTTATTGCCGCCGCATGGTCTGCACGATTGCCAGCCTTTGTTTACAATGCATAGTTGCAGCTGCGAGATTAAGAAGAGAGGCGGTCCCACCTGCGTAGAAATTAGCGCCAATTCTCTCTCCAAATAATAAGAAAAAGAAGGAACGCGGTGGCTAAATTAAAATGCCCTCTTTACGGGCCTTTGTTCACGTACTTATTTAGACTCGTTTCAAGGCGTCTGGCGTCATTGTTAAGCTGATAAGCGAGAAAACTGGATGATGCTCTCCTGCTGTTCACTGTGGTGTTATCGGCTTTTTATTCAAAAACCTTTGTTGAACTTCTGTAGTGGAAAGAAGCAAACCTCGGTGGAAAATGAAAACAAAGCCAGATGACGAAATCAGTTATTAATGTTTTGTCAGGAGTGGCGTTGTGATGGAGGTGCATTCAGGAAATGGTGTGTATCCATTAATAAGAACATTAATTTGCATGCTCAGGATAAAGGAATCAGTGTACGGATAAAGAATTAGATTAAACTCTTGTGTAACACAATATATTAATCCAAAGGTAGTCTCCTACTCAGTCACTAAGCTCCCATTTAGAAAACTTAAATCTACATAAACGTCCTACTGTCTTATTCATTTTTTTGTGACCCATAAATTTAAAAAAAAAAAAACACATTGGCAGTCATTGGGGGACTACCAACAGAAGTTAAAACTTAATACTATGAAATAATAGTGGTTTATATGGATTTTCAAATTAATTGTAGTATCGGAAATTAAAATGTCATAAATTTTAAATTAAAATCAATCATATTCCCATTTCAGTATATATATTTTCATCCTGAATTTTCGATTGTGTATGCAAATAAACCCTAAATCTTTATCTTTATATATATAAAAATCTCGTGTCACGATGTTCGTCCGGGATGAACTCCGAAACTACATAACCCATTTAGATGAAATTTGGCTTAATGTGTGTGATTTAGTCCAACTTAAAAGATAGGATAGTTTTTATCTGGAATATAGACCTCAATATTTATTATTTGCGAAATAAATGTTCATTAAATGTTTGTCATAGGACAATGGTTTGTAATTATTTGTAAGCCCAAGGCTAAGCGGTCTGCTGGCTAAGTGGTTAGGGCGTCTGACTGGAGATGGAAAGGTCCCCGGTTCGAGTCCCTGTCTCGGCGAGGATTTTTATAGACACTTAACCCGGCATTAACCCCCGGCGCAGCATGCTGTATGAGGTGAAATACGCCAGGACGGTACTGTGGTTCGGATTCGACGTTAAAATATAGGTCCCCTGTACCAGGCAGGATGGGCGGGCTAGGTAAAGGCGGCTACGACAGGGGCAGAATGCCCAGCCAGTAGAAACCATGTCACCAGGTCATTACGACCACACGTAATTATTATTATAGTTCCATAAGTTTCTAACAGATGGCGATGTGTTAACTTATCTATACAACACTTGGTTAGCTAGGTTGGGTAATCATCCAGTAGATCACGTTCTGTTTCAATTTATTTATGCTACAGTTTATTCCTAACAGATGGCGGTGTGTTAATTTATCGAACCATCCATAGATGGCGTTGTATTTCGATTTATTTATGCTACGGTCTATTCCACGCCATATGTGTGAGTTTCTTCAATTTTAATTGTGCTGTGTATTGTGTTATAATTATACTGTATTGTTGTTCATCGTTTGTGTGTCTTTATACCTAACGAAAAGTAATTACACACATGAATATAACATTGAAGAAAACGTTACGATAAATTCGAATCGTGTAAGCATTTCTCGCTAGCTTATCATTTTTCTTCTTCTTTTTGTTATGGTCAGCTAGAGACCACGTGTCAATTTCAATTCCTCTCCTGTTGTTTTTTCTTTCTTCCTCCCCAGTACTCCTTCATTATTGCACTCCTCTCTACCTTTGAATCCTGCCATATTCAAAGTCTGCTATCGAAAAAATTTTCTTTCCATACAGTTCACTGGTATTATTTCGTTTCAAATCTTTCTAAACCTCTTGAAAGCCTGGTGTCATCCATGCTATAAATGTATCAAAAAAATATCATTCTTCTTTTTCTGTTATTTTTTTCAATGTTATTTTATATTTCCTCATTAGTTCTTAACTTCCATTTTACTGTATTTTTCAATGGACCCACTGTATTATAGTGTCTTATTTTAAGGCTTTCAGAAAGGCACTTTTTGTTGTAATTCAAAATTTTTCAGTGAAATGTCGCCAAAGAATCTAACCTCGACAATGCGTGTAGCAGAGAGGCAAGACGCACGACGAGAGAGCTCATCAATCAGCAACACAAATCGCGGTCAAGTAAGGAAGTTCAAAGAATCAGGACAGCTGAGCGTCGTATGCAAGAATCTCAAGAACAGCGTGATGAACGTCTGTGACAGAATATATCGAGAACAAGAGCGGCACGAGAACAGCACATAGCTACATTTAGAGAAAGAGAACGAGAGAGACAGTAAATCAGCCGTGCTTTAAACACGTGTATCATTTGTTCGTCTTGCGTTCCAATATGCACCAGCCATTGATTACTCTGCACATTCTAAAACTGCAATCGGTGCAATGAGAAAAATATGCCAGTATTATCAGGCGTTGAAATTCCGCAATGAAGCAGCCGGCATGTGTTGTGCATCAGGAAAAAGATGTATTATTACCACTACCCAATCCGCCAGACATTTACAATCCTTCTTGCTGGCGAATCAACGATTCGAAATTGTTTCTGCGCAAGACACGCAAATTCAATTCTTGCTTCCAGATGACGTCATTTTGGGGCAACAAAATTTTCGATCTTACATCTGATGGACGTCATTTTGAAACTAATTCAAATACAAGGCCAGTGTACAGTAGTTTGGGTCGTTGATACCGATGCCAAACGATGACCCGAATTTCTCCAAATCTATTGGAAATTGTGAGGAACGCTTGAAAACTAGGTGCCAGTATAATTTCATCGAACAAGCAGAAGAGAGAGCAATTGTGGTATTGTTGGAAAATTGTTTGGAAAAATAATAATCACCTTATTCAATTGTGTCGCCACAATTAAAAAATGACAACTATCAAATTGTCATCAAAGCTGACAATTACCATCAGGAGAACACGCTTGCAGATTCAACGCGCCAACCGTAGATGAGTTGCAGTTTTTATGGTTGGTGACTCAGTTGATTAAAGTCACACGTCAAGATAGAACTGTTAGTATAATTTCGGATCTACACCGTCGTATGACGCACTCCAGTATCACTGATATTCTGGCAAGTGCAGAATGAATATCACATCAACATCAAAACAGCGTGATCCAATTGCTGGTAAATTAATATTCAACTATTGAATTCGTTATTTATTAGTACAGTAGACCCGCAGGTATTCCGACCAGGGGACGGATTATAGCGGGCCCACTTATATTGATTTCCTTATTCTTTTTTTTATTATTTAATTTATTACTTTTTCAGGTAATAAAACAAATAAAAAAAGTTACTTCAATGAAGTACTACGCCCCCCGATTGATGATTAGACGTAATTAGGATAACTATATCCTTTAGATATCGTCAACTGTGCCATTCAATACGTCGTGGATATGTACGCAAGGTTGAAAACAAGCATTTAGCGATTTATTCGATACAACCCAGGGCTAAATAACGATCGGAGGAATACATCCTCTTACGAGATACTGTTATCGGCAATATTTATGAAAATTTAAACGCCAATGATATCGGTAATGCATTTATTTTACCTTCAAGCTACATCGGCAGTTCACGGAACATGCAGGAATATATACAAGATGCGATGACTTACGTCATTATGGTCGTCCAGATTTGTTTATTACATTTACATGTAATCCGAATTGGGAGGAAATACAAACTTTGCTATTACCAGGCCATCAATCAATGCATCGTCATGATGTCACGGCACGTGTGTTCAAACAAAAATTAAAATCATTGATTGATTTAATCGTAAAACATTCAGTTTTCGGTAACACACGTTGCTATCTGTATTTGATTGAGTGGCAAAAGCGAGGTTTGCCTCATTCTCACATTTTGATTTGGCTTGAAGTTAAAATCCGTCCAGAAGAAATTGATCAAATAATTTCAGCCGAAATTCCGGACCCATTAATTGATCAAGAATTGTTTGATATTGTTACCAGTCACTCGATCCACGGACCGTGCGGTGCTTTTAACATGACATCGCCATGCATGGAAGGTGGAAAATGTAAGAAGCGTTTTCCAAAGGAATATACGAATGATACTATTACGGATATCGATGGTTATCCGTTGTATCGCCGCAGAAACGCTGAGAATGGTGGCCAAACATTTACAATGCGAATGTCAAATTCTAGAAACCAAGTTGAAATTGACAATCAGTGGGTGGTACCATACTCACTATTGCTTCAAAAACGTATAAGCTCATATTAATGTCGAGTTTTGCTGTTTTGTAAAATACATTAAGTACCTTTGCATATATGTTAATGAAGGCAGTGATTTGGCCGTATTTGAAGTTCAAAATGTAAATAAAAATGACGAAATAACACGATACCAAATAGGTAGATACATCAGCAGCAACGAAGCTCTCTGGCATATTTTTAGTTTTCGCACCCATGAAAGAGACCCTTCCATCCACCATCTTGCAATACATCTTGAAAACTGTCAACGTGTATATTTCACCGAAGAAAATATTTTCCAAAGAATACTTGAGCCACTAAAAACGACAAACCAAAAACTGAATTTTTCACATTGTGTCAAAAATCTGATGTGTTCCGCCAATTCGCAAAAACATTATTATATACCGATGTTCCAAACTATTTTTCATGGAACAATTAGGTAATAAATGGTAGCCACGTAAACAAGGAGAACCACATCCTTCGATCGCAGGCATATTCAAAGCAAAGACTTTCCACAGTGCATCCAAAACAACATGAATGTTTCTTTCAGCGTTTGTTATTGGTGAATGTTCCCGTACCAGCTTCTTTAGAATGTTTACCAACAGTTAATGGTCGAGTGTTCAGTACATGTCGAGTGTTCAATACATGTCAAGATGCATGTCGCGAGTTGCAGCTGCTGGTAGACAACAATTATTGGGACCTGACACTTGCTGATGCAGCGTTGACAGCCACGCCGAATAGTATTCGTCAAACTGTTTGCAATTATTTTGACAACATGTTATTCAACACAATCTTCGAGTTTGTGGGGAAACTATAAAAACAGTATGACTGAAGATATAACTGAAATTTCAGTTTATATAAATAAATAAAAAATATTTTTTTATTTATTTTATAAATATCAATTTTTATATAATTTCAATTAAGTAATTTGTAATGAAATGTAAATTAAAATTTTTTACGATCGTTTGTCCTTAATTTCAACTCTCTGTAACTCTTTACCAATTACATTTGAATTTCCAAATCGACTACAATGTTTTTGTCTTTATTAGTGAATATTAATTTGACTACTTGAGGAAGTTTAGAATAACATTAATCCAACGTACTATAATTAGTAAGTCGCAGCAACGCGTGACCGGGTCAGCTAGTTTTAAATAAAAATCAATTTGATGTTTAGGTTTGAATTGCAAACTTTAAGGCTTTTTTGCAAATTTTTCAATCCAAAATTATAACCTAACAAACATTAATTTTGCATTAGTAGACACATTTCCTAAATTCAACACATAAATACAAAATTATTATAAAACTTTATATAATTTTAAAATCAATAGAAATTTTTTTATGGAACAACTATAAATCTGTTTTACCAAGCTAGTAAGATAACTCCTAAGCCACTATGAACTACTCATTGCATCATATATGGCACAGGTTAATCCTATATACAAAAAAATCCAACACGAGACCGGAATTCGAACCACGGACCTTCTGTTCCCTAGTCACGGGGCTTAACCAACTAGGATCACCCTACTACCCAAGCACAATACGTCATACTTACAGCTACAGATATACTGATAACATTAACCTGTCGGTTACGTGAAATCACAAATTTTACGCATCCCAAATTTTCTCAACGCGCCTAAATATGTTTTCACTTCAAAAATCTAACTAATCTATAGCCCAAGGTTGGTCGGATCTTCCCGAAGGAGATGTACCAAGCTTTGTGTCAGAGGCAGGAAAGACAATTCCTTTCATCAGGTGTCTATAGTTTAACGTGGAATCAGAACCACGGAGCTTCCCAGCGTAGCTCATATAATAAAATACAACTTCTAAAATTTACTGCTCTCCACGGGATTTAAACCCCCGAGCGAAGAAATAATCTTCCAGAGCTAAGAACCTTAACCGCTGAGCTAGCAGACCGACTTCTTTCATACAATACATGTGTTAAGTACTATCAAAATTGGATTAAAACTGAGGGGATTTGTATAAAGATCATTTGAAAAAAATTGAGGGGTATATAGGGGAAGAGGGTGTTGTTTTTTATTTTTTTCCAGAAACCTTCCAAGGCACGCACACAATAACTCACCAAAGTTTCATCACAATCGGGTGAATGATATGGGAACGCATGTAGACGAACAACAACAAACAAACATTCATTCATTTTTATGTATTAGAAAATAGAAGTATAATCTATACTTTCATTGCTGTCCAAGCGCAAAACGTCATAGTTGTTGCTACAGATATGCTGCTATTACAGCATATAGGTGACGCAATCCACAAAACTTCCAACCCGCATATCATACGCGCAACACGTCATAACATGTCGGTGACGTGAACTGATAGTTCTACTCCATCCAAAAATCGCCCAACGCGCGAAGTTTTCACTTCCAAAATCTTCCAAACTTAGTACGTAGAGATTTTGCATTCGTGAACATCACCTGGGCGCAAATATTATCGACTGTTTTCAGGTAAACGTTAAAAATAAGAGAAACCACATATTTCATATTTCTTCGTGAACTGGGACTTCTGGTAGTAACTTATGTGTTTTACTATCAGTAGAAATCTAGTAGCATCGTAACCGATTTAACAAGAATAATTTGCTATAGGTGGCAGTAGAATATATCCTTGTAGATCGTAAATTGCGGTAAATAGTCGTTTAACAACTATTTATCAAGTTAAACAGAAAAGCTTTGTAACAGAGGTGTACTTATTGTCGACAGTGAGGGCCATTAACCATGATATGTGTCGAAATTCGAAAATCTCTGTACTTACGAACATTAATATTATTATTGCATGCATGTATATATGTTCATATGCGCCAAATAGGAGCATGTTAAGCCTTCAACTGGCTTTTTAAGTTTACAAATCCATGTTACAACTAGGGTCGTTAGCCCCAGAGGGATCTGCAGTTTAACGTGGAATCCAAATGATGGACGCGTTCTGGCGTCTTCACATTACACAGCAACTTGTGCCAGAGGTTAAGGACTTACGAAAATCCCGCCGAGACAGGGATTCAAAACGGGGGCATTAGATTTTGAGTCAGATGCCTTAACCATTGAGCCACAAGACATTTCTTTTGTTGCTGTTAGTATTGTTGTCATACGCAACAGAAGTGGTGAGAGTTGGAAAAGTAGGAAGGAAGAATTGTTGAATATTACCAGAAAATTCAATATGCATATTGAATTAGCATTGGGTAGTACGAGTAGTTTATAAATAAACTAGCCTCAAAGCCCGGCATAAACAATGGGTTTAACGAAGTGTTCTGGCAAATCATTTGTTCACAGTTGTTTAATTGTTATAAAATAACGCCCAATGCAATTTCTCTTGGCTTACAAAAAGTTTCAGTATTTCTCCTCTCCCAACTTGCATATCAACCTAACCAAAATCTCCACTAATATTGCAGCTAGAAAATCATAACTCGCGACTTAATATATTAACTGTATATTGACATCAACCCAAATCTTCACCAGTACTTACAACTTTCTTTTTCGAGATTCAGATCTATAATGCAACGTTTAAACGGCTGCACAATTAAATCCCGCTCAGATATTGCGCCAATGAAAGCAAATGAATTTAAAATTAAATCTTAAGAACTTACGTTACGCCGCATTATATCAGTTTTAATAGTGGTCTAGGTCGCATAGTTCCCGATCAATTGGAACTACTTTGATTCAAACGAAGTGATGTAGAGTTCGTAAAAACGACTTAAATTATATATTTATTTTTTAACATCTTAAATTAATCATGCCCTCTGCTGTAACGTCAACTGGCAGTTATCATTCTGACCCAGGATAAACTTCAATCTAATCAAAAATTCCACTAAGACTGTTGGCGCAAAATTAAAACACTTTTCTTAGATATCTGTGGGTTAAGAATTTATCGAAAAAATCCTACATGGAATGAATATAAAAAGCTTCTAACAATAGTAATACGTTAATCTAACGCAATAAATACTTTTCTTTCAGTGTTTTAGCAATTCATTTCTTGCGGATGCTTAACTAAATAGAAATGTTATTAAATAAAGTTCATAACCTCTAATAAGTAGTAATATCTCAGGCCGTTGTTTGGCTGCGCGACGGACATGGTTACACAGTGACCAAGGTCAGCATTTTATTAGTATATGTAATTATGGCGCAGTAGTATTTTAAACTCCGGAAGCTAGTGACGCCGATTTTCTAGCCTGTAGCTCTATTCCCTAGATATTCATTTTGTTTCATCTCAATATCATCTGAGACAATACTATTCTAGAAGTACTTTTCCATTTGTTAAAATCCTTGTTTCTTGGAATTTAAATATTTGATGGTACGGGATGCTGTTTTTTAGTAACGCTGATCTACTTTCCTGATCCAGGTGAACGTTTATTGCAATTTCGACAGTGCACTGAGCAACACTTTCCTATATAAGCCAGCCCGTAGTCACACCGTAAATGAAGATTCTTGAGGTTCACAGTCCACGGCCGTCCTTAAGGATTTCAGTCGCCTTTTTTAATCTTCTCACCATATTAGTTCAAGATGCTGTATATATTTCATGTTACATCATTCACAAATAGATTAAAGACGAGTCTGATGAAGGAATCTCAAGCTTTATTTCTCCTTTAACGTGCTTTATTATTATTATTTTTTTTCAAAAAGGTTGCCAAAATATAGTGCTGTTTCACGGCGAGGTTACCATCTTCACGTATCATAATAGTTCTGTGAACAAGGGTGGGCATAACTGTATTGCTCGACGTACATTTGTGAAAGGTGTTCGCTTTCAAATATAGATAAATAAGAAAGCACTTTCCTTAACTAAAACCTGCAGAAAATAAAGTTACTCGTCTTCTTCCACTTCGAGATGGAAATTCCGATTATTCAGTTCAGATGTATGAAAGACTGAAGGAGGGGTTTCTTCCTATTAATAAAAAAAAAAAAAAAATAAAAAAAAAACCGTCAAGAGTATGTCGTCAGTAGCAAATCAGCGGCATTGGGTTTTGTTTAATACTTTCTTCTCAATGGAAACAACAACCTAACAGTAATTAATGTATAACGATGGAAAGATAACCTTTCTGCTTAACGCAGTTAATTTCTATCTTCTTTTTCTGTTAGTTGAATAATTGAAATTATATTCTATAAACCATTATTCGGGAGGACGGCGGTTCGAATCCCCGTCCGGGAATCCAGATTTGGGTTTTTCCATGGTTTCCCAAATCACTCCAGGCAAATTCCGGGATGCTTCCTTAAAAAGGCCATGGTCGAATTCCTTCCCATTTCTTTGCCCCATCCTTTCCCGTCTCTAAAGACCTCGCTGTTGAGAGACGTAAAGCAGTAAAATATATATATATATATACATATAAACCATTAACAAAATATTCCCAGACGGTATGAATAAAATCAGTCTTTAGTGTAAGTCCAGGTTTCTGAGAATCTATCTGTATGACATAAATTTTGCCTATCTGGTTTTCTGGATTAAAGATAACTTTGTTATAGCAATAAAAAAATCTGTAAAAATTATTTTTCAGGTGTTAAAATAACAGGTAGCTGTATAGCGTTGAATTTGAAGCTCTAAGTTTAAGCTCCTCCTGCTCGTTATAGGATTCAGTAATTCTGTCTGAACCGAACTTGAGCATCTATGCGAAGTTATAGCAATTAGGGCAACAGGCAAAGTTACCGCAAGGTACGAATGGAACACAATTGTTCACTCCTCTCCCGTTCATCGCCATCCAGCTTCTGCAGAAATTAATTACTATGGTGTTCTTCAGCCCATGTTTTAGAAATTTGAGTTTCTTCCGATCACTATATGATGTGAAATTAGTGTAGTGTTTCAGTCAGGCAATTTCAGTTTTTTCTGCCAAAAATGTTCTCTGTTCAAAATTTTTTCTTTATTTATAGCGTTACGCACAAAACTTCTTACAGTTTAACAAAAGTACTTTAGATAAATCTGTTGGACTTCAATTTCCTGGTTCAATGAAATGTGATGAATCAGGTTTTTCAAAATATATGTAAACTATAAGGGGATAAATGTGTTTTTCCAGACGTCGCCAGCAGTTTTTATTAATATCATTTAATCAAGGTAAAAACCTTTTTAGAAAATTAACTGCATTTTCTAAAATTACAGCTCTATAGCAATACTTTTTAATTTCTGAATATACCACAAAGCATTATAACCATGTATAATTTCGAGTAATATTTACCTTTCGTGATTTAATATCATTTTGATTACTTCCTAAGTGACTACTCATTTACGACAGAGACAGTAGGAGTGATAACGTACAGTACCATTAATTAACACATGGACATGAACACAAAATAACGTTTATCCAATACCAGTGGTGGGTGTGGTATAATTCGTCGTAATGTAAGTTAAGATAATAAGTAGTAACAGATGGTTATGATGTTCTCTTAAAGTGGTGTTTTCATTTTCATTTTTCGTTCAGCTTTTTTCTTACAGTTGTAACCACAATTTTCCCCTTTTTATTTGTTGTAATTGAGACATATCTCAATACGATCTGATTTTTCGTATAATGACATGTATGATGCCTCAATTAGGAAGCCATGGTCTAATCAAATAGGAATTTGATGAGGTGACAGCACAATTCAATATAATGTTTAATTACTTCCAACAGTGTTTGCGGGATGATTCACCTAAACGATGGAAATTAGTTTAAAGTCACGTTACCAATCTTTGTCATGATTATATAATTTTTTTCTCATTGCTTCGGTGTCAGTAACAGCATAAAAATGTCAATTGAAAAGTTTTTATTACCCTTATTAAACTTCGTCCACATGAAATTTTTTACAATATAACTTATGACTTACCCATTTATAGCTATAAACACACCGTTCCAGTTACATTTCATGACGACATTACACATTTTACTACTGCTGCGTTTCAAGATGTGCTCATATAACAATTTTTAATATTTGTATTAATTTTTTCTACTGACTCCATTTTTAAGTGAGCATACCAGTTATCTTATTGAAATGCATCAAATTAACCTATTTCTTGGTTTAATTTTCCTGACAGCCTGACAGAATCTGTGTTTTATTTGAGTTAGTAAATTATTCGCTACTTCCCTATAGACTGGAACGAATCTGGGTTTATGTATTAATTAATTTTTTATCTTTTTTTTAATTATGAAAGATTTTAATTATTAATATAAGGTCATAGTTATGAAAGTTAAACATGATCATAACCTGACCCACAAACGTAGGGTATATTTATTTTTTATATTTACAACAATAAAAGTCACAGTAATTAATAATACCATTTCCTTACAAGTGGTCATAAGTTCTAAGCAAATTCAAACATTATTATTTAAAGTCAGTAATAGAGCGTAACAACTTGCATAACGATTATATAATTGGCGAAACGATGTGACTTTACAAACAAGTAAATAAATTGTAGCAAATTTCATCACGACTTTACAATTAGAAAAACAATGTGATTTCACAAGCATGTAAAACCTTAGATCTGAAAATGTAAAAATGCAATATTCGGAAAGAATATAAGCAATGTGGTCCGCCAGTACAACATTACTAATAGTTTATGGTCATCAGGAGTCTTTATCATTTAATGACTGCACACGACTTTCAGATAATGTTTCTATAGAGCGAGATCCTTTATTATGTGGATTGCTCCACTATGGGCGTCAGGAGATTATTTAGAGAAACGTTGAACTGCAAACACTCATTGGACGGAGACAGAATTTGCCCCATTTTATCAACGGTCTACAGCGACGACAGCTCCACCCGATATCGACGTCTCTAAGGCATCATCTTTCAAAGAAAATACCAACAGATGCTGGTATCTAGGGAAAGCACACTTTAATGTAAATTCCTTAGAATATCTGGTTGCTTGATTACAGGTTGACTTCGTGACTATTCGCCTCGACGATTGCAGAAGCAAGTCCTGCTTTCTTGCACTCTCAGGTCTGTGGTTCCTTGCGCCACTACGGCATCGATCAGGTTCCCGCGAAACCATCGGATAATCTCCGTCATTCAACAACCAATTATACACAAGTACATAGTATCTTCTATAAACTAGTACTTGATTGGTCAAAAGAGTCTCTTTTCCATATACACAAACTTTACGTCTTCGACTGTTCTGATTGGGTATGTTCGTCGAGTGTTTTCGGCAATGATCGTGAACGTTCGGAGTATATCCTTCCGACATCATATCTCCCTCCTGCAAATCATGGTGTAATTTTTCCACTTGTCGCTATTTTGTTGTGGGGTTGACTTTTCATAAATCAGCTCACTGTCAAACACCTCTCTGCAAATTGGCAGCGTCTCTGCGGGCTCTCATGTCTTCCCTCACGGGTTCGAGTGACAACACCCTTGGGAGTGTCTGTTGTTAAAATAATGCCGGCTGGCCCTTCTTGCTGACCAGCAATCTCCCAAAGCTTTTCGCTTCCGTCTCAGTACATCGCATCTATCGTAGTTTGGAAGGTATAGAAATAGTCCTTTCCTGCTTAGGACCGAAAATTACACTGTACACTTGGCAATCAATTTATTTAATTGCAGTCGTTAACAACTTAATCTTTTTCCATGAATATGATAGTACGTGTACTGTTGCAAGATATTAATCTCCATTGTTAGCCACTGTTATGATTTTCGCACAAACACGGAAGCTAAAAAGTTTTAAAGCAGGACAATGATATTTCATATTAATATGGCAGTAGTCTTAAATTGTCACATAATCAATAGAGTATTCCCATTTTCTCTAAATACTTGTTTCATTTAAAGAAAAAAAAAAGAAGCCATCTTACGTATGTAAAAATAGGGGATGGATGTTTCGTGTGACATTTTTTTAGTTCAAATACTCTTGTTTTGATTATGGATGTATAATGTTTCGACATTATAACTAAAAAAACATTTAAATAAGAAAATCCATTGCTCCCATCACTGATCTATATTCGTACTAATGATTTAGTTGTTAGTACTGGTAACTATTAAGGAAATAACTGCCACGTTGGTGACAAAATTCCAGTCCATCGGGTCAGAAGTCCTGAGTTCCAGTAAGGCGAACCCGTAACAATTTTTAATGACCTTCCTCACACCAAATTAATCGAAGAAAATGTAGTCTTTAAAAACTGATAACAGTGAGTAAATCCATTCACATCTACATTAAAGTTGGAATTTTATAAGAACGATTTATTACTAGTCAATCAAAAGCAACAAATTTAAAATCAAGTTTATGATGGCTACATCTCGTTTCGCCAAGATATTTCATTAGCTGCAGCTTTCTTGTATATATCAAATTAGATTCGTGAAATCTAATTGTTTGTCCACAGCAAATGATGATCATAAATGACACAGTCAGTGAAAACTAAAACCGGTTTCTCATTGCTCAAAATCCAATAACTTGCGATGTGTGATTTTGAAAACAAATAATAAAGCCATTCGTCTCAATGTGTTCTTTTAGATTAGTCATTAAATTAGTATATATCTCATGCGGAAAGCTGCTACTTTTAATATGTGTCATGTATGACGACCGTGACATCGCAACAGATGGTATTTGAAAGTCAGGGTTTCTGGTTCGAGTGAACATAGTTCCAGGAGAAAATAAGCATGTTTTCTATGCTAGCAGAATTCATAAATTATAATAAAATAGTTGGTTAAAAAACATAAAAACCGCCTTCAAAAAATGGTACAAAAATTTTAAAATAACTTTATACAATGCTTAGAAGAAAGTAAAGCTAAATGGACAATATTTTATATTACTGTTATTGAAATTTTTACATTAATTAGTTATTTTTGGAGTCGGTGCCAGCTGTCAGATCGCGCAGATCGAATTACTGAACATTATTTGGTGTTCGAGGCGAACCGAGAGTACGAACAAAAATTCCAAATATTTTACAGCATGTCGTGAGGAAGATAGTTTTATTCCGGGAGACAGCTAAGGGAAACAAATTAATGGCATGTTATCTGTGGCTCGGCCTCATTAGTCATCCAGGCATATCTCTGGCGCTATAGTGTCAGTTGGTAGGCTGCATCATGCAGTAAATACTTTATAGTTAGTATAATATCGGTGCATCATCTTAATGTTTCAGTTTTGTTGAAAAATGTTTCTAGAATTAATTGTAGGTAAGTAGTAACATGATTTTTTATGTATAATTGTTATTTATTATTGTTTTTATCTTTTTATTTTTCTTGTTTTGGCTGACTCCAAAAATAACTAATTAATGTTAAAAGTTCAATAACAGTAATATAAAATATTGTCCATTTAGCTTTACTTTCTTCTAAGCATTGTATAAAGTTATTTTAAATTTTTAGTACCATTTTTTGAGGGCGGTTTTTATGTTTTTTAAACGATTATTTTATTTTTAAATTTTTAGTGGTATTATAGTTAATTTGTATTTAAATATGCCGCAGCAGTTCTCATTTTGTGAACTTCCTGGTAGCTCAGTGGTTAAAGCGAAAGCTTTTAAAAAAAATCTGTCTTTACAAAAACTTTCAGAATGGGGAGAATTGGATGCTGTGTTAAGGAATGTTAGTTTACATTTTGATCCAGGCTGTGTTTCGTTCTAATCATAACATCTGCTAAAGCTGCTGCTCGATAATCGAAACATATAACATCTGGACATTAATGTTATCTGTCTCTGGAAAATATCTGTTCGTTCCAGCATCACACAGAAAATATAGATATTTAATTGGTTTTCACAGCGTAAAAGCTTGGGGTCCAAGTTGAAATCTGAAGTACATGTTGAGACATTAGGACACATACATTTTATAAATATTCTGCAATGACTTAAAAATAGCTTAATTGATTTTGACGGTACTTAAAACTGTGTATTTTGTAAAGAACATTGGAAATTATAAATGATGGGGGTAAAGGAGAAGAGGGATGGGGCTTTTGTATACCAATCGTAGACTGTCTTTTCTGATTGATTTAAAGTATACATTTGTAAATTTCTATTGATATCACATAAAAGGTTTAGGTGTGTATAAAAAAATAATTAGGGGGTGTGGAGGTGAAGACTAGTTAATTTTTTGTTAAGGTAGTGTGGACAGCATTTTTCTCTTTGTTTTAAAGTATACATGTGCAAAGTTCCATCGTAACCAGATAAAAACTGTAGCTTTGTGAAAAGAACATTTATAAAAATTAAATGGTGTAAGGGAGTGAGCGGTTTGGGTTTTGTAAACAGAATGTTTCTCTTTGTTCTTAAGTATACATTTGCAGTGATTTATCGAAATCTGATAAAAACGGTAGGTATTTATAAAGAAAATTGGAAATTATGAGGGGTGGGGGTAGAAGGGAAGAGGGTTGGGCTTCTTCAACCTAATTTAAACACAATTGTTATGTTTTTTTTAAAGTATACGTGTGCAAATTTTCTTCAGAATCAGGTAGAAACTGTGCTTTGTGTAGATTAAGGGGTGGAAAGGGGGAGAGAGGTTTGGCTTCTCTAAACCAAATGCAGACAGTATTTTTCTTTTTGTTTTGAAGTATACATGTGCATACTTCCTTCAAAATCAGGTAGAAATGGTAGCTTTATATAGTGAATATTAACAGTAATTAAAGGGGTACAAAGGGGAATAGGGTTTTGTGTTTTTGTCAAAGTAATGTGAGTAGTATGTTTCTTTTTCTATTTGCTTTAAAGTATACACATGCTAAGTTCCACCGAAATCGGATTAAAATATGGGTTTGTACAAACATTAAGGGATGTAAACGGGGAGCTAGGGTAGTTTATTTTATGTTTGGTCAGAATCTTCTCCATAAAAAAATACATATATGTACCAACTTTCATAAAGATCGGTCAAAATGGTGTCAACTATAGCTTATCAAAAAGATAATTGACAAAAGTGAAGGGGCGGAAATGGGGGAAGGGGTTCAGTTTTTGCAAACCAAAAGCTGAAATTATGTTTCTCTTTGTTTAAGAGTAAAAGTTTGCTAAGTTCTATATAAACTGGATAAAAACTGTGGGTTTGGTATAAAAATTAAACGGTTTAGTGAGGATTGGGGGGTGTTTTTTATATTTTTTGGTCCAGAAACCTTCCTCGTGAAAAAATACATATAAGCGCCAACTTTCATGATAATAGGTCAGAATGGTGGCGACTATAGCTTTTTATATATATATATGAAAAAACATTGACAAAAATTAAGGGGTTGGTAGGAAAGAGAGGGCTTGAACTTTGGCAGACCAAATGTTGACAAGATTTTTCTGTTTGTTTGAAAGTATACATTGACGAAGTTCAATCAAAATCAGATATGAAATATAGGTTTCTATAAAATTAAGGGGTGTAAAGGTGGACATGGGGTGGCTTTGATTTATTTTTTGGTCAGAAATCTTCTCCATAAAATATTACATGTATATGAAAACTTTAATGGAGATCAGTTAAATGATGTCGACTATAGTTTTGTATAAATACATTGGCAAAAATTAAGGGGTGGATAGGGTGAGAGGGGCTCAGTTTTTTCAAACCAAATGTTGACAGCATTTTTCCTCTTTATTTTTAACTATACATGTCCAAAGTTCCATTGAAATCGGATAAAAATGTGGGTTTGTATAATAATTAAGGGGTGTAAAGGGAGAGAGGGGTGTTGTTTTATTTTTTTGGGTCAGAACCTTTTCCATGAAAAATTACATGTACATGCCAACTTTAATGGAGATCAGTTAAATGGTGTCGACTTTAGCTTTGTACGAAGAACATTGGCAAAAATTAAGGGGTGGATAGGGGGAGAGGGGTTCGGTTTTTTTTAAATCAAAAGTTGACAGTATTTTTCTGTTTGTTTTTAATATACATTTCCAAAGTTCCATCAAAATCGGATAAAAAGTGGTGGGTTTGTATAAAAGTTAAGGGGTGTAAAGGGGTAGAAGGTGTGGTTTCTCAATGAAATTCATATGGGACAACTTTGCAGGTATACTCTATCCACTATAAAAATTTCATTTAAATCGGTTCAAAATTGGTGAAGATATCGCTGAACATACATAAAAAAAAAAAAAAAAAAAAAAAAAAAAAAAAAAAAAAAAAATCAGAAGAAATGAGAACCTCTTCCTTTTTTGAAGTCGGTTAAAAATCAGTACAAAATTTTCTGTATACCACGTGGTGAAATCAGCAGACCAGATTATTATGTTTATCTTTTAGAAGGAGAAAGTAATGGCTCTAGTATTGCACTGTATAGTGATATGTGTGTATTTTAAAATAATTTTATATGAATCTGAGAGTTTTGTTTTTGCTTTAGTTGTTTAGTTTTGCCTGTGAGATAGTACCAGCATTGTGTATTTATTTTATACTAGGTATTGGTGTTTTATTGCATGTTTGATATAATTTAAATAATCGTGGGAATAAAATGGCGAGTAGTAAAGAGGAAGTATTTTTGTTTAAAATTCAGTCGCGAAGAAGGAATTGGTGAGAACAATATAGGAGCCAGAATACATTATGTCGGTTTTAGTATTTCTTATGGAAGTAGCTTGTTTGCTTTGTCTAGCCAATAACTGTTTTAAACACAGGATTTATATGGAAAGAAAGTACCTAATGTGTCTGGGAGAGCAAATAGGTATCAAATTCAGTTTATGATCGCGAATTACATCCAGCGATCGGAGCAATAGTTTTTACAAACTGAGCAGAAGGCTGAGAAAATGCAAGAAAAAACTATGGAAAATATGGACCACAAAATTAATAAGTTAGGAGAGCACCAGAACCAGTCTTGCAGGAGTACGCTAGGTAAAATTAATGAAAACAGGACAAATTCAAATGCATGACACAGGTCAAGAAATATAAGTTAAGAGTGAAACGGGAGCGCAAGAGAGCAGAATGCTAGTTTCAGAACGTGAGTCGGAACAACTGAAAATGTTACAGCAAGAACTACCAAGTGTGAAACAACAGCAGATTTAAGTGTCCTTTGGTAGTGTGACAATGGGAAATCAAAAGAGGATACGGGAATGTAGGCACACTTCAAGAGGGGAATTACATGGGTTGTGAAGCAGATACGTATTGCGTAACACATAAAGAATTTGAGACTATGTTTCTAAATAAATATTGGTAGAGACAGATGAATTCTAATCACGAGTGTTAACCAATGTGAGTCAAGCTAATGTGGTATAAACATAAAATAAATAGATAAATAGAAACTGAGACTAGTTAAAATACTGAACGTTTTAGTATATAGGAAATGGTGTAATATCGGGAATTGTTAATATCATGGTTTAAATTAGTAAGATATCTTTTTAATGTTTCCTGCTTTATAAATTAATTCATTTGCAAAGAATCCTTACATAAAAAGGTAATGAGTAATCAATAACAACATTTTTATGTAGGTGTTATGCGTGAATTGAATCATACTTATATTTAGATGGAATGCCGTCTACTTGTACATAATAATAATAATAAAAGCTCAGTGAGAGACGATTATTTATTCGATTTTACTAGAAAGAATTTGCCAACTTAGAGAATGATTAAATGGTGAAATGTCATTGATATTTGTATATACTTGTGCAAAGTATAACTAAACCACTTAAAAGTTATAACTGAGTTTGTGAGTTTATAAAAAAAAATTAGCAACGAAATTCATTGAATGGAGAAAGTAGATGGAGTTTGTATTTGACGGCTACATGGGCCCTTATGGACATACGTGGCGGCCCATACCCCGGACCAAAAAAGAGTAATCGATACCCCCTTCCCTCCTTGTAACCTGAAACCGAAACTCCCCTCCTCCACTAACCTCAGGTACCCCTCCTTGTAACCTGATACCCTACCATTGACATTGAAATCGATACCCTATCCAGGTGTTCCGTTGTAACCTGATATTCCAACCCACTAACCTCAGTTCCCCCTCCTTGTAACCCGATACCCTGTGCAGGTGTTCCGTTGTACCTGATATCCTATGCAGGTGTTCCGTTCTAACCTGATATTCCCTCACAATATCCTCTGTTCCCCTCCTTGTAACCTGCTACCCCGCGGAGTAACCTGATAGCCCAGGCAGGTGTTCCGGTGTAACCTGACACCATGCCGCTAACCTTGAATTCGATACTTCACGCAGGTGTTCCGTTGTAACCTGATATTTCCTCCCACTAACCTCTCTTCCCACTCCTTGTAACCTGATACTCCGTGGAGTAACCTGAAACCCCACGCAGGTGTTCCGGTGTAATCTGACACCATGCCGCTGACCTTGAATGCGATAAACCACGCAGGTGTTCCGTTGTAACCTGATACCCTGTGCAGGTATTCGAGTGTAAAGTGATACGTTACCGCTGACCTTAAATTCCGCGCCGAGAACAGTAGGCGGTATACCTGGAAAACCAGTTTTGTAGAGTGGGCGGGCTAACAAAAACCGGTTTTCTCTACCTGGAAACATGCGGCCATACTATATAAGACACCAGTCCGCGCCTTTGCAGCTCTTAAACGATACGCATCGTAGCTACCTCGCTTGCAAGATGTATTCAGAAAATATTGTCATTAACAAGTGGAACTTCCAAGTGACTTGGACATTGAAACTAACGACCTTTTCAACACTGGTAAGTTTTTTCTTATATATGTAAATACTTAGTTGTTTTATTCGTTTCGTTTTGTAATTATTTTTTTTCTGTTCCCAGATATAAGTGATTACGAAAATTATTTATTCTCTCTGCTTGACGGTGAGTAGTAATAATATACATATATATACTTGTATTTCTTTGTGGGTGTTTTCACTAATATATACCCTTTTTTGTATTTCAGATATGACAGGCAAGCGAAGCACGACTCCATAGTTACCGAGTCCCAAATGCCCAAACATTACAAGCGTTAAGTGTTAAGTTTATATTATTTTATTAAATATTCATTTTTATTTTCATCTTACTATAACTTTTTTTCTATTTCAGTATGGCAGGTATATGGAGCATGCCTTCATCCAGTTTCGTACCAACATCGCATCAATGGGTTATCCCACCATCTCCAGCAAATCTGCCACAGCCACCGTCACACTTGAATGGTGAGTACAGAATTTAACGAAATGTAAACTCTTTTTTATTATTATTTGAAAAAAGTACTTTTTCTCATGTTTTCTTCATTTCAGATTCAATGCAGCCGTCTCCAAGCCAGGTAGGATCTTGGAGTATGCTTTCTTCCAGTTTTTTATAAACACCGCATCAATGGATTATTCCATCGGCTCAAACAATTCAACCACCGTCGCACTGGAATGGTGAGTTCACATTCTAACGTGATGACAAAACTTTTTAATTATTCTTTGAAAAACGTATTTATTTTTCTTGTTTTAGGTTTCAGATTCAATGCAACCCTCTCCAAGTCTGGCAGGGTCATGGAGTATGCCTTCTTCCAGTTTTGTACCCACATCAGATCAATGGGTAATTCCAACAGCTCAAAAAATTCAGCCACCAACGCTCCTGAATTGTAAGTTCATTATTTAATACATGACTTTTTATTGTTTGAAAAAATATTAATTTTTAATTTTTTATGCTTCAGATTCCATTACTATTACTCCGCGAGTCACAAAAGTATTTGGCGGAGGGTGCACTGCACCTATCATGAAAGGGAATGGTTTGGAAGGGATATACGGGATATGGCAGGTGGCGCCCATGGGCTGTTGTGAGGAACCATCCCAGCATTCGCCTGGAGCGATCTAGGGAAACCATGTAAAACCCAGATCAGGATGGGATTCAATGGAATGGAGTGTCCAACCGTCTCCAAGTTTGGCAGGATCATGGAGTATGCCATCGTCCAGTTTCGTACCCACACCGCATCAATGGGTTATTCCATCATCTCAAGCTATTCAGGCATCGTCGCTCCTGAATGGTAATTACATTATTTACCTACTTAATATAATTACATTAGAGCATTTTTTCCCCATATGGCACTAATATATATATTTTTTTGTCTGTTTCAGGTTTTGGGTCAGCCTTAAACAGGAATGATCCGGCGGCCAGGAGGAATGAGCCTCCTCCACCACCAATGTGGCGGCCTTGGGAGAGACTTGTCGCACCAATGCCGGGACCAAGCACTGCATCTACATGGCGACCAGCCAATCCCATGCCCACCATGACGGGACCAAGCACCGCACCTACCCGGCCTCTCATCACACCCAAGCCCACCGTGGTGGGACCAAGCCGGCATACCACTACGTCTTCCTGGCGATCAGACATAACAGGCAGTTCTCAGCCGACACCATCAAGCAGTCAAGCAGCTGCCAGCATATCCACCACGGCATCCCCAGCAGCACATAGTAATAATCCAGTAGCATCAAGCAGCCAAGCAGCAATGGGGGGCGAGTTGGCATCATCATCCTTAGTTCTTGAAGACAGGCAAAGTGCATTTAAGGGTAGAATATATTCCGGTACAATTCAAAATTCTCCAAATTATATTGAACCTGTTAATTTAATTTATTCTTGCTTTGAACTTTTGGTTAAAAAAATCGTGAAATTGTTGATAATCAGTCCTCCCCGTCCGTAAAGGTTCAGTTTAGACTGATTACTTTATTCAGAATTCAATTTTCGAAACCGACAAAGATGCGTGAGATTACAAGGAGCACTTCCCTGTCGGATTGGTATGAAAAATATGTGAAGTCGGAGATCATTGTATAATCGAGTGAGTTTCAAGAGCTGGATAGTGGCAAAACTCTCGATAGTATAATATCCCTCGACATTAATATTTATAAATTCGAACCTTTCTATCGGAGGTCTTCCTATATTGCTCTGCCACTGGATATCTGTAGAAAGAAGGCCGTTGTCAATGTCAAAAATGGACGCTTCTTGCTTCGTCTGTCGACTGATCCTGAAACTATAGAGGTTAATTTAGATTTTCCAATTCTAGTGAAGATTTGTATTCCAAAGAGATATTTACACTGTCTATTGAACCTATTGTATGTGCGGGTGACATGGCTTTCTTCAGTTCCAGTTCCAGTTTTTTCAATGACAATAAAGACAAACCAGCGTTTTCTGATTTTCGTATGCTGTTTCGTGAAAATCGTTTGAGTAGGAAATTTTTTTGAAGACTTTCATAAATAGTTTATAAAGCTAGAGCGAAATCAGACATTCTTCCGAATTTTTACACTGAGACACAATTTTAACAATTAAATTAGATATACTCCTACCTTATATATGAGTAATACAGGAAGAGGAGTTAGTTTCGTCTGCTATATCTTTTGTTTTCTTACTGGGTATAATTTATATTTCTGAATCAATATTTTTTCTTGATCACTAGGTAACTTAACTTCTTCATAATAAGATCAATACTTTTCACATATTTTTTTAAGAAAATTCTTATGTACTGTACAGGTGACATGCAATAGGAAGTAACTTCAAGAGCATGAGTGAAATTTTAAATTCTTCTGAAACAAATGGTTCTAAGCAAATATTAATTTCTAATTGAAGTATTGTAGAAATAATGTAAACTTAAAAAAAACTAATATTTCAGATGTATTAAAATCGTAATGATCACAATCTGGTACACTGACGGTTAGCAAATATGTATTTCTAGAAGTTATGAGAGAGAGACTGTTGGTAATTCTGCTGAGGTATTGTCTTCTCTTTCTACAATATTATATTAACACCTTACACATACTGAATTGTATAAAATCGATTGCCTTTTGCAATAATAATGAAGGGGGTTGATTTAAACTAGTATAAAACTAACATTCATTAAATTTACGCTATTGTTTTTTTGGCCATACAAATTTAGCATTTCAATTGGTATTCCAATTACGAAACTAAAAATGGTGAACAGCACTCATCTTGTGTACAAATCATCTACATATTCTAGATCAAACAATATTATATTTTAAATATCTCTGTATCTGAAACATTTTGCATACTGTTATTATAGCATAATTTCACTTTAGGTTCGGTCGGGCATGACGGATAGTGCAAGTTATTTTTAGATCCAATAGATTTATCATTAAATTGATGTAATAGTGACTGGTATTATTTTTTACAATTCTAATATAATTTAGATTATTTTATTCACATAAACCTGGATATTCCTCGTTGGCATCAAACTTAAATGTGGAAATAGTTTCACCTCACACATTTTCGAAACTAGATCTCTTTTTACCTTGGAGGCGTTATTATCATCAGAAGATTCTGTTTTCATTAATGGCTCCATGATAAGAAATAATCCAAAATACGTGTAATAATCATACCTCAGTTTTATAAACAACAGCTATGAACCAAATTACACTCTATATTGTTATCATAGTTTGACTGTATGATTTGGCTAGTAACTATACTGAATTGTCTAGCTAATACTAGCAGTTTATATACAGCTGTCTATGTTCCTGGCTCTGGCCACCGTCCTCCCCATAGCTATGACATTTTTCGTGAACGTGGAGCATGTATTCCGACATACGAAGAGGTCAGAGCTTATGGGAGCACTGTCGTAAGGCAACTCGCTCAACGAATTTATTCGCGTACCATATCAAAAGTTCCATAATTTTTTTTTATTTTTTTTTGACGACCTCGTATTTCTTAAGTTTTTCCATTTGAGTCTAACGGCATTATCAACTGTAGACTATAATTTTCTCAACAAACTTGTGCATGGCGGTATGCAAAAACGTTGAATTACATTCTGACAAAACAGAATCCATATCGTGAATTCGTGAGGACGCAGGTTGGAATCCCCGTCTAACCTTCGGTTTTCTGAGGTTTTTCAAAATCACTTCAGGAACATGCCGGTATGGTATCTTCAAAAGGTCATCACCGAATTCCCACTCATTCATTGCCCTCTGTCCTTTTACCGCTTCTAATTTCCACCACTTCGACGAGGCGAAAAGCTATAGGAAAAAAAGTATCATGCTAAGTAGTACATGTGTATGCATCTTCTTTTTTTTTGCCCTCACTGTGCATAACTGCCAACTGGAACTAGGTTTTTAAATATATTAGTTTTAGCCAACCGCATCACATCACGAATCTACAATAATTCGGTGGAGTTCTCTCTAGTGCTTTCCGGAAAATATATTGCTAATCGAATCATGTTTTGATTCAGATATAAGTTCGTACAATGATAATGACGTCAAGGACTTATTAAGTTCATAAGAATGAATGGTTATATGATACAACGGCTTCCTTATGACAAATACGACGAGTCAGGATAATGAACTGTTTCTGGGCTATACCGACAATATCTCAGCCATTAACATTCTGGTATTATTATCAATTCATGCTCTTGTACACAACCTACATCGATACAACATTTTGAGTTTTTAAATCTGCCAATTTACTGAACTGTAAAATTTGAAGGTAGCCTACAGATTTCTTACATTTCTCATGTCGTATTGTTTGTTGTTTAATTGGTATTAAAAATGCAGCCTAAATTTAAATTAATTTTAATATTATTATGACGCATATATAATTAGAAAATTCAAAAAGGCGTTTGGTACTCAGCAGGAATTTGAGGTATCCAACTCTCGTGTATCGAACGTAAAAGCCTTCTCAAGTGCTCAAAATCGGGATTAAGAATAATTTTCTCAAAACTGTTCCACTTAAATATTCGTGTATAAACGAATACTTCCCATTAAAAAAAATATTCAAATAGCTGTATAAATGATTCCTAAATTATATTCTTGCTCACTGATAACAATTAGAACATTATGCAAATTCAGTCATGGAGACGTGAGTGTATACTGCTTGACTCGGAAATTTTGTTCTAGACTTTGAATGCGATCAGCAATAAAAATATTTTCGTCCAGCGATCACCAGAACAGAACAATAGCTAAACTGAATAATTGTTGTAAGTTGGTTCTAAATTATTGGTGATTCGCCTCGTCGATACAATATTCCCAGTGCTCACCCTTTTTGGCCTGAGACTATTTCTCAGCATTACAGAACATTCATTGCAGCATTAAAGAGTAGGGCCAAACCAGTTGGCACAGAACCGTCTATAGTGTTTATGGATGCCACTTTGTTGTTTACCGGAATTCTAGCTATCAATACAGTCTTTACCCCAATTTCTCCTGATTATATTCATGGACCTGTTGGATTCATGAAAACATCCGCAGTGCAACATTTCCTTGGGGAACGTGAACATTGCCTTGTTGCAGAATAACACAATGTTCATCAAATATTACGTAACTGTGACCTGCGTGGCGATTTCAGTTTCAACTTTGCTGAGTTTCTTCCATAAATTGATCCATCCTTCACTTGATTCTCGATCTAGGAAACAAAGTGACAAAATTAAATCAATGCAACCTTTTCTTTTTCTTTCAAGGTTATAAGGTAGAAAACCATACAATTTTGGTACAGTACTTGTATCTATTGAAAGCCCAAAAATTTAGGTTTTTACCTTTCAGCTCATCTGAGAGGTTGTTCATGGTCAAAACAGAATATTCAAGAGTTGAAGAACAACTTTAATCAATCAATTTTAAGGCTTTTTCTAAACCTTGAAAACCGATTTTGACCTTTGATCTTGTCTCTGGCAGACCACGCGAGTTTTGTAGCATACGGGTAGTTCTTGCAGCAACCTGGGATCTAGTCAATGTCTTTTGCAACATATTTCGAGATGCTCTCAAAAAAAAAAAAAAAAAAAAAAAAAAAAAAAAAAAAAAATTTGCTCAATCTATTTGACAGCTTTTTCCACATCTTCAAAAAACATGTTTTGATCTTTCACCTTGTATACGGCATAAGTTTTCTAACACACGAGTAATTTATGGAGGAAGTTGAGATCTATTCAAAAGATTTTTCACCATATTTTAGGATCCTGTGCCACACAGATTTCAAATTCATTTCCTACAAACTAATTAAAAATTTAAAGTTTTTACCCTTCTGCCAGTTTCATACTACATTGATGGCAAAATTGGAACATACAAAAGCTGAGGATTAATGTACTTAATTAGTATGAAAATTTTTAACTCAATCTATTTTATGGTATTCCCCTTATCCTTAAAAAAACGGTTTTAACATTTAAACCTTTCTGAATCTAAGTGTGATATAAGCTCAAACTCCGCAACTTCATATTGTGTGGCATGTGTATTTAAAATAGCAAACAAATGTGAGAAGCACTTTTGCTTAGTGAGTCTTAAAAAAGATGTATGTTGTTTTTGGAATATTTTAATAATCGTGATGGATTTAAACAACTGAAATCCAGTAATGTAACGTAATTTCATGTGGTATTTGTTGAAAGAGCTTTTTTCCAGGTGCGTAATCGGTCTCTATGCATTGCTTACAGTGAGCCTGAGGTTTACCTTAATATCAAAAGAGTTCTGACTTTCTTCAGATAACCATACCTATGTCTGAGGTGAATGTTATGTTAATGATCCCAGCCGGACGCTTTATCCACTGATCATCGTGTCAGATGTATGAAATTCAGTAAAAATTATCCATAGATAATATTGATGAATTAAATGCAAATGGTGGTTATCGAAATAAGAATAATCTTAGAGGATAAGATCCTCTGGTAGAAATTCTGTTGAAGATAAGGTACTTTGCTAGAGCCTTCACTGACATTCCTGGAGATTGTACTTCATAATTGCAGGTGAGACATTGTGACCTTTTTTTTTACTTATGGCTTTACCCCTCGTCGACGTCGAGGTCATTAGAGGCGTGATGGGACTGGGAACAGGAAACGGGAGAGAATTCGGCCATGGCCTTTTCAAGGAAGCATCCCGGCATTCGCCTGGAGTGATTTTGGGAAACCATGGAAAACCCGAATTTGGATGCCCGACGGGGATTCAAACCGGTGACCTCTCGATTGCTAGGCCGGAGCGTTAACAGCTCACTCACCACGCTCGGTCGCATTATGACGTAAGGATTGTGTCATTCATAGCCTGATTGGTTATGCCACCTCGACAAAAGCTAATAGATAAGCAGAAGAATGGCGACTATTTTAAACTAAACAGGAAATTTGTTCTGCGGAGAAAGTGAGTAAGTGAATCTTTACGTGAAAATCATGACGGTTATTTGGTTCGTTAGTTTGTTTCATACTGTGTGTGGCTGAGTTATCTATGAATGTGTATGGTGATAATGTAGGTGAGCAAGAGTCTTTAATGAGTGCGGTTAGGTGTCATTGTTGGTTAAATAGTGCCTGTATGATCTCGTGGGCTAGTTAGTGACTGCATGTGTGATTAAGTGATGACGTATGGTGGTGGATGTCTTAATGTGCATTTTTCTGTTGGTGTAGGTGCCTTTCTGTGTGTGATTGTGTTGGGATTTTCGTACCTGCATTCATCTGCTTAATTCACAATCGGGTGGTATTTCAATTCTCTCTACATGGCATTAAACATCAGTCTGCACGATTAAAACAAACCGAGGACGTGATAACAAAACAATAACGTGTATAATTAAAACCACTCACAATCTTATTCGCAAGCAAACTACATTTTCTCAAGATGACACGATACGGTGGTCGAAGGAACGCCGTTTGTTAGTCTGTGCACGAAATGGTGTTTAGTTTCAACCGATAAATAAAATATATTTCCCGTTGGTGTATGAAACTATGCATAAATTAAAATTCATTTAAACCTCAGAAGAGAATTTAGGCGGCATGGGCTCCCACTAGGCCAGTGGCTCCACACGGGGGTGATATCGCCCACCTGGGCGATCTCATAGGCAGCGTTCTGAACCCTCCCAAATTTAGTTAGCATTGAGGACAACCCACTACCCTCTGCATTCCAGTATTATATACGGCTGTATAGGCTTCTTCAAAGAAGTTTGTATTTGCTTTGTCGTGATCATATATAGCCAAAAGAGAACGTACTCATTAATTTATTAGCTAAGAAAAGAAACAGACCTTCAACAGATTGTTGATTACAAATAAGACATAAAATATCGAAAAATTAATTTCATTACACCCAGCTCAGACCTCTAACTAATATTTTTTCACAACATGTATTTGTTAATGAAACTGTGAACAATACACCAAAATTACCAATATCTTTTGATAGAGTAATTTTGTAAATGAGTCTTTTTTTTTCTATAAATGATATTGTTGACTTCATCTATCAGGGCGCCATCGAATCACTATTTCAAAAAGTGATTTACAAGACAAAAATTTTGAGCTTTCTATTTCAAGATGGGTAGTTTTTTTTTTTTTTTTTTTTTTTTTTTGTGTAAAATGGAACGGTGAGTAATTTTTTTCTACAAGGGGGAGTAGGTAAAAAAAAAAAAGGTTGCTAATCAAGGCGCCTTAACAACTCGGAAAACCTAACCTTTGCATGCAGAATCCTAAATTCAGCTACCACTGCATACATCTCACAAGTACATTCGTCCTCTTGATATATCAGACTGAAACAATAGTACCAAAAGCTGATGATTAGAAGCAAGGTATTATTAGGGAACACTGGGAGCAAACAAGCTATTAGAAGAGAAGGAAGAAGGGAAATAGCGAATAAATGAGCAGAGTAAAGAAACAGTGGTGGTAACTAGATATATCAGGCCCCGAACGCATCTGAGGTGTGTACCTTTGATACCTGAAACGTACAGACCAATAAGGTCTGTCGAACCAGGCGTTCACATTACCTTATGGCTTAAAAATATCATGGACTAAGTTCGATAACACCGTCAACCATAATAATAACAGTTATGATTAAGAGTCGTTAGTCCTGAATGGTGTGAGATAAGAAACTCGTTTAAGTACAATACGTCAATCATTACAATAATAATATTTACTAATGATCGCCCAGGGGTCGAAATTCTACCGTAATTCATTAAGTTGTGTAGTTTCTTTTGTGAAAGAGTAATAATCATTATTTGAATTTGTTCTATTGCGTTTGCATATATATAATATATACTGCATACATTGACGTCGTTGGCTGCTAGCGTATACCAATACTTCATTAGCTTGTGTTGTTTGCCTTAATTCCATAAAATACCTATAACATTAAAATGATACGCTCCACACGTGACTGTATCCTAAATTTTAGCTTCTGAACTGAACATAGCAAATGATGAAATGTATTTATGAATGTTTTCAAATTATTTTTGAGTTGCTATTTATCTATTGTTCATTTGAATTTAGCCCATCATACAATGATTTAAAATATTCATTTCGGCTTAAGGCCGGTAAAACTTCTTTAACCTTAACATAACATGAAGTGAATGCAGTCCTTTCACCTGAAGTGATTTCTGATTCAAAATGTTTTGCATTGAAAATTATAAACTATCGAAATTTCTTTTAATGACATTTAGTGCACATTTAAATGTATCAATCAAAATAATTTCATCATTTTGTGTGTTCGCTATTTAAATTTGGTCTATTATCATTTTGAATTTCACGCAAATAGGTGTTCGTTCTTTTTGGTCTCTCTCTCTCCGATCTGTCAATGTTCTACACCGAGGCATAATATAAGTAGGTGCAAATATCTGAATGAAAAACCAAATGCGTAATGAAATTACTGATATTCAAAAATCAAACGATCGTTAACAAAAGTTTAACCTTTTAAATAATAGAAAGACCATATAGTATCTGGCAGAATCGCTACATTCCTTTTCGAAATGTTCCTTTTATAACTTCAAAGATTTATCTCTACTTTATGCGACTCTTTTGTTCCACCAAAGACCATAGAGTATCTAAATACTGGGAATACACGTCAGGTAGTTGGCTCCGTTCCGATTTCACGCGCACACACACGTTCGCGAATTTATTTTTTATTTAATAATGCATTTTTAACATGTATTAACTATGCTTGTTATATATATATATATTTTACTTTTGATCAAAGACCATAGACATTGGCAAAATCGCTAAGTGTCGTTGCACTAAAAACAATTGAATGTAAACAGCGAATGTTTTATTTAATTTAATTTAATGCATTTGTAACACATATTATACACAGATTTTAGCTTTCTGCAATTCTTCTCCATATAAACTTAACTGTGCCAAATCTCACACTTCTCCATGGGCGCAATATTCTTAAAAAGGGATCCGAAGTTTTCGCTTAGCGTATTAATATACAGATAATATCAAGTATTGATACCGTTTACAATGGTAATAATAATAGTAATAATGTAAAATTAAATTAACATTGAAAGACTGAATTACGTAATTGGAAACATTTGACTTACGTGGTTGAAGTGGGCGTGGCACTTTGAAAGTTGGCATGAGTTTACCGTTTTCCTGCCACAGGATGATACATCGCAAATACACTGTATTTACGGCGTTACTCTTACTGACCGCTCGGCTTTATTTAACTGTGCTAGTGCATGCTGGTTTCTGCTTGCCCACCGTCATCTAAACGTATTTGCAAGTTCCTATCGACTGTAGCTGGTCACCGCAATACACCGGATTTGACGTTATTTTCTCACCAAATCTTCACGCCCGGAAGTGATGCCATTTTCCGTAGCTGTAAGTCCCACTGGTTTTCCACCGCAAGTTCCCCATTACTGGTGCCCAGAATTATGGAATTAAGTTTTTTAAATATTTGAAGAGATGTAAAACAAGCGGTTGAGTCTTTGTATCACACATAAATTGCTATAGTAGTACATTCATTGTTATCATTTACACATCCAAAAATTGAAATTTTTATTTACTTTATTATCTAAGATGTGTGAGCTTAATTGTTGCGTTACCACCCTGTAACACTTACTACTGTAGAGTGTAGAGCTTACAATGCAGCTGTGTTAAACTGGTTGTTTATCTACGAGGAAGAAATTAAATGCTACTCCTTTCGATTTCTTAAAATAGAAAACGCATGATAGGTCGTTCAAAGCGTTTAGCCTCTTGGGCGATATATGTGGTGCTCAAATAGTGAGAGATTTTAAATTGGCGACGGCGCTACTTTCTGTAGCAATTACTATTAAATTATTGCAGGTGCTACAGATTACAGATCTCCAACATTCCTTCAATATATCTGATCCAGTTGACAGGTAGTATATATTAAAGATAAGTTAGGATTGGTATTAAACCCAAAGGTTGGCTGGACCCTTCTGCAGAAGGAATATTATCTCGGTATTGAAAGTAGGATGGCTAGTTCCTTTTCTCATTACCTTAGATAACCCGGTAATTCTTCAGGGTAATGAGGGCCTACAGTTTAAGTGAAATACGAACCACGGAGGTTTTCAGGCATACATCACATAACACAGCATACGGTACCAGAAGTGAAGGTCGGGTTTAAGGGCAATGAAAATCCCCGCCAAGCGGCAACCTTTCGCTCTTCAGTTAGAGGAGTTACGAGTAACTGCTGAGCCAGCAGACCACTCAAGTATACATTACCTGAATAAAGCTACCATGTGTTAACAAACCGAAAAATCACAGAACCGTCAACATTTGGACAAATATTTGTGGTCTTTCAGCACATCACGTAGATACGGAGCAAAGTAAACGTAGTTTACGTATTATTTATTCTTCAGATCGTAATATTAGTGAAGCTGGATGTACGTATCATTTTTTGTGTGAAAATGCTGCAAACTAACAGTTCACAAATTTCACCATTTATGGGTTCCCACTTTCTATTTCGTTTTTCAACAGATTATAATCACGGCAGAACGGAATAAGTTTTCCACCATTTTCTTGGTTCTGAAAAAAAGAATTATATGCAGGGTAATAGGCACCACTCTTGGTGCCCGACTTTCCTTAGGAATTCCATCTGCTTCCATCTTGGGCCAATGAAATTATGCAAGAAGTCTTGCATGAATAATTTATAAACGCTCTCGCTCGTGCCACTGACAAGAGGTGTCTCGTATTCCATCCTCTTCTCTAGTCACCACATGACGTTTCTTCGAATTTTATTTTCTGTTTCATATATTTTCGCGCTCCTAATATTGCTTAATTGCTGTAGAATCGTTCCCTCTAAAGTATTTTTCATTCCTATCTCAGTTGTGGTTGTCATTGCTGTTCTCCAGTTACAGACCTTCCATCACATAGTATACGGTTATTATAAACGACTGAAGTTATTTCCAAAGTTAACTGTAGCTGTATTATTTGACATATTACCACAAAATTTCATATATAAAAACTTTACATTTTTCAAGTGCTCCTATATGTGTCTTTTTACAAATTCTGCAGATATTAAGCTGATAATCAAGTTCTTGCCACACTATGTGTAGAATGTTCCTACCATTATTTTCAAAAGCACTGTTGGTAGGTTTGTTGATTGAGGAGTCTTAAACACTAAATCTTTCACATAATTCCACACAAACAAAAGTCGCATGGGGATAAGTCGGGATAGCGTGGAGGAGTTGGTAGTAATTGCTGATCATCCTCCCCAACTCGACCGATCCATCGGTTTCTCAATCTCCTGTTTAAGAATTCTTGAACACCATGATGGAAGGGGGTTGGAGCATCATATGTTGGTAGGTGAAGTTCACACTGTCGGTCTCCAGCTGTGCCATTAGTCAATTTTCCATCTTATGAATGAAATTCAAGCACAACATAAGCTTTCTCAGCGCCTGTCACTTTCTTCACTGACTTCTCACGTTTGCTTTCTCGTGGCAGAAGTTTGAAACGTGGCTTCAAAACTTTCTGAGTTTTTTTATATTACTGCAAAGTTTTCAGTCAGTATGTGAAATAATATAGCAACATTAAATTTGTGTAATCGCTCCAATGATTTATAATGCCTCTGTAAATTTTGGTCGCATTGTTACCAAGGGTAAATTACTACACCATTGAAAAGCTCAGAAAGCTTTAAGGAGGGGTTACTACTACAATTACAGCACTGTATATCACCCATGAAAAATTGAATCAAATTAGATAGGCACTTCCTCCCACAAATTCGCAAATCATATAACTAAATTACTATTTTACTTTATTATCTCTTCCATTTTAGTTATTTCACGAAACTGTGTTTGCAATAACGTTGGAAAAGAACGTACAGTAAGGTTTTACATTTCCTATTTCCGATACATGATTTATACATTTGAGAAGTTTTCTACAGAGGAGACGCTAACTACTCATCATTTTTGTCCGCTCTTTTGTGTTATATGATTATTTAATTAAAAAAATGTTGGAGTTTCAAAAATATCTTTACCAGTACTACAAAGTGATAGAAATTATAGTATTTTTTTATTATGTAGCAAAAGTCACAAAATTATATTTCTTTCGTATAGACGCCCTTCGTCACTGCCCAGATCTATGCGATAGTCCATTTTCCTTCACAAACCATAGAGCAGGTCAGCAGTAATGTTTGCAAATGCAGATCACGAATATAATGGAAATACTATGCTTATTAACTCTAAACAAATGAAAGATGGCTTCATCGTAAAAAATGAATTTATCACAAAAAATGATCTTCTTCATTTCCTGGTTGTAAAGCATTAGAGAAAGTAAAATGTTTGTTTTAGTCAGGAGGAATCAAAGCCTGAAGCATCCCAAAGCGATGTTTCACTGAGAAGCGATTTCATAACATTCCCCAAACTTTGCCTGCTTTTGTAAGCTGCTTTGATATGGTTCACATTCACTTCCGATGCGGTAACATGCCCTTCTGCTTTCTCCTTCACACAAACACTCGAGTTACACGAAATTGTGCATAAAATCCGCAAACGGAACTTGCAGAATGTGGATCCTTCCCAGATCTTATCCAAAAGTGATTTTGACTACTATAAGAGACCGCGTTTCATCAGTTGCTTTCAGCTGATAGTTAGCCACCATATTCCAAATGATGACACCTGGCGGCGAAAAACCGTAAATACTTAATGGTGCGAGATGCAGAACAATGTTTTTAGAGTTTCTCTAACAATTAGTGAAATAACCATAGTCATAAATTTAATACTTCATGTGCGATAAACTTTAAATTATGACAATCATTTGTGACATTTCAATATATTAATTTTTTAGCTTTCTTAGTAAAGGGAAGTTTGTAGAGAAATTCACTATCGAACTGTGATAAAAATGTTTGCTAGATGATTGTTACTCTTAGTATATTTCGTTTACGGCACTTCATTTTGAAAATCGTAAGAGTAGCGACAGTATTTAAGCTTTTATTTACATACTGTATATATTTATATCTGACAGTTCTACAAGAAAATTGCTTCGTTTCAGAATGTTCCGCACTGCGTCGATTCATTTTCTGACTCTGCTCCGCGACAAGACCAGTTTCCACACCAAGATTCATGTTGCGAATCAGTACTTTGCGAAAGATACCGGAGAAAGTTGTTCCTCGGAATTTTTCCTAGCTCTTTTATGTATAATTAATAATATCTCTTATTTATGTGTTCGTTGCGGAAGATGTCTTTCTTTTATCTAAAACTTTAATGAGACCTTTTCCCTGGAAGGTATGCCTATACCGGAAAGATTATTCAACCATCACTTGCGTTGAGACTGAACAACTATTGAAAATGTGTTTGGGATATGGAGTTCAAAATTCCAAGTACTTTTGAAACAAAGTAGAAACATTGGCCCTTACTTGCGTCTACTTGCATATTTTCATTCGCAGAAATGCATATTCCAGGAACGAATATGCTACCCATGGCTCTTGGGATGCAGAAGATTCTCACGGGTATATAATACCAGGATCATGGAGTTCAGAAATTTCACCATCTGAGGCCGTACAAAATTATCCAAAGATGTCGGCAAACGATGAAAGTAGATCAGAAAATAACTCTGAAATTACTTTCTGTTAGATGAATTTTCAATGCTGTGGCAAAATAACATCATATAAACCAATGTACCAACTTATTGTTTATATACAAATTTTATATTTTAAATGAATTTCAACTTACTTGGTCTTCATCTGCGATTTTCTCCAGCTTCATCTCATTTCCACAACAGGAAATGAAAAGGACAACAATCTATAACTATACTTCACAGGTGAAGTTCCATTTTTCATAATTTTTATCTTTCTGTGTTCGCACACAAATTATCATTTCAGTGTGTGATTTTTGTTTTTATTTTTCATTTTACACAACGGGTACCTTGGATTTATCAGCCGAAACCATCAACTTTTCTTTTTAATTCTCCACTTTCACATTCAGTGATGGATGCATCCCACAAACAATTATGGGAATATATCTCCTCTATAAACTGTTAAATAATATCCGTACTCCACCCCGTCTCTAAAGACCTCGCTGCTAGAGAGTCGTTAAGCAGATATATATAAACGAACTGAAGAGCGAGTGCGTGGGGGTTAAAGTCTCTAACTTGTTTGAATTCATGTCCACACTGGCCAATGTTATTCGACACGAGTCTGAGAATCCCGTATCGGACGGGACGCAAAAGACGCAGCAAATACTAACCCACAACACACTAAATTCACCGCGAAAGTAAGTGGGAGCTGCCAGCACGCAAGCCAGGCACACGTGGGCTCTCACCAAACACACGAGTTGACACAGGGTCCCAGTGGGGAACTAGGCTTTATACTCAGTAATAACAGTGAAGTGCAACTAACGAATGTTGAGTATCCTCATATTTTAAGCGAAAAAATAATTTAATACATACAACACTGAATAATCCCTGCTGTTTAGATGGAAACTGTAACCCAGTTTTCCTTTTAAAATTTAAGTGGTGTTGTTTCATAGTTCTATTCTTAATTAAATCATTCAAGTGAAACTTCATATAAATGGAATTCTGATAAAACATGTTACGGTTTCAAATTTCTTGACGGTCCGACAGCCGATATTAATAAATCAGAGCTGTGAATTACACTTCACATAGCACTATTTACTGAAATTTATACATTAATTTACATACAGCAAAAAGAAATCAAAATATTCTAATTAAAATAATTTTTAAATAAATGTGGAATATTTATTAATAGGATATTTTTTAATCTGAGTACTTTATTTCTTAGTTGAGTGAACATTTAGTTAATAGTATCTTTTAATTTTTACAATTAGATGAAAGAAAATTTAACATGCAATAAAACGCAATTTTGATTGTGAACAGAGATTTTTACAGTTAAAGTTCAATATGAAACCGTAACTATAATTCTGGATTACAAATGGTTGTTTAACATACAAAATGGCTGGTGGTTACTGTTTAAGATCGTTGGGTTAGATAGTAACGCACTTATTATTTGGTCAACGGACCAGGAATAATCCGTTAGGAATCAATTACTGAACATTTGGTAGCTCCCTATTCATGAAAAGCATTAGAAATCGCTACCTAAAACAAAGGCAAATCTATCAAGTATTATAACACATTTGGTTAATACTAAAAATTAGCCAACTTCTATAGAGAGAATATAAAGTGTACAGATGGGAGTGAAAATAGAAATTACTAACAACAAGCAGATAAGCTGTATCCCACTTTGTAAACACCATCGACTTAGCTGTGAAAACACGACAGTATTTTGAATTAGGTGGTGAAAATGAATAGAACAATAAGTATTTACACACCTGAGAATGACGAGGAAATAAGAATGGTTTGATCCGAGCCGGGTTTCTAAAGTGTGTGTAATCGAAATACATTGCTTCCAATAGAAAAATGAGAAAATTACACCTCATTGCTAAGTTTGTTCCATCAACACTCTAGCTCCACACACAAGCTTCTCTAACACAATACTGGCTGCTAGAGTATTTCACACACAACAGCTTTCAAATACACTCACCAATATCTCCTGCGCGCAACAGACTTATAAACCTATTATATTTCTACACTACTACTACATTTGCCCGGCATGCGTTGCAATGCCTCTTTTTCTTTCTTTATTGGGTATACGAATACAAAACAGACATATTTACATGTACTAAATAAATGAAAGACATCGCGAAAAACTAATGGCTTCATTTGTAAATTTTGTGTAATTAATGTGTGAGCGTGGGTGGTTTTTTTAAACCTAATGTAGGCAATACATTTCTTTTTGTTTTAAAGTATACGTGTTCATTGTTCTATAAAAAATCTGATAAAAACTGAGTTTCTATAGACAACTTTTGAAATTATGATAGGTGGGAGTAAAGGGGAAGATGGGTTGGACTTTCGTAAACCAAATGTAGACAGTTCTTTTCTGTTTGCTTTAAAGTAAACATGTACAAAGTTCCTTAAACATAGGGTAGAAACTGTAGATTTGTATAAAGAACATTGACAAAAATTAATGGGGTGGAAAACGTAGAGGGGTTGGTTTTCTGAAAATCAATTTTATAAAGTATCTTTTTTGTTTGTTTCAATGTACATGTGTGCGTAGCACAATTGAAATCGGATTAAATCTGTGGGTATGTATAAAGAACGTTTACAGAAATAAAAGGGTGGAAAGGGAGAGAGGGGTAGGGTTTCTGAAAACCAAACATTGACAGTATTTTTCTGTTTATTTTAAGGAATACGTGTGCAAAGTTCCAACGAAATCGGATAAAAATGTGGATTCTTATAAAAGTAAGGGTTGTAAAGGGGAGAGAGGGTGCCTGCCGGACCCTAGTTTGCATCAAAACCACTCTCGAATCAACTTAATCACACACACACAATTTCTTAAAAATCAGTATAGCCATTTACGAGGAATTCAGTCACATGGACATATGTAAAGATATAAAGATGAGTGTATGTATGTTTGTTTGTTTGTTAGTTTGTTTGTTCTTCATACATTTCCACAGTTTTCATCCGATCTCGATGAAACTTTGCACACTTATCCTTTGAAACAAGGAGAAAAATACTGTCTATATATGGTTGAAAAATTACCTGTATAAATAACACATGTTGTCTCATAACTTCGAAATACGGCGATAGACATACACGTTGGATATGGACGTCTCCGTAGCGTGGTTCCATGTAGTGGACTGGCAGCTCAGTGGTTAAATCGCTTGCTTACGAACGTCGTGATCTCCGGTTCAAATCTCCGTGGAGGCTAAGATTTAAAAAATTGTTTTTCATCTTAAGAGTCAGGCCTGGGCGGTAGGTTATTCGGATTGAATGTTAAACTGTAGATATTAGAAAGTTAGGGGTGCAATGCGAGGCAAATCGTAGGTAGTCTTGCAATGTTGTAGGTGTACACTTTTTTACGTTATAATGATCCCACAGGTGTTGTTCGCAGTCAGTGTGTGAGTGTGAACCACAGTAATATTATTATAAATACGGAAGTAAGTCACTGTCTTTTGTTACGTTTTGACGACTAAATGGCTATATCGTTATGATGGAATTTTATAAGGAAATCTGTATGAAGGGCACAGGGTATTTTTTCCAGTATGATTAACAGTTGTAGTCATGAAATTTTGAGACCTTATCGAATGGTGACAGAAATATGTTGGAAATTGATTCTCTTCAAGAGACAGGTTCGACGGTACAATGATATAATGATAGCTTTCCTGTCACATTATTCCGACTCGATATTGTTGGGACCAATTCTTCGTTACCAACAACTTTCTATATTTAATTCTGGCAAAAAAAAATCTTAATCCACGCGTACGAAGTCGCGGGTACGAGCTAGTATATATATATATATATAAAGATATAATAGTGGAGGCTTTCTCGGAGTTGTATATAGATGAAATGTTAATGGGAAACTAGCCGAGTTTTCACGCGGCTAGTTTCTCGAGAACGTTTCAACTTATCTACACTACTGTTTGCGAAAATCGCAACACCCGAAACGAATGGTCTGAATCACTCCAAAATCTGAGGACATGTAGAACAGTGCAACCACAAAAAGTTATTATTCTGCAACACGATGACGTACACGTAGGCTCAGCAGCAAGTGCGGCAGGTATAGAGCCGTCAAACAAAGTGAAAACGTGCAAGATTAGTCAATATGTTCGTCGACGTTAAAGAATGCAATATCAGCATGTGAGTGAGTTCTAAAGTGACAAGATGGTTGGCCTCTGGGAAACGGGTTTGTCGTACCGTGACATTGAGGCTAGTACAGGGCACGCTGCTACGCAAGCGATACGTGTATGGAACTGTTGAATAAGAAAGGGTTCAACGCAGCGACAAACGTGTACTGGAACACACAGTTTGATCACAATGCAGGATAAATGCAATCTTGTACACATGGCCGTAACCGACAAAACGGCTTCGTCCACAGTTTTGGCTCGATGTAGTAACACTGTCTTGGGCGTGGAAATGTCTGTGTCGACAGTTCACGCTGTCTGCTGATGTCTGGACTGGTGGCACTCATGCCGTTACGTCGGCTTCCATTGACCAGAATACAGCACGCCTCATACAGCAGCGGGCACGTGAACGCCGTCACTAGTGTGCTGAGTGGCTATGTAATGTTTTTTTGATATGCATCCCACTTCAACTTGTCCTACAGTCATGGCTGTGTAGGTTTAAAACATTACCGTCGTGAATACAATCTGTTTGACTGCGTTGTTGGGGGGCAACATGGAAAAACGCTAAGTATTGTAGTTTGGGGCCATTGGTTTTGGCTGTAACATTCTACCTAGCCTCCTACCTATTGAGGGAAAACTGAACAGCAAACCGAGCGTGGTGGGTGATCGGTTAACGCTCTGGCCTCGCATTCGGGAGGACGGCGGTTCGGATCCCCGTCCGGGCATCAAGATTTGGGTTGAGATATAATATGAGATATAAGTCTTTCTCGGCGTATCTTCGATATAAATTCTTCTCGGGTTTGCCGCCGAAGTACATTTTCTACTGTCAAGCTTTCGGCGACTTTCACTGCCGCCATCATCAGTGAAAGTCGCCGAAAGCTTGACAGTAGAAAATGTAATTCGGCGGCAAACCCGAGAAGAATTTATATCGAAGATTTGGGTTTTCCATGGTTTCCCCAAATCACTCCAAGCAAATGCCGGGATGCTTCCTTCAAAACAATAATTATAATTTCATTGTAATCACATCTCTCCTTCTTTTTGTTGCAATTTTTTCAAACAATAGTTTGCTTCTAATATAAACGCGAACTCTCTCTTCCACCCAGTAACACATATCTTATTGACAGACGCTTGTTCTCAGTGTGTCACCACTGGCCCAGCCACGATTCGGAGACCAGGCGCGTGTGCGCCATGGAACAATCAATGTCTCCCCATGAACAACGCCCAGATTACACTGCTTCCCGCGCACCCATAAAACGTCTAGTGGTCAACAAGCTCCCTAACACCTGTCCGAACATTTCAAAATACACATGCTAACAGGCTTGTGCATAAAATGTTTATTATTCTGTTTTCTCGTAACCTGCGACAAGAAGATACATGTGGAACAGTATCTTGATGCACTCTGTTAATCAGTGTTGTAAGTTTAAGGTAACAAACAACTGATCAGATGCAATTATGATTCTGTTCTTTACGAGTCTGAAATTAATTACCACAAACGTAAAATATGACGCCTGTTTGTAGGGCGGAAAGATAACGAAAACTGTAACTACTGATATTTTTGGCTTTATAAAAAAGTCAGAACACATAAATTAAAAACAAATATGAATTTTTAACCTATTATACAAGTGGTAGAACATTAGCAATGTAGATGATCATTCGAAGTTAGCGCTAAAGTCATAGGTAACCCTGAATTTAATCTTGAAATTTAGCAGATAGGTACTACTAACGCTTTTAACGCCGAAACTTCCACCACATGCTTACGTAGTGGTTTGGTAAATCTTTGCAACAAGAATAAATCATTGACTCGAATGATAGGTTTATTCCATAATAATACATCTTCCTTAAAGTGCTGGAGGTGGAAAATATTACAAAAACCTCGACAAGGGTAACGTTAAAATGTGATGAAAGATGAGAACCCTAGAAACCAATCTCAGTCTCACAGATAATCCTACCCATTAATATTTGTGGTGTAAACGCGCAACTGGTCTACTGTTGTTGCCGGGTATGAAACTGCAGTGTTATGAGCAAAGGAATGCAGTTTTTCTCCGTTTTTGAATTAGAATGAAACTTTCATTAGTAATTAGCTGGCTAATTTCATTAAAATAACTTGAGTTTTAACACTTTCTGTAGATCTGTAAGTGAATTAGACACCAAGGACAACTACAAGCAACCAGAATTATAAAAAATAAAATAAAATTCTGTGATATTTTGTAATTAAGTCCCAGGAAAACATTATTTTTATATATAAAAATAAAAAAAGCATAAAAATGTCATTTCTTATATTTTATGTTGGGAACTGACAAGAACTGGAATGCATTTTAGAATTGGTTCAGTGGAAGCTATATGGTATTCAATTATTGGGAACTATTGATACGGTATATGGATCACTAAAATAGAGGCACAGAATAGATAACATAAATAGGTGGTGGTGTTCAAGTTGAATGTTTACTCAGTTAAATTTAATTTTTCTAGTGTTTTCTGCTATTGTTTATATTGGCATGTCATTTTAGAGTGGAAAATCGAAAGCAAACCAACCTTAACACTAAAGTATACCACAGAAATGGCGTAAGATGATGATAGTTTTTTTTATTAATTAAAATTTACTATGGACAAAAGAATATGTATGGCGATATTGCACTCAAAGAATTTAGGAAAAATAAATTATAAGAAGCAGTAACTGGAGAACAATGTTATATTGTCTGGGAAGGAATGTAGAATAAATATACTTTAGAGTAATTTTCTTCCAGTCTTTAAAAAAAATCAAATAACATTTTTCCTAGCAAAGGAACCCTACTTTCAAGTATATTTGAAGTATAAATTGCAATCTGAAAATAATGCGACTTGGGAAATAAATATCGTTGTTTGATGTTTTTTATGTAATTTAAGTAATTATTCCGATTATTCTGGGAACGTTCCAAGGAAACCAATACGGCCAGCTTTACCGGAATCTTTCCGTTGCTTTTTGCAGTGGAGAAACTGCTACTGATTACCGCTGGAGAGATTAGAGATGGGGCGAAATAAAATGGCCTTACATTAATTAATGACATTACTTGCGGGACAATGTCTTCGAAAACCCTAATCAGAATTGCAGATTATCAGCGGGAGACTGGGGAGGAATTTGTTTCAGACTGGTTTTCGCTAAGTGCCAATTCATTCTGTTAAAGAGTAATTCTCTTCTTTATTATACTGTCGGATATCACGCCTCGACTACTTTGAAAATGACCTACTAAAGCTGATTTAGTATAGTAAAACTTTCAATGTTTTTAAAATGTTAAAGGAATCATTTCAACATTCAAGTTTTCTGGTCGTCAGTTCAAGAGTCACAAACAAACTGATAACTAGAGTAGAGGTGATATAATCAGCACCATTTTCTATTTTTATTTTGTCTTCCGGGAACAGTCAGGTATTCACTCCAATCCAGGCAGCCGGAAAATGTAGAAACCGTTTCCTATGTTGCTATATACTAAGTGACAACAGTCTGTGCCTTAAAGTTACCCAAAGTTTAGTACCTGTTGCCTTTTTAGTGTCTTACAGAGTTGTTTGAGAAAACTTACCAACATAATATGGTTTGATTCATTATAATTAATCTTCTTATTCTTTTCCCGTTAGCGTCTTTTAAGAATAACGAACCTATTTCAATGCCTCGTTCACTATTGATCCTACTTCTTCCTACAGTAATCCGTCATCTTTTCACTATGTATATTTTTCCTCTCTACGGATCATTTCGAGCGTGTTTACTTTTCCTGTTATCCTTATTAAAAATCTCTCTCTGTGGCTTTTCATAACTTATATAGTATCTAACCAAACCTTTCTTAGCTTCTTGAATCCGGGATGTTAATATTTCTTGCTCAGAAGATATTGGATGATCAATTTTATTAAACTGTTTTCATCCATTCTTTATTAATGAAAAAAAAAAGCAATTGCCTGTTTCGTATTGAGCCTGTTTTTGTTTCCTATGTTGCGATCTATTCCTTTTACAGTGTTCTACAGCGCAACACTTCCTAATACTTCTCATTTATGTAACTTATAGTTGAGTATTAGTCAGTCCGGTTTGACTACAATGATGCAGTGTTGTATTTTACGATTTTTAGATAAACGCATTTTGTTGTAGATATTCCCAGTAGTGCAACATGCACTATCCAGCTAGTGCATCATTTCGTGTGCAGCAGATTTTCGTAAACCATTTCCCTGAATTGTTTGCTTCAAATATTAGAATTATTTTATCAATATCTGTAGGTTTCCTAGAATATATTTTATTTTATATTAACCCTTATTATTTGACCAATATCTGTAGGTTTTCAGGAATACATTTTTTTTTGTAATTGTAATCACATAAAAAGGAAATGCAAAAAAGCAAAAGAAAAATGGCTACAAGAAAAGTGTGAAGAAATAGAAAAGGAAATGGTCGTAGGTAAAGTAGATGCTGCATATAGGAAGATCAAACAGAATTTTGGAGAAATGAAGAAAACAGGTTTGAACATTAAAGCTGCCGATGGGAAACCTCTTTTAACCTCAGACGATAGAGCTAACTGATGGAAGGAATACATTGATAAACTGTATCATGTTGACGACTTGAACAATAGTGTAATGTAAAATGGTGATGTCAACATTGATTACTTAGGTAATCCTTTTTTGAGGACAGAATTTAATAGAGCTCTGAATGACTAGAAAGCAAATAAGGCAGTTGGAATTGATGAGATCCCTGCAGAACTTCTTAAATCCCTAGGAGAAGAAGGAATCGAAATATTATTCAAGCTGATATCAAAAAGTTATGAAACAGGAGAAATTCCAACTGATTTTAATAAAAATATCATCTTCACACTTCCGAAGTAAGCACAAACCGACAAATGTGAGAATTATCACACCATTAGTCTAACATCACATGCTTCAAAATTACTGACCACAATAATATACAGAAGAATGGAAAGAATAGTAGAAGACGTAGTAGGTGAAGATCAGTTTGGGTTTAGGAATAATCACGGTACACGGGAAGCAATTCTGTCTTTAAGATTAATACTTGAAGGGCGGATCACGAAAAAACGAAGATACTTTTATGGCATTTGTTGATTTAGAAAAAGATTTTGATAATGTTAGGTGGGACGAGATGTTCAAAATTTTAAATAAGTCAGGTCTAAAGTATCGAGATAGAAGAATACTTTATAAACTATATAAGAATCAAGTGGTTGTAATAAAAGTAGAGAATCATGAGAGACAAGCATCAGTTAAAAAGGGCGTGAGACAAGGTTGTAGTCTATCCCCGTTAATATTCAACTTGTATGTAGAGGAAGCAATAAAGAAAGTAAAAGAAAAGTTTACATGTGGTGGAAGTGTTCAGGGTGAAAAAATTAGTATGCTACAATTTGCTGATGACATTGTCTTGTTAGCAGAAAGGGCTGTGGACATTGAGAAATTACTGAATGGCATGAACAAAATACTGAAGGAAGATTTTGGCCTGAATGTAAATCAAAGAAAGACTGAAGTGATGAAATGTAGCAGAAATAATACCAATACTGGTAGATTAAATATTAAAATAGGATCGAATGCAATTGGAGAAGTAAGTGAATTCTGTTACTTAGGAAGTAAAATTACAACCGATGGCCGAAGCAAGAATGATGTTAAAAGCAGAAGCACTAGCAAAAAGAGCCTTCATGAAAAGGAGAAATCTTTTAGTTTCAAATATTGATGTAGGAATAGGGAATATGCATGAAATTCAAATTCACGTCTATTATTTTTATTTTGAAACTGTATTAGTGTAGAATTACCGCTATAACGTTTTTTTTTATTTATTCGATTTTTATTTACTGATTTTAATTAATCAAAAGTGCTAAAAATACAAGGGAAATGTAACTTCGCAAAACGCAACGCTATTGGTCGAATCGAATCGTGACGACCAAGTACACGATATTATTGTGAACAAAGGCGTAGTTGCGGAGAGTTCTAATAGCTTAATTGTGATTGTGTTGAAGTTTATATTGACATATCAGCATAACTGGTGTGATATTGTATTCTTGCTACAATACACACACCAAATAATGACTAAAAGTGGTTTTCTGAAAGCACAGTCGGATAATCTTCCAAAAATTGATGCTTTCATAATGACAAGAAATATTGCAACAAATCCGAATTTTACGGCCGCTCAGCTCAGAGCAGTGAAAACTGTAAGGTAATTAAGTGATAGATATTTCAAAATTCGCATGTAAATAAACAAAAAATTCTAGATGTCGGGTAAATAGTAAATTATTACGCGTTTCTATCAAATGGCAGCGTGGTCTGTGCGGTAGGGTCTTAACTTCATAATTTTCTGACCCGCGTTCAAATCCACGCAGAAATAAATATTTTTATCTTCAGAAATTGTCAAGCTTGACCTTTTTATTTTGTTAAAACTTCATTTACGTTCTTTTATTGAGTTAAATAATATTAAAAAAAATCATATTACCTACACTTCATCATCATTTTTTCTCCTGAATTTTTTTTTTTTTTTTTTTTTTTTTTTTTTTTTTTTTTTTTTTTTTTTTTTTTTTTTTTTTTTTTTTGTCGTAATGAATTCACGGGTCTACCGACGGATTGCCTTTTCACAACACAAATCGGCCGCACACCCTTAAAAACTTCATTGCAATCATTCGTCAAGAAAGTCTCCATTCTTAAATTTTTTTCACTTTTTGTTAATAAGTTGTTTCGGTGCGTTTTCAATTGAAATAGTTCCTATCATGTTATTTATTTCATCTTCGTCGTTTCTTTACTTGCATATCATCAAGAGGTATTTTAACCGAAATACTTAGCATTGAGAAAATTGTTTTTCTTTCTTTCTTCTACACTCGATTTATTCCAAGAACGGTTGTGTGTAAATGGTTTAAAATATAACAGTAGGCCCATCCGTGACGAAAAATGGAGCTTGACAAGGAAATGGAAGAACAAGTGACAAATGCTTATAAACATTGCAAAATTCTTGTATCAGATTCCAGTTTACTAGCAGATTCGCCTCATGATTTAATTTCATTGGGTATGGAGCGAGTCATGTTAGGAAGCCAGTGTTGATAAATGGGCCGAAATTATGTTTGGTGTATTTGTTGTAAGCAATGTGACCTGTTTTAAATTTTAATTCGCGCTATAAAAGTATGTAAATGAAGTTTTAACAAAATAAATAAGTGAAGCTTGACAATTTTTGAATATAAAAATAAGTAAAAATATTTTATTCTGCGGGTATTTGAACTCCGGTCACAAAATTATGAAGCCAGCACCCTACATCATAGAGCAGGATACCACTTGATAAAATGGGGCAATAATTTACTATATACCCGTCATCTAGAATTTTTTGTTTATTTGTATGAAAATATCTCAAAAACTAGATAGCATTTTGAAAAACAACTATAGCACACACATATAAGCTGTTTACCCTTCAATATATATGAAGGAGATCTCAATCCGTTCTTAAAATGTCTGATGGTCTCCAAGCAAGATATGATTAGAGTTTGAACAGGTAACGAATTTTTGTGTTACATTTCCTAAAATACATAAATACAGAAATTCTAAGTACTTACCAAAAATTAATCTTCACAATAATATAAGTACCTAGTTGACGATCTATTCTCATAGCGGTACACCACTTTTTTCTTATATTCGCAACTCGCGGGACAAGAAAATAGGCCTACACTTTATAAAGTGTATTTCTTTTAGAATTTTTACACACAGGTACAATACAGTACTTATAACACGGTTTTCGACCTCCTTCAACATCGAAATTAGTTAGAAAACATGAAAGTTTTGAGATGAAACACTCCACGTTATTCAGTACGCCAATGCGGTCGTGTACTTACACGTCACAGTACAGCACGCCAAAATGGCAGCGTTTAAATCGGCGGAACTGGATTAAAGTTTTAAAGTATTTATTTTGATGTTAAATGTTAATATTTACATCAATGTTATATTTTTACGGTTATGTACGAATGTAAATAATTGATTAAAAAAATACATGCATATACCCTATTAGAAAAAACTTTTTAAAACTCTATGTGTGGAGCACAGCACTTTACAGTAGTGAAACATGGACTTTAAGAATACCGGAAAGAAGGAAAATTGAAGCATTTGAAATGTGGTGTAACAGAAGAATGCTGAAAATTAAGTGGTCAGAGAAAGTAAGAAACGAACGAGTTTTGGAAATGACAGGTGAGGAAAGAAGTTTGTGGAAGGATATTACAGAAAGAAGAGACAGGCTGGTAGGTCATATTTTGAGACATGCTGGATTGGTTAATTTGCTGGTGGAGGGAACAGTAGAAGGTAATAACTGTAGAGGAAGCCAGAGATTAGAATATATGAAGCAGATAACTGAGGACGTGGGTTGTAGGGGATATTTAGAGATGAAGAGGTTAGCACAAAATAGGAAGGGATGGAGGATTGCATCAAACCAGTCGAAAGACTGATGACAGCAAAAAAATTATTTTTTTTCGTGGAGAATCTTAAATCCACTTTGTTAGCTATTTCCTCTTAGAGAATTACTTGGATTGCCTCGTTTGTAAAGTTTTCAGAGAATATGGCAAAATCAGCTGAAAGTGCTAGACAGTTTATATCAATAACCTTGCAATTTGCCCCCAGTGGTATTGGCGATAGCTTTTGTCATTTAATTTTCCATTCCAAATTCTTCCTATTTCCTTCAAGATGCAATTTAAGAAGAGTGGAGACAGATCATAACCTTGCCTTACACATTTATTTAATCTTAAATTTTACTTATGATCTGGTGTGCCAGATGATTTCCCGGATTAGATTTGGCAATGTAGATTTAACTCCACATTCTCAAATCTCTTTATCTAGAATTTCCCTATCAACAGAATAAAATGCCTTTGTAATATCTACAAAATCTTAAATCTGTGACGGATTATGGACCTCAGATTGAAAATCTGTTCTGAACAACATCTGCCCTTTCTAAATCCACTGAGATACTCTCCCAACCCACTGTTTATTTCTTTATTTTGGCAGCATTGTTGAGAATATCCTATAACCCTCTATCAAAAGAGATACGCATTTATAGTTATTGACATCTTTCTAGTTACCTTTCTCATTCAAAGAATATGTAAGACAATCTTTCGATTTTTTTTCTATTTTCTAGATTTCTTCAAACATGATTTCATGGTTATCTATGATTATTGGTTGAAACAATTTTATAAATTTAAATTTAATTGCATCTTCTTCAGTAGCTTTGTTGTCTTTTAGGAGTTAAATTGCAGTTTCGATATCTTCAACACTAGGTGGTGGATCTAAGAATTTGGGAATCACTGGAAATTCTAATCTATAAACCGGTTCTTCTTAGTTCAAGAGTTAATATAACTATCTACTTAGGATTGCAAAATTTTCGGTATTAGTTCGACACATTTTACCACTTCCATTTCTAAAACAAACACTTGGAATATAACAATCTTTTATATTACCTTTAAACATATGGTAGAACTGCCGGGAGCTATTTTTTAATGTTATTTTGTTTATCAATAAGTAATAGTTTCTAAAACATTACTTAATGCCAATTGTTATTATTGACTTTCCTTTTCGTTGCTGCCTAAATTGATCAAAATGTTCATTCTTTCCAGAACATTTCTCTAACCTCGCATTCAGCTGGCCGCCAATTCGGATCACCGACCATCATCAACTTTTCGGTTTTCCGTGGTTTTCCATGCGTGAATGGTTTATTCAAATAGACATAGCATATTTCCTTCCCTTTCCTCGCCACCAGTCCTTTCATGTCTCTAATGGCCTCGAAGTTGACTTTGACAGGCGTAAGTCCATAAGCGAATCAAAAAAAGATAAAAAGAAACAGAACATTTCTATTTTTCCATAATTTTGTTCTAAGCGCTTCTTCATGTTTCGTTCCACCAAACGTTCTTTTTTTTTATTTTCGTAGACCCGACATTCTTTACTGCACTGTTGACTTTTTTGAATATTTTGCCATTTATCTGATTTAGTATTTGAATTGTTTGCTGGAAATCCTTTATGTTTTCTCGTGTGAATAGCGTCAGATGTAGCGTGGCCACTGTGAAGGACACCGACGGTACCGCGTACTCCTGTGAAACAGCATATCAGCACCTGACAGAGTTTTAAAGTGTCCTCAATGTGAGTCTTATTTTGGTTGGATGGTCGATCATAGACTATCCAAATTTTTGGGTAATTTGGATGTGACAGTAGCCCGATGTTGAACTGCATGGAAAGCTAGGGAAGGCTTACTCGTCGTCAAGTTCCCGGTTGATCTCTTCTGACTACCACAATAGAGGACAATCGGTAGTGATAATAACGTCATTTTCTGTTTACAAGCCCTCTTATCAATTTTTATTGTATCTTTACAATCTCTTTTGAAGCATACCTGCTGGAAATTAAAATCTATGGTTGAACTTACTGCTCCACTGATCTTTTAAGGGCGGCATGACTATAAAGCGACTCAAGCCCCCCCCCCCCCAAACGAAATCCGCTCAAGCCATCCACAAACCAAAATCCGCTCAAGAAACCCCCCCCCCCCCCCCCCGCAAATCAAAATCCTGGATCCGCCACTGCCCATATTGATTTCAGTAACTCTTCTCAGTAAGAAACTGAAAGGCGAACAAAAAATAAGAACTTGTAATCTTTCTGCAAGAGCATTTGTAAAACCGTGGAAATAATCTATAAATATAAAGATGAATGTACGTATGTTGTTTGTTTGTTGGTTTGTTTGTTCTTCATACAAATCCACAGTTTTCATCCGATCTCGATGAAACTTTGCACACTTATCCTTTGAAACAAGGAAAAAAATACTGTTTACATTTGGTTGAAAAATTATCTGTGTAATTAATACATGTTGTCTTATAATTTCGAAAAATTACTGAATGGCAATAGACAGACGCGTTGGATGTGGAGGTCTCTATACCATTATTCCGTGTAGCGGTCAGGTAAATTAGTGGTTAAAGCGCTTGCGTACTAATGTTTGGGTTGTGGCCTCCGGTTCAAATCTCCGTGAGGGCTAAGATTTTTAAAAGTTGTTTTTGATCGTAAGAGTTACGCCTGGGCCGTCGGTTATTCGGATTGAATGTTAAATTGTAGATATCACAAAGTTAGGGGTTCAATGCGAGGCAAATCGTATGTAGTATTGCAATGCTGTAGGTGTACACTTTTTTACGTTATATTGATCCTCAGTGATGATTCGCAGTCATTGTGTGTGTGTGATCTGCAGTAATCTTTATATATATAAAAATCTCGTGTCACGATGTTCGTCTCAGGATGAACTCCGAAAACTACATAACCGATTTAGATGAAATTTGGCTTAAATGTGTGTGATTTTAGTCCAACTTAAAAGATAGGATGGTTTTTATCTGGATTATAGACCTCAATATTTATTATTTGCGAAATAAATGTTCATTAAATGTTTGTCATAGGACAATGGATTGTAATTATTTGTAAGCCACCAAGGCTAAGCGGTCTGCTGGCTCAGTGGTTAGGGCGTCTGACTGGAGATGGAAATGTCCACGTTTCGAGTCCCTGTCTCGGCGAAGATTTTTATAGACAACTTAATCTGGCATTAACCCCCGGCGCAGCATGCTGTATGAGGTGAAATACGCCTGGACCGTACTGTGGTTCGGATTCGATGTAAAAATGTAGGTCCCCTGTACCAGGCAGGATGGGCGGGCTAGGTAAAGGTGCGAAGACAGGGGCAGAATGGCCCAGCCAGCAGAAACCAGTTCATTACGACCACACGGAATTATTATTATAGTTCCATAAGTTTCTAAACAGATGGCGATGTGTTAACTTATCTATTTTTTTAATTTTTTTTATGGCTTTAGGCATCTTAGGCCTTACAGCCAGCCTGATGAGCTTTTCCAGATAATTGGACACACCACAGGACGGACATGACATTCACAGACACAACACTTAAACACCCATGCCCGCGGCCGGACTCGAACCGGCGACCTTCAGCACTCTAGCCCCACGCTACCGAGGCCGGCTTTAACTTATCATACAACATTGGTTAGCTAGGTTGGGTAATCATCCAGTAGATCACAATCTCATTCAATTATTTATGCTACATTTTATCCTAACAGATGGCGTTGTGTTAATTTATCGAACCATTCAGTAGATGGCGTTGTATTTCGATTTATTTATGCTACGGACTAATCCACGCCATATGTGTGAGTTTCTTCAATTTTAATTGAGCTGTGTATTGTGTTATAATTATACTGTATTGTTGTTCATCGTTTGTGTGTCTTTATACCTAACGACAAAGTAATTGCACACATGAATATAACATTGAAGAAAACGTTACGATAAATTCGAATCGTGTAAGCATTTCTCGCTAACTTATCATTTTTCTTCTTCTTTTTGTTATGGTCAGCTAGACTCCACGTGTCAATTTCAATTCCTCTCCTGTTGTTTTTTCTTTCTTCCTCCCCAGTACTCCTTCATTATTGCACTCCTCTCTACCTTTGAATCCTGCCATATTCAAAGTCTGCTATCGAAAATTTTTTTCTTTCCATACGGTTCACTGGTATTATTTCGTTTCAAATCTTTCTAAACCTCTTGAAAGCCTGGTGTCATCCATGCTATAAATGTATCAAAAAAAATATCATTCTTCTTTTTCTGTTACTTTTTTCAATGTTATTTTATATTTCCTCATTAGTTCTTAACTTCCATTTTACTGTATTTTTCAATGGACCCAAAAATTCCGGTTTCACCACTGTATTATAGTGTCTTATTTTAAGGCTTTCAGAAAGGCACTTTTTGTTGTAATTCAAATATTTTTCAGTGAAATGTCGCCAAAGAATCTAACCTCGACAATGCGTGTAGCAGAGAGGCAAGACGCACGACTGTGCCTTCAATACGCCGTGGATATGTACGCCAAGGTTGAAAACTAGCATTTGCGATTTATTCGATACAACCAGGTTGAATTACGATCGGAGGAATACATCCTCTTACGAGATACTGTTATCGGCAATATTTATGAAAATTTAAACGCCAATGATATCGGTAATGCATTTATTTTACCTTCAAGCTACATCGGCAGTTCACGGAACATGCAGGAATATATACAAGATGCGATGACTTACGTACGTCATTACGGTCGTCCAGATTTGTTTATTACATTTACATGTAATCCGAATTGTGAGGAAATACAAACTTTGCTATCACCAGGCCATCAATCAATGCATCCTCATGATGTCATGGCACGTGTGTTCAAACAAAAATTAAAATCATTGATTGATTTAATCGTAAACATTCAGTTTTAGGTAACACACGTTGCTATCTGTATTTGATTGAGTGGCAAAAGCGAGGTTTGCCTCATTCTCACATTTTGATTTGGCTTGAAGTTAAAATCCGTCCAGAAGAAATTGATCAAATAATTTCAGCCGAAATTCCAGACCCATTAATTGATCAAGAATTGTTTGATATTGTTACCAGTCACTCGATCCACGGACCGTGCGGTGTTTTTAACATGACATCGCCATGCATGGAAGGTGGAAAATGTAAGAAGCGTTTTCCAAAGGAATATACGAATGATACTATTACGGATATCGATGGTTATCAGTTGTATTGCCGCACAAACGCTGAGAATGGTGGCCAAACATTTACAATGCGAATGTCAAATTCTAGAAACCAAGTTGAAATTGACAATCATTGGGTCGTACTATACTCACCATTGCTTTCTAAAACGTATAAGGCTCATATTAACGTCGAGTTTTGCAGTTCTGTAAAATCCATTAAGTACATTTGCAAATATGTTAATAATGGCAGTGATTTGGCCGTATTTGAAGTTCAAAATATAAATAAAAATGAAGAAATAACACGATACCAAATAGGTAGATACATCAGCAGCAACGAAGCTATCTGGCATATTTTTAGTTTTCGCATCCATGAATGAGACCCTTCCATCCAGCATCTTGCAATACATCTTGAAAACTGTTAAGGTCTATATTTCACCGAAGAAAATATTTTCCAAAGAACACTTGAGCCACCAAAAACGACAAACCAGAAACTGAATTTTTCACATTGTGTCAAAAATCTGATGTGTTCCGCCAATTCGCATAAACATTATTATACGTATACCGATGTTCCAAGGTATTTTTCATGGAACAAATTAGGTAAAAAATGGTAGCCACGTAAACAAGGAGAACCACATCCTTCGATCGCAGGCATATTCAAAGCAAAGACTTTACACAGTACATCCAAAACAACGTGAATGTTTCTTTCAGCGTTTGTTATTGGTGAATGTTCCCGGACCAGCTTCTTTCGAATGTTTACGAACAGTTAATGGTCGAGTGTTCAATACATGTGGAGTGTTCAATATATGTCAAGATGCATGTCGCGAGTTGCAGCTGCTGATAGACGACAATTATTGGGACCTGACACTTGCTGATGCAGCGTTGATAGCCACGGAGAATAGTATTCGTCAAACCGTTTGCAATTATTTTGGCAACATGTTATCCAGCACAATCTTCGTGTTTGTGGGAAAAATATAAAAACAGTATATATAACAGTTTATATAAATAAATAAAAAATAGTTTATTTATTTATTTTATAAATATCAATTTTTATATAATTTCAATTAAGTAATTTGTAATGAAATGTAAATTAATTTTTTATGATCATTTGTCCTTAATTTAAACTCTCCGTAACTCTTTACCAATTAAATTTGAATTTCCAAATCGACTACAATGTTTTTGTCTTTATTAGTGAATATTAATTTGCCTACTTGAGGAATTTTAGAATAACATTAATCCAACGTACTATAATTAGTAAGTCACAGCAAAGCGTGACCGGGTCAGCTAGTCTTTATATATATAAAAATCTCGCGTCACGATGTTTGTCCGAGATGAACTCCTAAACTACTTAACCGATTTTGATGAAATTTGGCTTACTGTGTGTAATTTGGTCCAACTTTAAAGATAGGATAGTTTTTCGTATTATTTATCGACCTTAATATTTATTATTGCGAATTAAATGTTCGTTCAGTGTTTGTTATAGGACAATGGTTTGTAAAATTATTTGTAAGTGCCATAAATTTGAGCAGTCTGGTAGCTGAGTGATTAAGGCGTCTTACTGGAGATCTAAAGGTCCCTGGTTCGAATCCCTGACCAAGAGGTGATTTTTATACGCACTTAAATCTGCCTTCACCTCCGGTGCAGGGATGGAACGCGCAGCCAATAGAAACCCTGTCACCAGGTCACTACAACCGCACGAAATTATTATTATAGTTCCATAGGTTTCTAAAAGATGGAAATGTATTAATATATCGACACAACACTTGGTTATCTAGGTTGGGTAACCATCCAGTAAATGGCGTTGTGTTTCGATATATTTTATGTTACAGTCTACTCCACGTTATTTGTGCTTATGTATGACATAACCCAATTTCGTGTAGTATCATTTTTATAATTGTGCTGTGTATCGTTTGTATGTTATTATATTTACACACTTGAATATAACATTGAAGAAAACGGTAAGATTAATCCAAAAACGTGTAAGTATTTGTTGCTTGATTCTCATTTTTCTGCTTCTTTTCGTTATGGACAGCTAGGGACCACGTGTCAATTTCAATTCTTCCCCAGTTGTTTTTTCTTTCTTCCTCTCCAGTACTCCTTCATTATTGCACTGTGCTTTCTCTTTCTCTCTTCAGACCATTTTGCACCCGTTTTCTTCTCCTCTCTACCTTGGAATCTGCCATATTCGAAATCTGCTTTCGAAAATATTTTCTTTCCATACTGTTCACTGATATTATTTCATTTCAAATCTTTCTTAAACTCCTGAATCTCAAAAAGATATTTTAATATCTTTTTGTTAGCCTGGTGTTATCCATTCGATAGATGTGTCGAAAAAATATCATTCTCCTTTTTTCTCACTGATTCTGTTATTTTTTCAATGTTATGATATATTTCCTCATTAGTTCTTATCTTCCATTGTATTGTATTTTTCAATGGACCCAAAATTTTCCTAATGATTCTCCATCCCAATACTCCAAGTTACTCCAATTTTTAAGTTAATAGTAAATGATCTGGTGGCACAGTGGTTATGGCGTCTGCCTGGAGATCGAAAAGTCACCGGTTCGAATCCCTGACTCGGCGGGGATTTTCATAGGCATTTAACCCGATTTTCACCTCTGGCACAGCTTGCTGTGTAATGTAAAATATGCCAGAACGCTTCCGTGGTCGGGATTCCATGTGAAACTGTAGGTCTCTTGTACCCGTCAGCGTTCCCGGGTTAGGATGAAGTGACGACAGGGGTGGAATGCGCAGCTGTCAGAAGCCCTGTCATCAGGTCATTACAACAACACGAAATTATTATGATTTAATTTCAGGCATTTACTTGTATAGAGGCAGTCCAGTTTCAGCACTGTATTATAGTGTCTGATTTTAAGGCATTTTAGAAAGGCACTTTTTATTGTAATTCAGCTATTTTTATTGTTACAATTATAAATTTCAATGAAATGCCACCAAAAAAATTTAACCTCAACAATGCTTGTAGCAGAGAGGCACGACGCAAACGTGTTGAGAGGGCTCATCAATCAGCAGAACAAATCGCGGCAAGTAACGAAGCTCAAAGAATCAGGTCAGCTGAGCGTCGTATGCAAGAATCTCAGGAACAGCGTGATGAACGTCTGCGACAGAATATATAGAGAAAAAGAGCGGCACGAGAACAGTACATCATTACATTTAGAGAAAGAGAACGAGAGAGACAGCAAATCCGCCGTGTATTAACACGTGTATCATTTGTTCGTCTTGCCTTCGAATATGCACCAGACATTGATTACTCTGCACATTCTAAAATTGCAATCGGTGCAATGGACTAGTTATGCCCATACTGTCAGGCGTTGAAATTCCGCAATGAAGCAGCCGGCATGTGTTGTGCATCAGGAAAAGTTGTGTTATTACCACTTCCCACTCCACCAGAACCTTTGAAATCACTTCATGCTGGCGAATCAAACGATTCGAAATTGTTTCTGCGCAAGACACGCAAATTCAATTTCTGCTTCCAGATGACGTCTTTTGGAGCAACTAAAATTTGCTAGCTCACATCTGATGGATGTCATTTTAAAATTACATTCAAAATACAAGGCCATGTGTACCATAAGATTGGGTCGTTGATGCTGATGCCTAATGAAGTTTCTCCAAATCTATTTTATGGGAAGTTCTGAAAAACGCGTGACAACTCGGTGCCAGTATAATTTCATGGAACAAGCAGAAGAGATAGCGATTGTGGCATAATAATCAACTTGTTCAATTGTTTAAAAGAGTGTCGCCACAATTAAAAAATGAAAACTATCAAATTGTCATAAAAGCTGACAAATTACCATCAGGAGAATAGGCTGGCAGGTTAAACGCCTCAAGTTTAGCTGAAGTTGCAGTTATTATAGTTGGCGATCCAGTTGACAATAGAGCCATTAAAATCACAGGTGCCGATAGCACTGTTAGTGTAATTTCGGATCAACATCGTTCGTATGACGCAATAAAGTATGCACTGTTATTCTGGCAAGGGCAGGATGAATATCACATCACCATCAAACAGTGTGATCCAGTTACAGGTAAATTTAATATTCAACTATTTATTTCCTTATTTTATTAATACAGTAGACCCGCGGCATTCCGAACAGTGGCCGGTTTATCGCAAGCCCATTATATTAATTTCTAATTCTTAAAATTTTTTTTACTATTTAATTTCTTAATTTTTCAGGTAATGAAACAAATAAAAAAGTTTCTACGCCCACCGATTGATGATTAGACGTAACCAGGATAACCATATCCTTCGGTTTCGTCAACTGTACCATCAATACGTTGTGGATATATACGCTAAGATTGAAAACGAACGTTTGCGATTTATTCGATACAGCCAGGCTAAATAGCGATCGGAGGAATACTTCCACTTACGAGAAGCTATTATCGGCAATATAGATGAAAATTTAAATGCCAATGAGATCGGTAATGCATTTATTTTACCTTCAAGCTACATAGGCAGTCCACGGAACATGCAGGAATAAATACAAGATGTGATGTCTTACGTACGTCATTATGGTCATCCAGATTTTTTTTTATTACATTTACATCTAATCCGAATTGGGAGGATATACAAACTTTGCTATTACCAGGCCAACAATGAATGCATCGTCATAATATCACGGCACGTGTGTTCAAACAAAAATTAAAATAATTGATTGATTTAATCGCAAACATTCGGTTTTCGGTAACACATGTTGCTATCTGTATTCGATTGAGTGGCAAAAGCGAGGTTTGCCACATTCTCACATTTTGATTTTTCTTGAAGTTAAAATCCGTCCAGACGAAATTGATCAAATAATTTCAGCCGAAATGCCGGACCCGGTAACTGATCATGAATTGTTTGATATTGTTACCAGTCACATGATCCACGGACCGTGCTGTGCTTTTAACATGACATCGCCATGCATGGAAGATGGGAAATGCAAGAATCGTTTCCCAAAGGAATATACTAATGACACTACTACGGATATCGACGGTTACCGGTTGTATCGCCGCAGAAACGCTGAGAATGGTGGCCAAACATTTACAATGCGAATGTCAAATTCTAGAAACCAAGTTGAAATTGACAATCAGTGGATGGTACCATACTCACCATTGCTTTCAAAACCGTATAATGCTCATATTAATATCGAGTTTTGCAGTTCTGTAAAATCTATTAAGTACATTTGCAAATACGTTAATAAAGGCAGTGATTTGGCCTTATTTGAAGCAAAAAATGTAAATAAAAATGACGAAATAGAACGATACCAGATAGGTAGATTCATCATCAGCAACGAAGCTATCTGGCATATTTTTAGTTTTCCCATACATGAAAGAGACCCTTGTATCCAGCATCTTGCAATACATCTTAAAAACGGTCAACGTGTATATCTCACCGAACAAAATATTCTACAAAGAACACTTGAGCCACCAAAAACTACATTAACTGAATTTTTCACATTGTGTCAAAAATCTGATGTGTTCTGCCACTTCGCAAAAACATTATTATATACCGATGTTCCACGCTATTTTAAATGGAACAAATTAGGTAAAAAATGGGGGCCATGTAAAGAAGGAGAACCACATCCTTTGTTCGCAGGCATATTCAATGCCAAGACATTAGGACGACTCTATACAGTACATCCGAAACAACGTGAATGCTTCGTTTTGCGTTTGTTGTTGGTGAATGTTCCAGGACCAACGTCTTTCGAATTTTTACGAACAGTTAATGATCGAGTGTTCAATACATATCAAGATGCATGTCGCGAGTTGCAGTTGTTGCTGGAGGACGACAATCATTGGGACCTGACACTGATGCAGCGTTGACATACACGCGGAATGGTATTCGTCAACTGTTTGCAATTATTTTGACAACATGTTATCCAACACTTTCATCGATTTTGTGGGAAAAATATAAAAACAGTATGACTGAAGACATACTACACCGAGTTAAACAAACAAACCTATGCCCAAATCTAGATTTCACACCAGATGTGTATAATGAAGCATTAGTGTTAATCGAAGATTTATGTATAAGAAATTTACCACTTAATCATTATGGTATGTCATCACCTGATCGCCCCGCCACTGACTTATTTAACAGTGATCTGCAACGAGAACAACAGTATAACAATATGGACTTAGGTACAATTATTGCGAATAATGAGCCATTACTGAAGGCAGCACAAAAAAATATTTATAATCGGATTATGCTGACTGTTGATGCTGAACAAGGAAGTTTTCTTTTTGTTGGATGCACCAGGTGGAACCGGTAAGACGTTCTTAATATCGTTGACCCTTGCGAAGGTACGGTCGCAACAGAAAATTGTATTGGCAATAGCATCGTCAGGCATTGTTGCCACTTTGTTAGATGGTGGGCGAACCGCACATTCAGTATTTAAGCTGCCACTAGACATTCATAACAAACCAAACGCAATGTGCAACATAAGAAAAAAGCGGAATGGCTGCCGTGTTGCAAAAGAGTTCAATTTTAATTTGGGATGTGTGTACTATGGCTCATAAACATTCGCTCGAAGCATTGAAAGGCAACGATAAACTTTTCGGTGGTACTGTCCTACTACTGTCTGGTTACTTCCGACAGACATTACCAGTGATTACTCGCTCTACCCTTGCCGATGAGATTAAAACAATCGTTTTTATGGCGGAATGTCGAAACACTTCGATTGACCATGAACATGCGAGTGTAATTACAAAATGATCCATCGGCACAAGTATTTTGAAAGCAATTGCTGGATATTGGAATCGGTGAAATAGAACTGCATCGAAATACATAATACATAAATTGCCAGACAAATTCTGCACTGTTGTTCACTCAAAAAATTAACTAATTGAGAGTGTGTTTCCGGATATATCAAATAATTACTCAGATCATAATATGCTCAGTAATCGTGCTATTTTGGCATCAAAAAATTTTAGTGTCAATGAAATTAACTTCCAGATACAACAGTTGTTGCCAGGTGATCTGATGTCTTTTAACTCAAAAGACACTATTGTAGATGAAAATGAATCAGCTAATTTTCCAACAGAGGTTTTAAATTCTTTGGATATACTAGGAATGCCACCACACAATCTTCTTTGGTTCACCGATTATTCTACTTCGGAATTTGAATCCACCTAGATTATGCAACGGTGCACATTTGGTCATCAAATGGATCACCGGGAATGTTGTTAAAGCAACTATTTAGACTGGAAAGTTTAAAGGAGAAATCGTCCTGCTGCCACGTATTCCAATGAAAACTCAGAATCTCCAGTACCATTTAAAAGGCTTCAATTTCCGATTCGTTTGGCTTTCGCTGTGACCATAAATAAGTCGCAAGACCAAACAATGTCCGTTTGCGGCTTGGACTTGGAAAATACGTGTTTCTCCCATGGGCAGCTATATGTTGCCTGCTCACGTGTGGAGAAACCATCCGATCTATTTGTATTAGCAAAAGACAGGCTCACCAAAAGTATTGTACACAAATTAGTGCTTAGATAAATTAAAATTATAAATTGTAATAATTTAAAATAATGAAAATAATTGTTAAAAATGTTTGAAATCAACTTCATCTACCTCATTTTTAAAACTGAAATTTAAATTTATAAATAAATAATAAATAATTGATTTATTTTTAAAATATCAATTTTAATGTATTTTCAATTACTTAATTCAAATCGACTAAAAAGTTTTTGTCTCTATTAGTGAATATTAATTTGACTACATTATTTAGTTTAGAATAACAATGATCCAACGTACTATATAACTACTGAGTCACAGCAACGCGTGATCGGGTCAGCTAGTAATACTATAAATGTGGAAGTAAGTCTCAGTCTTTTGTTACGTTTTGACAACTAATTGCCTTTACCGATATTGACGGACAAGAAAATCTGTAGGGCGGGCACAGGATATTTTTTTTTTTCGGTATGATTAATAGTTGTAGTCATGAAATTTTGAGAACTTATCAAATGGTCGCAGAGAGACGGATCAGGAAATATTGAGAAATTATGGAATGGTGACATAGAGACGGATGTGTGTGTTTGTCTGTAATGTTACGTCGCTTGCTCATACTATGCTTCTCGCGCATTATGTTAGTGTATAATTCGTTACTAAAATTTCGTTTAGAGAAAAAACGTATTATTTAGTACAGATGTCGATTTTTTTCTGTTCTTTTACTTTGTGTCTGCTTAAGTGTTTCGGGCACCAGTTTATTTTGCCTTCTTTTTTGACATGCCTTGCGGGCGTAAACTGGTCTATATTGTAGCTCTAGCAGAGCACGAGCAGCTGAAGTTATTCGAACCCAAGAATCGGATGCTCATGCTGAAGAAAGAAGAAAAGTCCAAGCTGAAATAAATCTGCCCTTAGTGACCCCCCCCCCACCACATCCCCTCACATTCGTTTGTTTTTGTGTTTTTTAAATATATTGGAAATTGATTCTTCTCAAAATACAGGTTCGATGGTAGAATGATATAGTGATGGCTTTCCGGTAATATTATGCCACCTCGGTGTGGATTGGGACCAATCCTTCGCTACCTACAACTTTCTATATTCAATACTGGCAAAGAAATTCTTAATCCTAGCGTACGAAGTCGAAGGTATCAGCTAGTGTTAATGTAGTTATAAAGTTTATATCAGTATAAACGTCCATGGCTTTTTTTAGTTTTACTTAAGTAAACTGGTAGAATTTACATTACTTTTATCTAGTAATTACTTTATTGATTAAGAAATTTGAGCTTCTAATATCCTATGAACGATAAATGAATAATTTAATTCTGTCTTATTGGTCTCATATCCATTACTGTTTTCTGGCCAAACGTAAATGTAATTAAATTGTCAAGTTTACCATGTAGCCTGCTAACCATTGATATATTTTACGCCAAACTTAGAGTAATTAAATGCATGTATGGAATTCATATTATTTAAAAAAAAAGCGTGTGTAAATAAATGTTTACATTTTCCTTTGTCATCATTTTTATGATAAATTCTTCAGGTAGATAAAAGTTTGATAGGTACTTTCAGTAGTGTGTATAGTATTTGATTCAAATTTAAACTCATCACGTAAGACTTAAATTTCTCAGTGAATGAAGTACAAAAAAACATTGAGGGCCCTTTTAATACTAATACAGCTACAGTACATCACGGAATTATCTGTACATGTTGTCCTGTAAGCTAGCGTCATTTTCACACTCTGCCGCACAATCTTGTTTGCAACGGACGATGAATTTGATAAGGATTTATTTGGAGTGAAGAACAATAGCTGTGAGTGTTGAGCTTTCAGGGGGATGAGTTCGCGCTGCCGATTACACGGTACATGACACGGCCCGAAAATCTCCACCTGCCCCAATTCGAGTGGTGCAGTGCCGCTTTTGTTTTCGTGAATAACCAGCCATTTTCAGAACTGTCTAGTACGTATAATTTATTGTCTACCGGTCTACCTTCAATACCAGTCTTCAGACTTCATTGTTGATTTGACTATTGACGTTTCATTGTCTAATTCAAAATATCCATTATTAGTTCATATAACAATCAAAAGTAAATCTACATCTTGTCAAAGAAATTGTTAAGCCTTCACTCGCTATTAAATTGCTTTCCAGCTATAATTCCTGAGGAGCAATGATAAAATTGTTTATTAGGTCTGACGCAGATACTTGAAACTGCCCTTTCAGATATCTCCTTCATGACAACATTTTACAACTATCATAGAATATTCTGAAATGTCTTTATTTAATAATTACCTTACGACAATAGTACCTCAAAGTCTCGATAATTCTATACGTGATTGCAATGCAGGGGGCCCCATTCTTAGCTAAATGTTTATCAAAAATCGTATTTCTCACCGTTCAGGTGACTATACATACAGTGAAAAACATCTGCACTGTTGACTCTGAATCTGTTTATGGGATAGACCGGCGCCACTTGTTCAGCTGTTGATGATAGGCATAATAGCTGAATTTCCTTCATTCTAGATACATCTTATTATTCTTCTTCACTACATTTCCCAACATTAGTGGTCGGCTGCCTTTAATAAGTTTTAGTCATTATTGCCAAGGTCGTATTTCAAGTTTTGGTTTTGCGGCCGCAAGCCCTTACCGACGCCCTGTCATTTTATACCTACTGCCAGGTCTTACTACGTACTAACGAAGCAAGTAAAGTGTTAACATATGTCTGCGAAATGTGTAACTATGTTCTCTATTAATAAGTGTATTTTTGTTTTTGAAATGTGTAGTTTATGAGGCAGAGATTGGTGACTGTCACGGCAGTCACCTTGATTGATGCACAAAAGACTGCAGTCAGAACGGTAGACTACGCAAGGGCCTGGGCTAGTGCCCGATCCAGTACACTGGCCGGGCATTATAGATAAACGTTACTATAATTAATTGTCTGTTTTTCATTTAGGTGTTGATAAAGCAATTATTAATTTCTCATTGATGTTTTATTTCCCACGGACTAAAGAACAATGCCTTGCAATTGTTCGGGGGGAAACTCAGAGAAGGTGTTGTGCTCTTATTGCATACTAAGGACCATAGTACACAGACTGAAGACACTTTGTTGTCACTGGAATAAGAAACGGCCCCTAAAGGTGAATGAATCAGAAATGATCTGCGGCATGGTGATGCTGAGGGCAAAGAGAAGCCACTCTATTAAATAAATAACAGGTATAATGAGGACATGTAACTATCTCAAACTATCTGTGGAATGATAGCTCCTTCTTGACTACAAAATTCCTGACTAAAATACTCCTCGTCGACGTCAGGGTCATTAAGGGTGGGAAAGGACTGGCAGCAAGGAACGGGAAGGAATTTGGCCATGGTCTTTTAAATGAACCATCCCGGCATTCGCCAGGAGTGATTTTGGGAAACCTTAGAAAACCCAAATCTGCATTTTCGCACGGAGTTCGAAGCCTCGTCCTACCGAATGCGAGGCCAGAGTATTAATGCTCACCCACCATGTTTGGTAAAATACTCCGAAAGTAAAACAGTTCCCTAATCGTACCTCCGGATTTAAGGGTGCGGACTGCTCAGGGAGAAGTCGTCAGAATATATAGTACGATTGGAAGCGTGGAATGTTAGAAGTATAGGAGAAAGGAATGAATCAGGAAGCAAGTTGTCAGAATTTTGTGACAAGCTATAAATTGATCATAGCAAACGCACTATTTAACAATCATGATCCAAGGATATTTACCCGGAAACTTTCTGCGGATGCAGATGAAAATCAGCCAGATTACATAATGGCTAAATAGAGATTCAACCCCATGCCCGCGGGCCACGAATTTGAATTTGCCCACCAACAGCAGTGGTCTAGAATATGTAGCCCAAACACCTCTGCAAAGGTCTCATTGATGGTTTTTACTTTTTGACTGTAATTAAACTGTGTTACTTGTATATTTGATTTATTTAAATATCTATTGTAAGTATAGGCAAGTATTATGTGTCCCGCAGGCTAACACAGAATCGAAATTGTAGCTCATCTCCAAAATTAGCTGGGCAGTCGTGTTCTACAGTATTAAGCATACTAGAGAGCTGACATACACTCCATCAACAATCTAATAGTTATTAAGTTCAGGCTTTAAATCAAGATGACAAATAAGGAATGCCTAAAGTTTAGATAAGTTTTACTTGAACGCAATTCACATAAATACTAGTGGTCGAATTGTATGGAGTTTTGATAAATGTACAACATACGGTCCCACGAGTAAGAACGGTACGTTTCATTTTTATGTGATGTCAAAAAGCTGATAAATTTAAGATAATTGTTTTGAAACTGCTTCACGCAGAAACTATTCTACGGATTTTGAAGGATTTTCAACAGACGTACAGACCTTTGTAGCGTGGCTTGTCTACAGTAGGTTTCATTTTGATGTAACGTCAAATCTCTGTGAAAAAATTTAAAATAAATTATCGTTGGTCGCGATTCAATTAAACAGGAATGCGGATTTTAATAGAATTTCAGTTAATGTACAGTCCGTGGTCCCGAGGGTGAAATAGAGTTTTATTTTGATATTACTTTTTAAAGCTATCTAATTCAAGATAATTTTTCCTGGAATGCGATTCATGCAAAACTACTGACGGATCTTAACGGGGTTTCGACTAACAAATTTTTCTTTACACTTGAACATGCAAAAACTATTGGTCGGATATTAACGGAGTTTTATTAATGAATTCGCTTCATATCGCAGTAGTTTTAATATTATAATTATTATTATTATTCCGAATAACCCTTTTGGAGGGTACGATAAATCAACTTTGGCTATGTTTCTTTGTATTTAATTTTCTTTGCTTCCAAACTTCCTTCATTCTTTGAGAGTGTTGTTCTTTTTGTTCCTGGGTCCATTTCCTTCCCTTGATGTATTTCTGTCTCTCCTGAAAACCTGCCTTGTGAATTACTTCTCTAAAAAGTGTTCTGTTGTCTATTATATCTGCTTTCACTCCAGCATTTTTCATGTCCTTTTCAGTTTCAGTGAACCATGTGGGTTTGGATTTGTATTTGTTCAGTAAGGTGAAGATCTGTTTTGTTAGTCTATTACTATCCATTCTGTATATGTGCCCGTAAAATTTCAGTCTTCTGTTCCTCATTATAACTGTTAATTTTTCTATTTTCGAATATAGTTCTCGGTTTGGTCTTAATTTGTATTCAGCATTACTATTAGGTTTATTAATAGCATAAATGTTTACTTGCTTTTATTAAACATTTTTCCATAATTATCACTGCCAACTCTGATTTAAAGCATAAAATGTAGAAGATTATTGATGTGTGGCTGAGGAACATATCTGACACAATAACTCACAATGTAACAGCTTGGTTTTTGATGTATTTTATATTTACTTATGTGATTTCATTTATTCAATTTAAGTTTCAATCGGTCCAGTTAACGACCAAGGTTCATAAAATAATTTTAACTGTACCAAGGGAGTACCTTAAGCACAGTATAAATGGCACAGTGTAAATCACAAGATGCACTGGATATATTGAGGAGATAATTGCAAATAACAGTTATAAATTCAGTGGCATTTGAACTTGAAATGCTCAGGAAAACGCTGATTTAATTACTTACAGTGCTAGTTTCACGTAGACGTATGACGAGTTTTAAGAGCAGAACTAGCTTCCAAGCTGCACACTAGAAATTATTTAGTGAGGGGACACTCAGTGAAGTGTTTGTGTCATTAATTTTACCACCTCTGTAAAAGTGAGTGTGAAATGTTAATATGGAAAAAGAAGTACTTGTTTAAAGGGATAATTTAACATTCTGTCCCATGATCATCGACCTGACTTAAAGATGATGATTTTTTTTTAAAAAAAGTCTCCTTTCACACCTACTACAAAGATATCAGCTTAGGACGATATCATTATCGCACAATCAGAATTGATACAAAATATATGGACTTAATACTTCTTCATGTTTCTAAACGTTGCCCATACAGAAAATTGTATGTTATAATGCACCTAAGGCAGACACTATATTACATCTCGTGAGCAAGGTATTCCTTGGCTGTCGTTCTCAGATTTAAGGGGCCCTTTGGTGAGCTGGGGACCGCGGATATCCCTTTGTCAGTCTGTGCCGCTCTGATTACAGACTGGATGACCATTGTTATTTGATTTGCTTTGCAATCGGCCCGCCAGCCTTTGATCACCCTTTGACGGTGCATACGCGCTCACCTTTCGCAGTCTGAAAGTGTCTTGCGGGACACATTACTTCCGGTGGGCCTCGCGACGATCGGAAACCCTTATTGGAGTGCTGCCACACAAAGGAGACGCGGCACATGTAAAGAAATCACAAGCATTCAGCCCCAGTAGCTGAGTTTGTGGGATCGCAGTTGCCAACTGTGAAATCTTTGAAGTGATCACCTTTCCCTTATCGTTCTTTCAGTTCCTTGCAGTGAATAACTGTAATTTAGTTCAACGACTAAACATTTGTTGGTTCCTATAGTATAATTTTTAACCATTAATACGAAACATTGGTACGAAATTGGAATCCTGAAAATTTATTACTCTAGCACAACACAGTTACATATACACATTCGCTTTCATATCATATTCGGATGTAAGCACATTTCAGGGATTATTCTGATAATTGACACTGAGCGTGATGGGCGAACGGTTAGCGTTCAATTCTTTTGCTGGGGAGGACGTGAATTCAATTATGGTTCTGCCTTTCACATTCTGATTTTCAATTATGATTTCTGCGCAGTCACTAATGTCCAATGCTGAAATATTTCTTTTTATAGACTGTGGCCGAATTCCTGTCTGTTCCTTGCACCACCAAGGCACTGCATGGAGACTATCTGCATCGATACAATGGAGTATGTAGATTGTTTTATTCCTTTTAATACCAGTCTGATCGAAGTAAACCAGTACAAGAGAGAAATATATACAACAGTGATATTAAAGCTATTTTGGCTTAGCTGAATGACTCGTAGGTATTTAAGGATGCTCTACGCTGAAAGAAAGAAATTTGTGTCACCTTCCTTCTGCGAACACTTACAGTGATTTTTATGTTTCTTTGTTTAACTCTTTTTGTGATGAGACGATAGGAATTTATTTTAACATTCATTTAAATATAAGGGAAAAGTAAATAATTTCACTAAAACGTTAACTAGAAGTTGGTTGTTGATCCTCCCAAGTCCTCCATACTGATACCTTAAAGCAGTGTTTCTCACACTGTGAGCCGTGAATATGGTGCAGGTAGATTTATGAAAATATAAAACCCGTATTCTTACTGTATGAAGTTATAGGCGAGTATAAGTCACATGTCAAACACTTTTAAAAGCCACAAATGTTTCAATGACCAGGAAAAAAAAATCTGCTATTTCCAACATGAGAGGATACGACACCATTGTACCTGCAACAGTCTATTGATTTACAGTTGACATCAAAAGGAGCGCAGTTCGTTTAAGGATTACGTTAATGGTAATTTGCTGAGGATCTTGTAATAGGTATGAGATACCGCGGTACATAGTAGAGTTGGTAACATAAGAGTGCCGAATTAAACAAAAGTAAAAGGTGTCGAGTCTTTTTTATTTTGGAATATAGGTCGGTGTTATAGTGCAGCATCCAGCATACGATAACATTATTATTTACGTGGTTATAAAATATTATGAATCTGGTCAATGCGTAATTAACTTTTAATAGCTGACTTCCAGTTTCATAACAGTGTTTGCGTGGGAATTCAAAACAGCTTTTAGATTTATTAGGTATTATGGTGCAGTAAAATTTGTCCCAGATGTTAACAATATACAGATAGGTAAAAAAATTAGGTTCATATAAATTAGTGGTCCGCAGCATAATTTTTTTGCAATTTACCGGTCCTCGGTTTTGGGCTGGTTGAGAAACACTGCCTTAATGAACATATCTGACCAGCTGATAACAGAGTAGCCAGTTTACTACAAGCTGTTAGGGCAACTTAATTTGCGGATGATGGAGAAAAATGGTAATATATATAGATTATGCAGATGATTTGAAAAATATCACTCCTCTACATCACTGACTGAATACTAATTGTATTTCCTACACTTTCCTTTTGGCAAACATACATCAATTTATCACTCATCAAAAATCTCAGACTTCCGATGGAACACAGTAAATCTTATTCTAAACTAGTTTCATGAAAATGGAGGTCCCTATTGAAACTAAAAATTCAATGAATAATGTTTTTATCCCGTCTATTATTACAGCTAAAAGGTGCTAATATTTCTTTTGGATGCTTAATTTTGTTCCTAGTGTTGTATCTTTTATGTAGTTTTATGTAGAAGTCATCAAGACCATATTCTAAGAATGGAAAAAAGAACTGTATGTATTATACGGATATTGCAGACTTCCCTTGCACTCACTACACAGACAATTCTTTAAGTTGTTTAAGGAAGTTTTTGTCCCTTAAATTTCTTATGTTAGTGTAAGGAAAAACCATTACAGAGTAGACAGTAAATATGCTGCCATTCTAATTTCCAAACTAGCAGCTCTGATATCGGGTATGATATAATTGTATTTACTATTTTTTATGTTCCTTCAACTACAGAGTTTTTCAAACTAACATTATTTTTAACATTTTTAGCAGACTAAACACTTGATTTCATCCTTGTTTTGGTATCATTTATATATACCGGGATTCATTTGCCTCATGGCTCTTTATTGGATATGGTTTTACAAGTTATTGGGAACATTAAATTTACCAAAAAGCTATCGTACTTCTTTCATTCGGGATGATCTTGCAACTATCACATATTGCGGGTCACCTTTCAACAGCCCAGAAAACCACCTTTCGAACTGTGTCATACAATTACGTTCTTTCGTTTTTTCTGCAGGTTCCCACGTTCAGTGCAACTTGCGTTCGTTCAGAAAATCCTAACACTTGTTAACCCTGTGGTTCATATGGAAGAATCTACACAAGTCTAGTACAGTCTCTGTTCCTATCCCCAAACATGACTGTAAGAGAAGACTACACTCACTACTGTTAAAGATATTGGGTAATTAACACACAGTAGGTAACATCGTATGTGGTAAATTTCGGAAGGAAGGCTTCAATGTTCTCAATGACCTCTGGCCAAACGATTTTTGTTTCTTTGTTATTTTAAAATGTTTTTATTAACTCGCTTTGGGCTTTGTCTGTCCTGGTGGAATTTTGTGATTGATTTTAAGCAAACTTCTTGATGAGATAGAAACTTGAAATTCTGACCATAGCTCAGAACTGGATGACAATGCATGAAAATGTGAAAAAATGGGAAAAGTTGAACGGAAAATTTGAAAATTTGGGAAAAAACTGAAAGTACTCTTTTCTATGGACTGACTTGGCTATTTATTTAAAAAATGTTCGTAATAGTCCGAATGAAAAATTGGAAAAGTTGCACGGAAAATTGGAAAATTCGGAGCAAACTGAAAGTATTTACTTCTGTGTACCGATCTGGCTAATTTTTTAAAATGTTCTTAATAGTTAGTGAAAAATTTCCCGGAAAATTGGAAAATTCAGAGAAAACTAAATGTCTCTTTTTCTGTGTACCAATTTGGTTATTTTTAGATGTTCATGATAGGCCGAATACGGTTTTTAAAGAAAGAAAAATTGGAAAAGTTGCCTCAAAAATTCTGGAAAAACTGAAAATACTTTTTTCTATGGACTAATTTAGCTATTTTTTAACTGTCTTTAATAGTATGAATAAGGTTTTAAGAGAAAGAAAAATGGATAAGTTGCCCGGAAAATAGGAAAAATCGATAACAACTGAAAGTCCATTTTCTAAGGACTGATTAGGATATTTTTTTTAATGTTTGCAGTAGTCTGAATAATGTTTTTAGAGAAGAAGAATTGGAAATGCTGCCTGAAGATTCTGGCAGAGCTAAAAGTGCTTTTTTCTATTGGATTTTTTTTTTTTTTTGAATACAAGACCATAACTTATGATTCAAACGATGAGTAGAGTTAATTCTTTTTTTTTGTTTTGTTCTTTATTTCCCCGGGATGGAAATAACTCAATTAAATGTTTCCTATTTAAAGAAAACTGGAATTTGTAGCATGTCTCTGTGATTATGTCATCAAATTATTTAAAATCAATTACAAATTTTCACTCACATAACCCTAAAAAACAGAAATTAATAATAAAATAAAAAACTTTTTAATATATCATGTTTTTGGAACGGACTAAAAAGTATAAAATAATTTCTCTAAACCTTATGAAGGATAAAACCACATACAGATTTCTTCTAACTTCTTCTAAATTGTCCTGAAAATTTATACTTCTAAATTTTTGATTGCTATTAAAATACTTGTAAGATTGTTGACGAAAAACATTGGCGCATGGAATATACATGACTGTAAGAAGTGTAGAGTGTAGCTATCAATAAAATAACTTACTTATCAGTTCACATTATCTGTGGTGCAATAAAATTGTTAGTAGAGCTATTAATGCATCAATTAACTGTTACATGTGCCCAATGTTTTTCGTCAATTGAAAGGTAATGTTTCAACAATCTCTGAATCAAACGCAAAAACATAGAAACTATACGATTTGCTTGGTGTCTGTTGTATAAGGAATTTTTAGTAAAATGTATCGAAATACATCTAACGGGGCTCGAGTCGATGATTCCATCAATAATCTAGAGATATGGCACTCTATTTACGGTTTTTTTTTATGTTTTTTGATCCATAGAGCTTTATTCAGAGCAAACCAATTGACCTACAAATATGCTCCGAAACGTATTACGTTTTGGTTTACCATACCGTGAAATTATGATGATGGATTGTCGTTGTCGGTAACAAAGTAAGGAGAGGAATGAACAATTAACACATTAGTTAATCTTAATAATCTCTGTTTGTACTGAAAATCTGAGGCATATAAAGATATTAGGGTAGAAAACGATTCCACGCGTGGGGGTAGATAAGCTGCAAATATACGGGTAACCATTAGCGAATGAGTGGCAAAATCGGCGCAATTATTAAATGAATAATAATGAATAATTTTGGCGACTTATGTGTATAATAAAAATTTTAGGCATATAGTGCCACCTTACTAAAATTACAGATGGAATGATGTATAATGTTTTGATACGTGCAGAAACAGATTAATCTGTTAATTCAGGTAATATAGAAGGAAACAACTGAGAAGAAAAAAACTGCAGTGCAGGAAGCAGTTAATTGATGATTTGGATTGAAGGGAATATATTTTGACGAACAGATTATTCCAAAATATGAAGAAACACAAAATATTGTATGTGTGCTTATCGCAGCCCTCCTTCCTAAAATACAACCGATTGAATGAAAATCATGTAATATATTGAGATACATATGATTCCATATAATCCTGAAGCATTGTTGTCTTCTTCGTGAAAATGTTTTCACAATGCATATCACTAAAGATGTTTTAACTTGTCACGAAAACCAGTGTTATTTTCATCATAAGGAAGGTCTATAAAATAGCTGCAGTGAGGATCTTTGTTTCAAAAACGAACTGTTAGACACTCAACCTAGTGATACGAAAGAAGTAACTCACTCTTTCTCATTTATCTGAGTGCTGAGCAGAAAGGCGTTGTGTCTCTACCTTCACAACGCAGGTGAATCTTCGTAAATTCAGCCCCTGCCATTAATAATTTTGAATTCTACGGAATGGAGTTCTCTTCTATAAAGCAGTGCCTTTGAGAAAGAAACGCTTTCTCTTTAGATTTTTCTCTTTTCCCCCTCAATACGGCCGCAAGGAGAAAAAGCTGCACACTGTCTTGAGCACTGAGTTAGGGCTAAGAAACGAAATGTACCATAAAGAGGGATGCCCGCAAGGAAAACAAATGAATAAATGAGTCTGGAAAGGTGATTCACGTTTTCAGTAAGTACCGAACGTACGTAGATGAAAACAGCATATTCTGCTAATGTCGATTTATATTAATGGTAAGAGATTTTTTTAAAATATTTTCCTTTTCAGTCAAGATACCATTTCACCAGCCTTTACATAAATAAGATTTTACTCGTACCATCTTGCATATTATGTCCGGGTTGTCATAAATTACTTCAGGATTTTTTTATATTATATTTTTGTCTAGATGCTGATTTTCACGTCGCGTAAAAAATTTATCATAACCTGGTATGTCTTCAGATGAATTGTAGCAAGCAGAATTGGTACGGATGCTGGAAGAGGTACTTGAAGAGATATTATTTTAGTTGAATATGTTTTATGGCAGGCGGAATAGATGGAGCACTTTAAGATGATGTGACTTATTATACACTTCTCTGTCCACCACTTTTATTCTACAAGATGGCTAGCAAATGCACCATGTTCTAATCTCCTGCGAATGGTGGATGTTGGAAATTGTGTTTTAGCCCTGTAATCTTTACACCAGGTGCGTTTAGGTTTAATCGAGGCGTAATTTAGCTTCAACTATTAACACATTAGCCACATAAATTGCAGGAACTGTTAAAACCACCAAATTAAGTAAAATTAGCAATGATACAAAAACTCTCCTGAATAAACGGAGGAATATGAAAGTAAAACCTGAAAAAAAACCTAATTGAATATACTGAACTGTGCAAGACCATTAGAAAAGAAATAACAGCTGACATCAAGAAATATAACGAAAACCTGGTCAGATCAGTTATAGAGAACAAGAAAGGCTATAAGAAAGCAAAACAAAGATTAATGATAGGAAAGAAACAAATAATAGCTTTAGATGATGATAATGAGCGTATTACAGACAAAACGGCAGTATTGGTCATATCAGGAACTTCTATCAGTCCTCAGTCCTTATACAGCAAGCAAGATGAAAATCCTTTAATGACATCAAGCCCAGACTCACCAATTCCTGAAGTCCTCCCATATGAAGTTAGAAGGGCAGTGAACGAAATGAAAAAAGGATCAGCTAGTGGTTATGACGGCCTGTCTATTGACGTACTCCAATTGACTGGAGAAGAAACTTACAGACACCTAGCTAAGGTGTTTTCACAATGCCTCGAAGAGAGAAATATCCCATTCAGCTGGAACAAAGCAATGATTGTGTTGCTACACAAAAAGGGAAGTCGTTACAATATTAAAAACTACCGCCCCATCAGCCTCCTTCCTGTCATATACAAAGTGTTTACAAAGGTCATCAATAACCGCATCAGTTCCACCTTGGACACAGCGCAACCAATTGAACAGGCTGGTTTTAGGTCAGGATTCAGCACAGTAGATCACATCCAAGTCATCCACGAAGTAATAAGTCGAGCAAATGAATACCAGATGCCCCTCTGTTTGGCCTTTATCGATTTTGAAAAAGCTTTTGATTCAGTCCATCACTCAGCAATCATGCAAGCCCTTTTAGAACAAGGAGTGAATCCCGGCTATATCGACTTACTGTACAACATCTACACCACTTCCACTGCCTTTGTCAACATCGCTGAAGTCACCAAAGAGTTCCCAGTAGAAAGAGGGGTAAAACAAGGAGACTCTATATCCCCCAAGCTATTCACATCAGTCCTAGAATTGGCAATGTCAAAAATCCAATGGCAAAACCGTGGTTTGAGAATAAATGGAAGAAATCTCAACAACTTAAGATTCGCTGATGATATAGTTTTACTCTCAAACAGTCTGGAAGAGCTCAAAGAACTGATAAATGAACTAGAGGCAGCGTGCAGTGAAGTGGGCCTTAAAATAAATATATCAAAAAGCAAAATCATGCAAAACAAATGGGCAGAAAAAGATAAAGACAAGGCGGACATGAAAGATTCTGGTATTGAGTCCGTAGATCAGTACATCTATCTTGGCCAACTGATCAATATGAATGGTGACTCAAAGCCTGAGATCTACAGACGGATAAAGCTGGGCTGGAGAGCATATGGAAGAAATTCCATAGTTTTTAAATCGAACATGCCAATACATCTTAAAAAACAGGTATTTGAACAATGTGTATTACCGGTCCTAACATATGCCTGCCAGACTTGGACCCTAAATAGTCACACGAAGCAAAAACTGAGAACTGCCCAGCGAAGTATGGAAAGAGCAATGCTAGGGTTTACAAGAAGAGACAGGAAAAGGGCAGTGCACATCCGTTCAATAACTAAAGTAACAGACATCTTAAAAAGAGTCATGACCCAAAAATGGCAATGGGCCGGTCATGTTGCTCGCAAAAGAGATGAAAGATGGACTAGGGTAGTGCTGGACTGGATACCGAGAAACCTGAAAAGAGCAAGAGGAAGACCCCCGGATCGCTGGGATAAGGATATACGTCGAGTTACAGGCGTGAACTGGAAGAGGGCGGCTCAGGATCGATCGGCCTGGAAAGAAGTACAGCAACACTATGTAGAATTAAATTCTAATATATAGCTCATTAGGCTTAACCCTGCAGTAGTCGCGCTCTGAAAAGTCCCATTAGAAATGGCTTGAGTGGACTACATATGTAATCCACGCGACCACTGCAGGGTTAAAGAGGCTACATCCTGAAAAAAGGATCGATATAGCTGCAATAATAAATAAATATGTTCATTTATATTGTGATGCTGTGGCACATAAGTCTTCGAGATCATATTCCAATTTCTGTTTCACACGGGGGAGAAAATCTGTATAAGGCAACTGTAAGGCAAGGAGCGTACCTTCCATTTCTGCGCGTTTAGTCAGTGAGTCTATCAGTTAATTGTAAGTGAGACTGGAATGTCCATTTACCCACATAAACCATATGTCGTGTACCTGTGTTAATTTTGTCATCTCGATGATGTCTATATTGTATCTATTGCTGCTGAGATGCCACTGTGGATTCCAGAGCTGTTGTAAAGTGCTTCAGAAAACGGTTAGGATGAGTATTTTCTTAAAGTTTTAGTTCATTCCGTAACGAATAGCTTCATTAAAGGCTGGAATTTCCACCGTGTAGATTGAAGTCTCGACTGGGAGGGAGAACAATGCTCCGTGTTTGGTAGTCCGACAATAATAAGCGAATCCAACACTATGATCAGTCTTGGACACATCCGCGTAAATCTGGGTGAAGTTCCACCAAAACGTTGACGATAACAGAGAAGCAGATTGCTGGTTGAGCTGAGAGGATTATATGTAGATATGCAGAGTTGGTACAGAACATTCGTGGGATTTCTAGAATGCTGATAAAGCAGATCCTTTCATTATGAGTGGCACTATATATATGAGGTTAAAGTAATTGTGAACCAAGAGCGGGAATGGTTGGGGGGGAGGGGGCATTTTAACCAAACGGTCCCGTGCTGTTGCTTAAGATTAGGAGTTCCGGTAGCAATGGATGCTGTGTGAATGAGAGCCGTTGATATTTTATATTTATATCGAGTGGTGACACTGTTGTCTCTATGATTAGAGCATTTGTCGGAGATGTTTCCATGGCTCCTACATAGATGAAAAGAGTTGCGTTATTGTAGCCATCGAACATGGTGGGTGAGTGGTTAACGCTTTGGCCTCGCATTCGGAAGAACGTCGGTTCGAACTCCCGTCCGGGCATCCATATTTGGTTTTTCCATGGTTTCCCCAAATCACCCCAGGCGAATGCCGGGATGCTTCCTTCAGAAGGCCATGACCGAATTCCTACCCATTCCTTGTCCCGAGTCCCATCCCGCATCTAATGATCTCGCAGTCGACGAGGCGTAATGCCATAAAAAAAGTAGCTGATATTGATTTCCATAGGCATTGTTGTGTAGCATTTTCATAAACGATGCTTCCTTCAATGCGCGATCTTATCAATGACCTACAGAGCAAGAGGCAAGTAGCAGGATCTGCTCTCCAACAAGTATGTGCAACTGCACAAAGTATATTAGGTATTTTGAAGGTAGTTTCAAAAAAAGGAAAATTCTCAACACTCCAAACAATGAACTGGGCATGGGATGGATAACAAATGGTATTAGAATCTCTAGTAAAACAAAGAGGGACCTTTATTTAAAAATGAGAGAATCAGATAACTATGCGCTGAAAGTTCACTATAAACTTTATTCTAAAATACTAAGAAATGTAATAAGGAAGGCCAAGAACAGGTATATATCGGCGAAAATAGAAAATTCAGACAATAAAATGAGAACAATATGGAATATAATAAAGACTGAAACAGGAAAAACTGTAAATCACTCTAAAGACATAAAAATAGAAAAAAATGGATATGTGTATAGCGAAGTAGGGGAAGTTTGTGAAATATTTAACAAACATTTTACGTCAATAGTAGATAAATTAGGCATAGAAAAGCAATCCCCACATAGTGCTCTAAGGCTTCTTGAGAATGCTTTCCCAAATAGCTTTGTGGAGATGAAATTGCCACCAGTAACAGTCTCAGAAATAAATAAACTCATTAAACAATTAAAACCTAAAAATTCTTCCAGCTATGACAATATTTCAAGTAAATTACTGAAAAGATGTTCAGACTGTATCAGTCATGTACTTGCTCACATTTGTAATGAATCCTTAGTACAAGGTGTTTTTCCCGATAGACTAAAATATGCTGTTGTAAAACCATTATTTAAAAAAGGAGAAGTAACATGTGTAGACAACTATCGTCCCATTTAATTACTTTCAACATTCTCAAAGGTTTTTGAAAAAGTCATGTATAGAAGAGTAATAAAACATGTTACACACTATAATATCCTAACTAATTCACAATTTGGGTTCAAAAAAGGATCATCCATAGAAATGGCTATATATTCATTTTTAAATAACACATTTGAGGAACTGAATAATAAAACGAATCCTGTAGGAATATTTTGTGATCTTGCAAAAGCATTTGACTGTGTAAATCATGAATTACTTTTGAAAAAAATGGAATACTATGGTATTTTTGGGACCGCAGGTAAATGGTTTAAATCATACATTGAAAGCCGAATGCAAAAAGTTTCAATTTTTGATTCTAAAATAAGTAAAGATGCTTCATCAGACTGGGAGAAAATAAAACATGGAATTCCACAAGGCTCTGTCTTAGGTCCCCTCCTCTTTCTGTTACATCAATGACCTTCCTGGAAATTTATCCGACAAAGTTAAGAGTGTTTTATTTGCAGATGACACTAACCTGACTGTGCGTAAAACACCAAACAGTACTATAGAATTTAATGTAAATGAAGTACTTAGAGTAGTAGCAAATTGGTTTAAGGCAAATTCATTAAAATTAAATTAAAAAAAAACACATTAAATGAGGTTTAAAACAAAAAACTATGCACAGCCAGATATATGTATAAACTATAAAAACAACACAATCTTAGAAACAGAGAGTATAAAATTTCTTGGTATTAAAATAGATCAGAAACTCTGTTGGCATGATCATATCACTACACTACTGGCAAAGTTAAGTAGTGCCACCTTCGCAATACGAACACTTTCTCTAACAGCAGATCTGGAATTAATGAAACAGGTGTACTACTCATATTTTCATTCAGTAATGTCATATGGCATAATTTTTTGGGGAAACTCTTCACAAAGTAAAAAAGTTTTCATAGCACAGAAAAGAGCTATTAGGTTTCTGTGTAGGGTAAAACCAAGAACTTCTTGCAGACAACTCTTTAAGAAACTCAATATTCTTACAATGTATTCTCAGTATATATATTCTCTCATGAGCTTTGTCATAGAAAATTTTAACCTGTTTACACCTAATTCACAGGTACACAGTTTCAATACAAGAAACAGAAATAACTTGCATAAAATACAAACATCTCTGTCATTAGTACAAAGAGGAGTTAATTATTCTGGGATACATCTGTTTAATAAACTACCTAATCGTATAAAACAGCTTTCAGATAATAAAGATGTAGTCAAACAAAAACTTAGAGATTATCTTATTGGCAACTCCTTCTACTCAATTCAAGAATTTGAAGAAAATAATTAATTGTACTCATTATGACGTTTGCAAAACTCAGTTGCAAAAATGTATGTTTATTATTATTTCTTGTATTTGTAAAATATGTATATATGTATATATTTACTATGATATGTCTCATATTATGTGTATATGTATCAACAATGACATGTTTCACATCCCAGAGGTACTTCCTCAGCAGGGATCCATGGAACAAGATTGATAAATAAATAAATAAATAGGGGCGCCACTAGTTCTGGCTGTAATATATTCCACTTGTGCAGTCCAGGAGAGTCTGCGATCTAGGAACTTTACTGTTGAGCGAACTGGTCAGCTGGAACAGCAAAGTTAACTATCCTATTTATTTCCTTCGTTAGATGTAACTGCCACATACTGCAGCAGATTGAACAGATTTAGAAAACGCCAGACTCTAAGTGGTGAGTTTAACGTTAATTTTGGCATAGAGGATACTCTGACTGTAATTTATTTTTTACGTTACATATTGATTTTGACTTTTAACTACTGAAACAAACGAAATGGAGGATAAATTGACGCCAGATTTAAAAAATTCCTCGCAAAATTTGTATCTATATTGTCATTTGACAACTTTAAAAGGCAACTGAAAAGGACATGTTTAGGCGTACAGTACTGTGCGCTGGGATACGTGAGGACAGAACTACGTAATCCAATCTCCGACCAGTTATACTATGCGCGAAAGAGGTCTGGGTCAGCCGACTTTCTCTTCTCCGTGGCAGTCATTTGACAGCAGGCTGAGAGGGTATGAGGGAACCGTTCAGAATGTTCAGTCTTGATGAAAAATCCTCTACTTCATCGGAGAATGAACCAAGGGCGTTTAGAATGTAGTCACGCATACAAGATGACCGCCGCGTTCTGTTTCCAATCATGTCGCTCTTGGTTTGATGCGATTGGTGTAAAAACGGAACTCGAAATGAATCGGACAAAACACACAGAATAATAATACATTATCTTATCCCTGTGAAGGTTTTCATAAATCTTCAGTGATTGTTGAGCTGTTATTGATTGTTATGTACGTGGCCATTTGTCTCGTCAAATGCACAGTCATCGATTGTTGATTGAGCAGGTAGTGTAATATCAGCAGCAATGCGTGGAACGGTCTGGTGGCTCATTAGTTAAGGCGTTCCTCTGGTACGCAGAGTCCCCGTTTCGGATCCCGGTCCCAGCTAAGACCTTTCCTTTTGGCACAGCTAGCTGCGTTGAATGAAGTAGCATTCCGCGATCAGCCATGGGTGTCAACTTGGGGGTTTCCCTCTAAATTTAGGGAGTCTCCAGATGGGATGGAATTTATTTAGGGGCTTTATAATTTTAGGGGAATTTTTAGGGGTATTTTTAGGAGATTTTTTATTTATTTGTTGAATTTCTTGAGCATTAAAATAGCACCAGGTACAGTGCCTTGTGATTAAGAATTCAGACTTCTCTGTGGCCATTTTTTTCTAATCACAAAGTAAAATATCTATGTTCCTATTAATACGTTTAAAAAAATCACCATTGACTCAGTGTTTAGTGTTTACAATAGACGTAGAGTTTGGTATGTAAAGAGGCGGTTGTTGGAGTAATGTGCAACACTGTTGGCATTGCTGTTTACAGTTTTATGGTCGAATTATCTGTGCTGTTGTGTGTCAACATGCAATTTGTTGATTAGCAATATTGAAAATGATTGTTGATTTGCATCCAAAGGTTGGTACAAGTCAAACCCAGCATACAACGTACTCATATTTTTGGCAATAAAAATTACATCCAGTCAGAGTAGTACCAACATGGTGGAATACATCCACCTTATCTGATTTTTATTCATATGATTGTGATGCAGTGGCTTTAACGTTTTGAAAACATTTCAGAGTTTGGCCTAGTATTAATCACGGTTCCAATTTCGACCGCGCCTTTTCTATCTATAATATTGTTCAAAATAAATTGCGTAATTAGGTTACGTATTGAAATGCTACAACGTGTGATAATGGTCCGATTCACATTGCGACGAAATGTTTGATGTTGCATAACATTTAATCCCTCCTACTAAAATGTTAAATTTGTTTAATATTAAAATGTGTGATCTCAAAACACTGTGCCATCAGAACAAAACGAAATAATGTTATAAATATTGCATAATTTATAAATAACTAAAATTACTAAGAAAACACAGTATTTATATTTTAGGGGTTTTATCTCTTAATTTTTAAGATTTTAGGGATTTTTGACTTAAGTTTAGGGGTAAAAAATATTTTGAGTTTGTAACCCTGGAGTCAGCCTGTCGCATTCGCAGTCGGAACGCCGCGCCGTCCACCTTGTATCGGGGAACAGCTAGTGTCAGTTTGGAATGAACAGATTTATTGGAAAGAAATCAGGATTTTAATTAGAAGTATTATTCCAAGAAGTTATGCGGAAGTAGGCAAGCGCAGCTGAACAAGCTGTCAGCACTAGTCATTTGATCAGAGGAGGTACTGACCTGCTGAGGTATCGATTTAAGTCAGTCCGATCCTGTCAATGGACGGCAGGGTAGCTTACCAGTAGGGATGTAACGGATATCCGCATCCGCAAGTGCGAAACTTTCGCATGAATTCCTACATCCGTTTTCGCATCCGCATCCGCAATTTTTAGTACGGATGTTTTGTTTTCAATGCAATATATATTATTCTTTTCTCTTTATTCGAGATTCTGTCCATTGTAGCTTAGCTAACAAAAATGTGATTGTTTTCTGACGATCTTGCAATAAAAGTAACAATGAACTAAACGGTGTTATTACCTAAGCCACGAATTTACTAGTTTAAACTTGGAAGTAAATTAACGTCGGGCTACAATAGACAGCAACGAACCCGCACTGTCACCGACCGACACTTTTATTGTTGTCGCTCACTCGATTGAAGTGAGTTCAAACGACACAGCACCGTGTGTCGGCAGTCATTAGTTGGATCTAGTTTTTGACTTTGCGGACCGGTGTCGAGCTGGTCGATATGGAGAATCGTATACAAAGAGTTCAGAAATTTCTGGTCCTTTACTACTAAATGTTGTTTTAGCAATGGAAGATAAGAACTAATGAGGAAATATATAATAACATTGAAAAAAAAACAGAATAATTCAGAAAAAAGGAGAATGATATTTTTTTCGACACATCTATCGCATGGATGACACCAGGCTAACAAAAAAGATATTAAAATATTTTTTGGGGGGTATTCAAGAGGTTAAGAAAGATTTAAACGAAATAATATCAGTGAACAGTATGGAAAGAAAATATTTTTGAAAGCAGATTATCAAGGATTCCAAGGTAGAGAGGAGAAGTAAACGGGTGCAAAATGGTTTGTAGAGAGAAACAGAAAACACAGTGCAATAATGAAGGAGAACTGTAGAGGAAGAAAGAAAAAAACAACTGGGGAAGAATTGAAATTGACACGTGGTCCCTAGAAAAGAAGAAGAAAAATGAGAAACAAGCAACAAATACTTACACGTTTTTTAATTTATCGTAACGTGTTCTTCAATGTTATATTCATGTGTGTGAATATAATAACATACAAACGATACACAGCACAATTATAAAAATGATACTACACGAAAAATTCACCAAACTCGGTTATGTCATACATAAACACATATGAGGTGGAGTAGTCTGTAATATAAACAAATCGAAATACAACGCCATCTACTGGATGGTTACGCAACCTAGATAACCAAGTGTTTGTCTATAAATTAATACATCGGCATCTGTTAGAAATCAATAGTAACTTCGTGTGGTCGTAGTGACCTGGTGACAGGGTTTCTATTGGCTGCGCATTCCACCCCAGCGCCGGAGGTGAAGGCCGAGTTAAGTGCGTATAAAAATACCTGCTGTTACTGGGATTAGAACCAAGGAGCTTTGGATCTCTAGTCAGATGCCTTAATCACTGAGCCACCAGAACACTCAAACTTACTGCACTTACTAATAATGTAGATGTTAAATTAATCTAGTTCACCTGTGAAACGAACAACCTACTAGCCGGATATTAAAGACTCCTTACTTCTGCAATTACATATATATCATTGAAAATTAGTTCTCACAACCAGTGTTGGATTCCGTACAATAGGCACATCGAACCGATCGTCCGCAACCCATACCCTCCCCATCCGGTAAATAACCATTCTGACGTACCATCTACAGAATCCTCGGTCAACAAAATGTTTGAAATAATAATGAGTGTGATAAATCAACTGGTAGGAAACCAGCTGCAAGATCCTTCCCTGTACGCCCCTAATGTAAAACAACTTCTGCTCCGTTCCCTGTCCATAAGCGGGATAGACAATGGCGGCTCCGGTTAGAAACATCGGAACAGCCCCGCATTGCGAGATCATCCTACAGTGGAATGCAAGATCCATCAGGGCCAACAAAGAGAGTTTGCTGCAATACTCCTCAACGAATAAGGTGGCCGTCATGGCCATCAGTGAGACTTGGCTGAAGCCAGGCGAACGATTTTTATTCAAGGGGTATAATTCCATAAGATCAGATCGTCCTGATGGCTACGGGGGCTCTGCCATACTAATTAGAAACTCTATTTATTATGAACCAATACACCTCCGAACGGAAGATACGGAATTTAATATATGTGCGGCTAGAATCCGTCTCAGCAAGAAAGAGGTCACCATCGTATCAATGTACAGACCACCGAACAAGAAGTTATCGAAAGCAGCCATCACGTACCTCCTCAGACCCCTACCGAAACCGGTCCTTCTCTTAGGAGACCTTAACGCCCATAACATTCTATGGGGAAGTTCAAGTACAAACGAAATGGGTAACACTATAGCTACTATTTTAGAGGAAGAAGACATGGTTGTATTGAACAATGGCGAATCCACCAGGATCAATGCGCCAGGCCAGGGTCCTTCTGCAGTGGACATTTCTTGTGTATCGGCGAATATAGCCGTGGACATCTCTTGGGAAATAGTCGAAGACACGATGGGATCTGACCACCTACCCATCCTACTCCGCTTCAGTTCTGACACCTCAGCGCCACGGTTCATCTTCCCTACCAACAAATGGAAAATTCACCAGGCTGACTGGGAAAAATTTGAAATTGGCTTGGAACGACTCACATCATCTTGGGAGTGCGGAGCTGATGCTGTGTCGGATTACCGCCTATTGATAAACGATATTAATCAAGCTGCTAACGCTTCCATTCCCGCACAGAAACCTGTATACTTTCTGAAGAACAAACGGATACCTTGGTGGGACAACGAATGTAGGGAAGCGGTGCAACGACGCAGAGACACTCTACGTGCATTTGGAAGTTGCCCCACGCTGGACAACTACCTGGCCCACTGCAGAGCGCAGGCTATCGTCAAGAAGATAGTCAAGAGAAAGAAAAGAGATAAATGGAACGAATTCTGCGAATCCTTCAACAAAGATACGCCTATACCTGAAATATGGCACAACTTGAGGAAATTAAAGCACTCAGCCTCCCCGGCAATTGGAACCTCTCCTATAACGAACGACATCCTGGAAAACATCCTAATCTCCTTAACCCCGGCTTGGGTGGAACCCAACCTTGAAGAACCCAAGGCGCCTGAGCCGCACTTCCTGCTGCACCCGTTCCAATTAAACGAACTCAACTCTGCTCTAAACCATGGATCTGACACAGCGCCAGGTCCGGACAACATCCATTACGCCATGCTGAGGAACCTGCCGGTCTCGGCAAAAACAAAGCTGTGCAGTATTCTGAACAGGATCTGGGCGAATAGAATTCAAATTAAGGAGATGAAAACAGCTCGGGTGGTTCCCGTGAGGAAGCCAGGGAAAGACGGCCGCAGGGTGGATTCCTACAGACCCATAAACTTACTGTCTTGTACCAACAAAATCCTGGAACGCATGATCAAACAGAGATTGGAATGGTGGCTAGAGCATCACTCGCTCCTCCCTGAAACACAGTACGGATTCAGAAGAGGTAAAGGCACGGAGGATATCTTAGCACACCTGACAACGAAAATCCACTCTTGCTTAACCAAAAACAAATTCATGATCGCCGCATACATCGATATAAACAGCGCATATGACCATGTATCCCTTCCGATCCTAGCTAAGAAACTTCACCGCCTAGGAATCCCACAAGTCTTTGTGGGAAATCTATTGGCACTGCTTTCAGACAGGTGGCTTGTAGTATCGCGGGGAGGTTCCCCTGTGGCATCCAGGAAAACAAATCGAGGCCTGCCTCAGGGCTCCGTTCTTGCGCCGCTGCTATTTAACCTGTACACTTGTGACCTCCACCATACTATGAGTGGCAGTATCACCATCCTCCAATTCGCCGACGATCTTTGTATATTCATAATAGGAGACTCATGGGAAGAATGCCTCCGGAAGCTGTCGTCGGAAATGGATAAATTCAAACAATGGCTGTTCAACAATGGCTTTGATATATCACCTACGAAGTCGGCCGTATCCATATACACCCGTCATAGAATGCCCGCAAGGGCCGATATAAAATTGGGACCCTTCACGTTCCCCGTAAAAAGCACGGTGAAATATTTGGGCGTATGGATCGACAACAAACTCAAATGGGGTACCCACATAAAAAACATAATCAAGAAATGCGATATGGCCACCAATCTCATTCGAGCAATTGCCAGCATCAAGTGGGGTGGCCACCCCGCAATATTATTAAGGATATACAAATCCTTGGTGCGCCCTCACTTCGACTATGCATGTATATGCTATGGGTCAGCATCGGAAACCCTACTCAAAGAGCTGGACAAAGCCCAATATAAGGCTCTCCGGGCATGTGTAGGCGCAATGAAGTCGACGCCCACGAACGCGCTTTTGGTCGAGGCACTCGAACCCCCGCTAAACATCCGCAGGAGCCTTCTTAGCTCGAAATTCCTCCTCAAACACAGCCAATATGCTGGTAGTAGTCTGATGAATGCAATTCACAATCTCGCAATGCAATGCCTTACTGCCAACTACTGGGTAAAGAAGAAAACGCCTCCAGTTGCGGCGGAATATTTAGAATCCTACAAGATATGTACGAGCATTCGACAAAACACAAAAATGCCACCCTATGAGGCCTCGTATTGGAGCACCGTCACAAACTTGGAAGTGTTTACAGATATGGAAGTGACGCCCCAGCCGGAAAGCCACAGAACAAATGTGTACCAATTTCTGCACAATCGTCCCCAAACGGAACACATATACACGGACGGATCTAAGCTCCCAGACGCGGCAGGATGTGCTTTCTTCACTCCAAAATTTGACGTAAAGGGACTATTCCAGCTTCCTGCGGAATGTTCCATCATGACAGCAGAACTAAGGGGCATACTTGAAGCACTCAATTACGCTAAAAACTCCTCAAGTACAGCCTTTGTAATCCTATCGGACTCTAGATCGGCCCTGATGTCACTAAAATACCACCACAGTAAATGGCACATTGATCAACGTGTGTACGACATCGTGAACGTAGTCCAAGAATTAAAACGCTCCAACAAATCAGTAGAATTCAAATGGGTCAAAGCTCACTGTAACCTCCGTGGAAACGAGATGGCGGACCGCTACGCAAAACAAGCCGCACGTAGCGGAATAACAGACAGTAACAAGATTCCCTATCCTGACGCTGTATGTCTCATCAAAAACATTGCACTATCCAAGTAGAATATGGAGTGGAAGAAATCTATCACGACCAGAGGTCACCATTATGGCCTCATACACCCGGTGATTCCAACCAAGCAGTGGTACGAGAAGTATAAATGCACTCGCAGGTTTAGCACATGCATCGCCAGGCTCAAATTCAACCACGGATGCTTCAAACAACATCTCCACCGTATTCACGTCATGGACACGCCCAATTGTATATGTGGCGGAATTGAGGATACAAATCACCTCCTGTTCGGTTGCAGTAGGAAGAAGACTGAGTCAGACCTCCTTCTACGATTCCTCACGAAAGCAGGAATCCCGTTACCCACATGCGCTGCCACACTCCTATCAACAGAGAATTACGCGATCTACAAGATTTTATATCAACATATGAAAAGAATTGGTGTTACAATCTAATAGACACATATATGTATCTGTAACATTATATAGACAGGTCTCTGTACAATGTTAATATTTATTGTGAGACATAAGCAAGGTTATAATATCAAGCGTGTTGTCCGGGTGATGACACTACACCCTAGGGCAGCAATGCTCCTTCACTGATGTCGTGTATGAATTAGAGCTAATTATAAGTTATGTGTATTGTAAACAACCCCAGTTTGTATCATCATGGATAAGGCAAAGTAGCCTACGCAGATGTCAAAGCTAACTGTAATATCTTACCCCTGTACATGTCGAACCACTTCCTATAAAATGTCTAGATTTAATTAGAGGATAATACTCTCACTGCAGCTGATCTTGTATGATTATGTATATGGACTGTACCATAACATTGTATTATCCATGTAACCTGTACATGGCTGTATGGGTGCGCAGCCCAAATGCCAATAAATTAAAAAAAAAAAAAACCAGTGTTGGAGGTAGCCAGTCCCCGATGGGCGGCCTTCTCGGTCACTTTGGCTGCCGGAGAGACTGAGAACGTGCGCTATTCCGGGAGATTTGGAATTCGGATTACCGCACCGATACCAATGCTGGAAAGTGCTTTCTTAGATGGTAGAGTAGTAGATAGTAGTAATAGTTTAGTAATAGTAGTAGTGGTAGACGTACGAAGTGACATAGTGAAATATTAAAAATTCTAACCATAAAGTGGACAGGAAACTGCAGACACCATACAAAACTATAATAAATCAATTATGACAAAATGCAGCAAGTTTAGAAAGTTATAATATATGTTAACAGCGGAACAATCGTATGTATCGTGCCAACAAGAAAAGACTGTACAGATATTGCCAAAGCCATACATAACAAAAATTTAAATTATTCATTGTGAAATTATCTGTTGAAATATCAAATGTAAAACTGTTGTGTTAAATTAAGGCCTATTTTAGTTTATAGATACTAGGCTGTAAAAATGTGTGCTAAATAAAAAAAACAACTTACTAATAATTACAAACCAGTGTCCTATGACAAACCTTGAACGAACATATAATTCGCAACAATAAATATTAAGGTCAATAACTAAAACTAAAAACTATCCTATCTCTTAAGTTGGACAAAATTATACACAGTAAGCCAAATTTTATCAAAATCAGTTAAGTAGTTTCGGAGTTCATTTCGGACAAACATCGTGACGCGAGATTTTTATATATACTAGCTGCCCCGGTCACGCGTTGCTGTGACTCATTAGTTATAGTATGTTGGAACAATGTTATTCTAAACTGCCTAATGTAGTCAAATTAATATTCACCAATAAAGACAAAAACGTTTTAGTCAATTTGAAAATTCAAAAGTAATTGGTAAAGTTTCGGATAGTTGAAATTAAGGACAAATGAACATAAAAAAATTTAATTACATTTTATTACAAATTACTTAATTGAAAATATATGAAAAATGGATATTTATAAAAATAAATAATTTATTTTTGACTTATTTATATATTGAAATTTCAGTTTTATAAATGAGGTAGATGAAGTTGATTTTTAAATATTTTTAACAAATATTTTCATTATTTTAAATTATTACAATTTATAATTTTAATTTATCTAAGCGCTAATTGGTGTACAATATTTTTGGTTATCATGTCTTTTGCTAATACAAAAAGATTTGATGGTTTTCCCCACACTTGAGCAGGCAACATATAGCTGCCCATGGGAGAAACACGTATTTTCCATGTCCAAGCCGCAAAACGGACATTATTTGGCCTTGAGACTTATTTATGGTCATAACAAAAACCAGACGAATCGGAAATTGAAGCCTTTTAAATGTCATTGGAGATTCTGACGGTATCATTGGAATACGTGGGAACAGGAAGATTTCTCCTTTAAACTTTCCAGTCAAAATAGTTACTTCAAGAACATTTCCGGTGATTCTTTTGATAAAAAAACGTGTACCGTTGCATAATCTAATTAATTGATTTAAGACATCAGATCACCTGACAACAACTGTTGTACCTGTAAGTTAATTTCGTTGACATCAACATTTTTTGCTGCCAAAATAGCACGATTGCTGAGCCAATTATGATCTAAGTAATTATTTGATATATCCGATAACACACTCTCAATTAGTTCAATTTTTGAGTGAACAAAAGAGCAGAATTTGTTTGGCAATTTGATTTATTGTGTATTTCGATGCAGTTCTATTTCACCGTTTCCAATATCCAGCAATTGCTTACAAAATACTTGTGCGGATGGATCATATTGCAATTGCACTCGCATGTTGATGGTCAATCGAAGTGATTCGAAATTCCGCAATAAAAACGATTGTTTTAAACATGCGTTAATCTCATCGGCAAAAGTAGAACGAGGAATCACTGGTAATGTCTGTCGGAAGTCACCAGACAGTAGTAGGACACTACCACCGAAAAGTTTATCGTGGCCTTTAAAATTTTGCATAGTTCTATGAAATTCTTCGAGCGAATGTTTATGAGCCATAGTACACTCACCAGAAATTATAATTGAACTTTTTTGCAACACTGCAGTCATTCCGCTTTTTTTTTATGTTACACATTGCGTTTGGTTTGTTATGAATGTCTAGTGGCAGCTTAAATACTGAATGTGCAGTTCGCCCTCTATCTAACAAAGTGGAAGCAATGCTTGACGATGCAATTGATAATGCAATTTTCTGTTGGGACCGTACCTTCGCAAGGATTAACCCTATTAAATATGTCTTACTGGTTCCACCTGGTGCGAACAAAAATACTGTAACAAAACCGCCTTGTCAGCATCAACAGTCAGCATAATCCGATTATAAATATTTTTTTGTTCTGCTGTCAGTAATGGCTCATTATTCGCAATAATTGTAGCTAAATCTACATTGTTATACTGTTGTTCTCGTTGCAGATCACTGTTAACTAACCCGGTGGCCGGGTGGTCAGGTGATGGCATTCCATAATGATTAAGTGGTAAATTTGAAATAAAAATACATAAATCTTCCATTAACAATAATAGTTCATTATACATCTCTGGTGTGAAATCTAGATTTGGGCATAGGTTTGTTTGTTTAACTCGGTGTAGTATGTCTTCAGTCATACTATTTTTATATTTTTCCATTAAAATCGATGACTGGATTGCAGAAATGGTAGACTTAGGTCTAAGAATTAACTGTGAAAGGAGCTCAACCGAGGACGAATGGAATGCATTAAAGACCGAAATAATGAAAGCTGCAAAGAAACATTAGGATTTAGGGAACAAGCAGGCCGAAAACCTAGGATCACAGAAGAAATTATGCAGCTCATGGATCAGAGAAGAAGGTACAAACATGTTCAGGATGAAGCAGGAAGAGAGCAGTAAAGGCAATTTAGAAATCAAATAAATAGGAAATGCAAAATAGCAAAAGAAAACTCGCTACAAGAAAAGTTTAAAGAAGTAGAAAAGGAAATGATCGTAGGAAAAGTAGATGTTGCATATAGAAAGATCAAACAGAATTTTGGAGAAATGAAGAAAAGAGGTATGAACATTAAAACTGCCGATGGGAAACCTCTTTTAAGCTCAGAAGATAGAGCTAACCGATGGAAGGAATACATTGAGAAACTGTATCATGTTGACGACTTGAACAATAGTGTAATGTAAAAAGGTGATGTCAACATTAATGACTTAGGTGATCCTTTTTTGAGGACAAAATTTAATAGAGCTCTTAATGACTAGAAAGCAAATAAGCCAGTTGGAATTGATGAGATCATTGCAGAACATCTTAAATCTCTAGGAGAAGAAGGAATCGAAATATTATTCAAGCTGATATCAAAAAGTTACGAAACAGGAGAAATTCCAACTGATTTTAATAAAAATATCATCTTCACACTTCCGAAGTAAGCACAAACCGACAAATGTGAGAATTATCACACCATTAGTCTAACATCACATGCTTCAAAATTACTGACCACAATAATATACAGAAGAATGGAAAGAATAGTAGAAGACATAGTAGGTGAAGATCAGTTTGGGTTTAGGAAAAATCGCAGTACATGGGAAGCAATTCTGTCATTAAGATTAATACTTGAAGGGCGGATCAAGAAAAACAAAAATACTTTTATGGCATTTGTTGATTTAGTAAAAGCTTTTGATAATGTTAGGTGGGACAATTTTAAAGAAGTCAGGTCTAAAGTATCGAGATAGAAGAATACTCTATAAACTACATATAAAACTCAAGTGGCTGTAATAAAAGTACAGAATCAGGAGAGTCATGCATCAGTTAAAAACGGTTTAGACAAGGTTGTAGTCTATCCCCGTTAATATTCAACTTGTATGTAGAAGAAGCAATGAAGAAAGTCAAAGAAAAATTTCCATGTGGCATAAGTTTTCAGGGAAAAAAATCAGTATGCTACGATTTGCTGACGACATTATCTTATTAGCAGAGAGGGCTGAGGATATAGAGAAGTTATTGAATGGCATGAACAAAATACTGAAGGATGATTTTGGACTGAATATAAATCAATGTAAAACAAAAGTGATGAAATGTAGCAGAAATGATACCAATACTAGCAGATCTTTATCTTTATATATATAAAAATCTCGTGTCACGATGTTCGTCCGGGATGAACATCCGAAACTACATAACCGATTTAGATGAAATTTGGCTTAATGTGTGAGATTTAGCTCCAACTTAAAAGATTGGATAGTTTTTATTTGGATTATAGACCTCAATATTTATTATTTGCGAAATAAAGGTTCATTAATTGTTTGTCATAGGACAATGGTTTGTAATTATTTGTAAGCCACCCAAGGCTAAGCGGGCTGCTGGCTAAGTGGTTAGGACGTCTGACTGGATAGTTCGCATCGAGCCGCCGTCGCGTGCGGTTGCTCGATACTTTCCTCAAGCGAGGTTCAGTGAGTGTATCAGTGAAAACTTAGCTTGTGGTTTACGATAGTGAAAATGGAATCGACGATACGAAAGAATACATTGAAATTCGCGTTCGACGCAAAGGAGACAAGACCACGTGCATATGACTTCCATGAATGGCTGTATGAAAAATTCAATTTGAAAGACGCAGATGTATATGGAATCCAAATGGACTTCTTGACTTATGCAGTATACGTTAAAATGACAAATGACAACTTATGCAATACTATCGTAGAGAAAACTGGAGGGAAAGCCGACTACCAGAACCCAGATGGAACCGTAAGTACCGTATATATAAGCCACGCAGGGCTGGGGCTACGATCAGTAAGAGTTTTTAATGTACCATTTGAAATTAGTAACGCTAGTGTAACGGCAGCAATCCGAAACTATGGTGAAATAATAACGGCGACGGACGAAAAATGGAGCCCAAAGTTCAGATTCCAAGCAAACAACGGCATACGGTGTGTGAAAATTGATTTAAAAAAACATATACCTTCCTATATAATGATACAGGGTTTCAAAGCATTAATAATATATGAGGGACAACCGCGCACATGCTCTGTTTGCAATGAACCAGGACATCTAAGATCTGAGTGTACAAAACGCCGACCTTTACAACTTCCAAGAGCAAAATTGTCAACATTCAGAAACTATAACAGCAAATGCTACAATCGCGGAAGCGAGTAAGGAAAGTAGCAACACAGCGTCTTATGCAGAAGCCACGGCACAAGTCAACAGCGTAAACATAGGCCACACTGTAACATCAGCATGTGAGCCACACACAGAAACGTTGGAAAACACGGAAAACATGGAGATCGATGTAGAGGACAACTCGGAACAGCACGGCGGGAAACAGGAAACACAAGCCGAAATATCTGGACAAGAAGAAGAGGAAAATGAAGAACAAGAACCGGAACAGAAATTACATGAAAAAGAAATAGAAGAAGAGAGTATCCCAGAACATGTCATACACATAGAAACATTTACAAATAAAACAACTCACCAGGCAGAAGAAGATTCAGAAACAAAACAACGGATTGAAATGCACAGCTCAACGATCAATAACAAAGCCGAGAAAGAAATAAGCGAGAAGAGAATAACAAGACAATCTAGCAGAAGTGCAAATAAGGATGGTGCCAATACCGCAAGTCAATACATAGCAAAAAAAACGCCGAGCTCTCAGTGAACGACTTGAAATTAACGGCAAACCAGTAAAAAGAATAGCCAGAGAAAGTAGAACGAACAACAAATAACGCCAAATCAAGACAAGAAGAAGAAGAAGAAGAAGAAACAACCAAAGCGAGAAATGAAGGACAAGACACACCAAAATACGTAAACGATCAGAAGATAAGAGAAGAAGATAAACCAAAACTCCTCAGTAAAGACAGCTGGTACGAGGAAGTAATGGAGGGATCTGATGAGACGTAAAATAACCAATGACAAGCAATCAAAGTTATAGCATCGCAACTGTAAATATGAACAGAGTAATTACGCCATTCAAAATAAAATGCTTAGCGGATTATATTAAACAAAACAGTATTGACATTGCAATGTTACAAGAAGTGACTTTTACCGAACTAAACATCCCTGGATACGATGGAATAATCAACTACTCCAAAGAAACCAACACGGGAACGGCCCTCGTGATTAGAGAGGGAATTGAGACGGTTAGTACAGAAACATTAACAAACGGCAGGGCCATTGCAACTACAATAAATAACACGCGAATAATCAATGTTTACGCCCCCTCTGGCAATAATAATCGAGCCCAAAGAGCATACTTCTACAAAACAGAGCTACCCTATCTCCTGCGAAATACCACAGGCTGCAATAATAATGGGAGGCTGACTTTAATTGTGTACTAAGCCAAAAAGATCAAACCCCAAATTTCAATGGGTGCAGGGAGCTGACTAACCTCATTCGAGGGATGGACTTTCACGACGCATGGGAATGCATTCACGGAAATGCCAAAGCCTACACATATGTCTCAAACAACTCGGCAAGCCGACTCGACAGGATCTACGTAACGGAGACTCTCCGAACCAAAACAACCAGTGCAAACATTTTTCCTCTAAGCTTTTCAGATCACAACAGTATGCAATGCTACTGTCAACATGCAGAGGCAGCTAGTTAGCAGAGGCAAAGGATTCTGGAAATGTAACATCTCTATGCTTGAAGACCCGGCGCTAGACGAAGAAATCAAAAGTGTCTGGGACGAATGTCTAAAAAACTGTAAAAAATATAAAAGCACACTATCTTGGTGGGTTGAACATGTGAAACCGAAACTAAAACGAACCTTAATCTCCTGGGGGACACAAAAGAACTATTGGATGAAGGGCACAATTGAGTATTATTACAGATGCATCAAGGAATTATACCAAGAGCCCACCATAACTGTCGATACTAATATAAAAATAAAAAAATACAAAGCCAAGATCCTATCATTACAAAATATGCAAGCAAACAAACTTCCTGACAACTTCAAAACCGGCTGACGTCGCAACCAAAGAAATGGCAGCCTTGTACCACCTTATAAGGAGCTACAAAAAGGAGTAAAAAAACTTTAATAACCAATATAATTAAAGAAAATGGTAGAAAACATCAAGGACGGAAGAGATATAATTAAAGAAATTACCACGCACTATAAAAATATTTTTAAGTCAACTCCAACTAGTACGGCGGCAATCGCCGATTTAATATCCAACTCAAGTAACACAGCAAGTGTGGAAGAATCAGGCAACTCTAACAAGAATTTTTGACCAGGATGAAATTCATACATCGATAAACAAAGCAGCAAGAGGGAAATCCCCAGGACCGGATGGGTTACCCATAGAATTTTATATTCATTACTGGCCCATGCTAAGAAATAAGTTAACAGAGATTCTAAACGACTTATGGACAGAGGAAAATCTTCCCACCGCCTTCACAGAGGGCATCATAGTGCTAGTACCCAAAGGCAACCAGATCAAACAAATCAATGAAATACGACCAATAACTTTGTTAAATTCAGACTTTAAAATACTAACGAGAATCCTCAAAACTAGACTGGAACCCCTCATGGAGAAAATCTTAGGACCTCATCAAACCAGTGCTATTCCCGGACGTAGCATCTTAAATACTGTGTGCGAATATCGTGATATCATCAGCATAAATGCAGAAAAACAAACGCCATCAGCTCTACTATTCCTCGATTTTGAAAAAGCATTTTGACCGAATTGAACATAATTACCTCTTAAAAATCATGGAACATAAGGATTTGGCTCCCCATTCGTGGAAGTAATAAAGAAAATAATTACAAACACACATTCAAAACTTCTTATAAACGGACACCTGTCAGCGCCCGTCAAGATAGAAAGATCGATAAGACAAGGATGCCCGCTATCAATGATCCTGTACGCACTGGCAACGGAACCCCTGCTTGAGAAATGTCACCAAAATTTAACAGGCATTATCTAAACGGATACAAATTTACATGCAGAGGATACGCAGACGACATTTGTATAGCCGAAACTTCAGCGGAGGACATCCAAAAAACGCGGGAAATAATCACAACGTTCACGGAAGCAACAGGCGCAAAACTTAACCAAAGAAAACTGCACTGCTCCAAATAAGTGAGGCAGAGATCCCACCTCCAACAGACATCTGGTACGAGCAAGTAGAAGAACATAAGACATTAGGCATTATTTTTCAAAAGAACATTATGAAAACAATAACTAAAAACTGGCTCATAACACTACCAAAAATTAGGGCTGTTATAAACATGCACTGTGATAGAGATCTGGATGCAATACAGAAGGCTAAAGTCGTACAAGTATCTTTATTGAGTAAAATGGTCTACATCGCCCAAGTACTGCCGATACCCGACACAATTGCAGATCGGATACAGAATCTGCTCGGGTGGTTTGCAAGCAGGGGTAAGATCTTCAAAACAGCGTTCAAAACAATGACTCTACCCCTAGGTAAAGGAGGCATAGGAATGATAAGCGTACGCGAAAGATGCTGCGCATTATTCCTCAAAAGAACCATAACGACAGCGGTAAATGACCCAAACGGCCCAACAAATAACTTGATTAACGAAACAAAACCAGTCACTGAGGAAATACCTTTCAACATGGCCTCGATAAAGTTCACCTTACCACATATGAGAAAATTTCACCTAGAAACAACTTATGCAAAAACCAAAGGATGCACCCTGTACAACAAGACAACAAAAGAAATCTACAAAATAATCAACACATCTAACCACAGAAATAAAATCGAAATTAAAAATCCACAATACAACTGGAGCAACATCTGGAAAAATATAACGAATAAAACTCTAAACACTAAAACACAATCCTTGTGGTATGACGTCGTAAATGAAAAAATCTCAACCAACAGAAGACTTTACGAAATACATCTATCCCCGAATGACAGGTGCAGAAATTGCGGAAATACTGACACCCTGATACACAGAATAACGTGTAACCAAAACCAGAAAATATGGACTTGGGCAAGAAGAAGAATAGCCTTCCTTGACAGAACATCACCTTTAACCGTGAGCATCCAGGAAATACTGAAACCTGAGAAAATGAGATATCCTGAAACGAAACACAACACGGTACAATGGATACTAGGCAATACCCTAACTTATATGCTACAAACGGAAAAGAGTAATTACGACGAATATATAGCATATATGAATACTGTATATTAGCGAAATTATCCAAACTCAAAATTAATAAAAAGGACTTCGCACGGATGCTCGATATAATAATGACAGAATCATTCCAATGATCACAATTTAACCAAATAAAACTGGTTATAAACCCCGCCTAGACCCAAAGAGAGAATTTTTGAATCAAAGGCACGAGGGGAACCTAACTGTACCAAATATTCAAATCATAAAGAACCTCAAAAAAACAAAACATCCAATTGATGGAAAATACACCACTAATAATACAAATCAGGAAAAAGAGAACATTGAAACCCAAAATTTTATTATAAAAAGGTATAGAGCCAGGCAAAGGAGGCCAACCACTGGCGAGCGAAAAGGCAGGGCTGAAGGGGAGGAAGGAGGCCCAAAAAACAAAAAAAAAAAAACAAAAAAAAAAAAAAAAAACTGGAGATGAAAGGTCCCCGGTTCGAGTCCCTGTCTCGGCGAGATTTTTATAGACACTTAACCCGACATTAACCCCCGCGCAGCATGCTGTATGAGGTGAAATACGCCAGGACCGTACTGTGGTTCGGATTCGATGTTAAAATGTAGGTCCCCTGTACCAGGCAGGATGGGCGGGCTAGGTAAAGGCGGCTAAGACAGGGGCAGAATGCCCAGCCAGTAGAAACAATGTCACCAGGTCATTACGACCACACGTAATTATTATTATAGTTCCATAAGTTTCTAACAGATGGCGATGTGTTAACTTATCTATACAACACTTGGTTAGCTAGGTTGGGTAATCATCCAGTAGATCACGTTCTGTTTCAATTTATTTATGCTACAGTTTATTCCTAACAGATGGCGGTGTGTTAATTTATCGAACCATTCAGTAGATGGCGTTGTATTTCGATTTATTTATGCTACGGTCTATTCCACGCCATATGTGTGAGTTTCTTCAATTTTAATTGTGCTGTGTATTGTGTTATAATTATACTGTATTGTTGTTCATCGTTTGTGTGTCTTTATACCTAACGACAAAGTAATTGCACACATGAATATAACATTGAAGAAAACGTTACGATAAATTCGAATCGTGTAAGCATTTCTCGCTAACTTATCATTTTTCTTCTTCTTTTTGTTATGGTCAGCTAGACTCCACGTGTCAATTTCAATTCCTCTCCTGTTGTTTTTTCTTTCTTCCTCCCAGTACTCCTTCATTATTGCACTCCTCTCTACCTTTGAATCCTGCCATATTCAAAGTCTGCTATCGAAAATTTTCTTTCCATACGGTTCACTGGTATTATTTCGTTTCAAATCTTTCTAAACCTCTTGAAAGCCTGGTGTCATCCATGCTATAAATGTATCAAAAAAATATCATTCTTCTTTTCTGTTATTTTATATTTCCTCATTAGTTCTTAACTTCCATTTTACTGTATTTTTCAATGGACCCAAAAATTCCGGTTTCACCACTGTATTATAGTGTCTTATTTTAAGGCTTTCAGAAAGGCACTTTTTGTTGTAATTCAAATATTTTTCAGTGAAATGTCGCCAAAGAATCTAACCTCGACAATGCGTGTAGCAGAGAGGCAAGACGCACGACTGTGCCTTCAATACGCCGTGGATATGTACGCCAAGGTTGAAAACAAGCATTTGCGATTTATTCGATACAACCAGGTTGAATTACGATCGGAGGAATACATCCTCTTACGAGATACTGTTATCGGCAATATTTATGAAAATTTAAACGCCAATGATATCGGTAATGCATTTATTTTACCTTCAAGCTACATCGGCAGTTCACGGAACATGCAGGAATATATACAAGATGCGATGACTTACGTACGTCATTATGGTCGTCCAGATTTGTTTATTACATTTACATGTAATCCGAATTGGGAGGAAATACAAACTTTGCTATTACCAGGCCATCAATCAATGCATCGTCATGATGTCACGGCACGTGTGTTCAAACAAAAATTAAAATCATTGATTGATTTAATCGTAAAACATTCAGTTTTAGGTAACACACGTTGCTATCTGTATTTGATTGAGTGGCAAAAGCGAGGTTTGCCTCATTCTCACATTTTGATTTGGCTTGAAGTTAAAATCCGTCCAGAAGAAATTGATCAAATAATTTCAGCCGAAATTCCGGACCCATTAATTGATCAAGAATTGTTTGATATTGTTACCAGTCACTCGATCCACGGACCGTGCGGTGCTTTTAACATGACATCGCCATGCATGGAAGGTGGAAAATGTAAGAAGCGTTTTCCAAAGGAATATACGAATGATACTATTACGGATATCGATGGTTATCCGTTGTATCGCCGCAGAAACACTGAGAATGGTGGCCAAACATTTACAATGCGAATGTCAAATTCTAGAAACCAAGTTGAAATTGACAATCAGTGGGTCGTACCATACTCACCATTGCTTTCAAAAACGTATAAGGCTCATATTAACGTCGAGTTTTGCAGTTCTGTAAAATCCATTAAGTACGTTTGCAAATATGTTAATAAAGGCAGTGATTTGGCCGTATTTGAAGTTCAAAATGTAAATAAAAATGACGAAATAACACGATACCAAATAGGTAGATACATCAGCAGCAACGAAGCTATCTGGCATATTTTTAGTTTTCGCATCCATGAAAGAGACCCTTCCATCCAGCATCTTGCAATACATCTTGAAAACTGTCAACGTGTATATTTCACCGAAGAAAATATTTTCCAAAGAATACTTGAGCCACCAAAAACGACAAACCACAAACTGAATTTTTCACATTGTGTCAAAAATCTGATGTGTTCCGCCAATTCGCAAAAACATTATTATACGTATACCGATGTTCCAAGCTATTTTTCATGGAACAAATTAGGTAAAAAATGGTAGCCACGTAAACAAGGAGAACCACATCCTTCGATCGCAGGCATATTCAAAGCAAAGACTTTACACAGTGCATCCAAAACAACGTGAATGTTTCTTTCAGCGTTTGTTATTGGTGAATGTTCCCGGACCAGCTTCTTTCGAATGTTTACGAACAGTTAATGGTCGAGTGTTCAATACATGTCGAGTGTTCAATACATGTCAAGATGCATGTCGCGAGTTGCAGCTGCTGGTAGACGACAATTATTGGGACCTGACACTTGCTGATGCAGCGTTGACAGCCACGCCGAATAGTATTCGTCAAACTGTTTGCAATTATTTTGACAACATGTTATCCAGCACAATCTTCGAGTTTGTGGGAAAAATATAAAAACAGTATGACTGAAGATATAACTGAAATTTCAGTTTATATAAATAAATAAAAATAATTTATTTATTTATTTTATAAATATCAATTTTTATATAATTTCAATTAAGTAATTTGTAATGAAATGTAAATTAAATTTTTTATGATCATTTGTCCTTAATTTAAACTCTCCGTAACTCTTTACCAATTAAATTTGAATTTCCAAATCGACTACAATGTTTTTGTCTTTATTAGTGAATATTAATTTGACTACTTGAGGAATTTTAGAATAACATTAATCCAACGTACTATAATTAGTAAGTCACAGCAAAGCGTGACCGGGTCAGCTAGTAATATGAATGAAAATCTACGTGGCCTGGCTGTGAAACATCCCCCCTCCCCCCACGTAGAACAGCGTAGCTTTCCAGCCAACCCTCCCCCCTTATTTAGACCGAGCCACGTGTTTATGGACGATCCCTTATACACAATCTTTATATATATATAAAAATCTCGCGTCACAATGTATGTCCGAAATGAACTTCGAAACTACTTAACTGATTTTGATGAAATTTGACTTACTGTGTGTAATTTGTTCCAACTCCAAAGATAGGATAGATTTTATCTCGATTATTGACCTTAATATATATTATTGCGAATTAAATGTTCGTTCAATGTTTGACATAGGACAATGGTTTGTAATTATTTGTAAGTGCTGTAAGTTCGAGTGTTCTGGTGACTCAGTGATTTAGGCGTCTGACCATAGTTCCAAAGGTCCTTCGGTCCATGGATCGAATCCCTGTGCCGGCGTGGATTTTTATACGCACTTAACTCGGCCTTCACCTTCGGCACAGAGGCCGAATGCGGAGCCAATAGAAACCCTGTCACCAGGTCATTACGACCGCACGAAATTATTATTATAGTTCCAAAGGTTTCTAACAGATGGCGATGTATTAATTTATCGACACAACACCTGGTTATCTAGATTGGGTAACCATCCAGTAGATGACGTTGTGTTTCGATTTATTTATGTTACTGTCTACTCCACGTCATATGTGTTTATGAATGACATAACCCAGTTTCGTGAATTTTTCGTGTAGTATCATTTTTATAATTGTGCTGTGTATTGTGTTGTGTATCGTTCGTATGTTATTATCTTTAACGACAAAGTAATTACACACATGAATATAACATTGAAAAAACGTTACGATAAATTCAAAAACTTGTAAGTATTTGTTGCTTGCTTCTCATTTTTCTTCTTCTTTTCGTTATGGTCAGCTGGGGACCAATTTCAGTTCTTCCCCTGTTGTTTTTTTCTTTCCTCCTCTACATTACTCCTTTATTATTGCACTGTGTTTTCTCTTTCTCTCTTCAGACAATTTTGCACCAGTTTTCGTCTCCTCTCTACCTTGGAATCCTGCCATATTCGAAATCTCCTTTCGAAATTATTCTTTTTTTTTTGTTAGCCTGCTGTCAGCCATGCGATAGATGTATAGATAAAAAATATCATTCTCCTTATTTCTGACTGATTCTGTTATTTTTTCGATGTTACGATATATTTACTCATTAGTTCTTATCTTCCATTGTAGTTTATTTTTCAATGGACCCAAAATATTCCTTATAATTATCCATTCCAATACTTCAAGCTACTCCAATTTTTATAGGCATTTAACCCGATTTTCACCTCTGGCACAGCTTGATGTGTAATGTGAAGTACGGAAGAATGCTTCCGTGGTTGGGATTCTATGTAAAATTGTAGGTCTCCTGTACCCGGCAGAGTTGCCGGGTTAGGTTAAGGGGGCGAAGACAGGTCATTACGACCACACGGAATTATGATTATTATTATTTAATATCAGGCATTCCGGTTCCAGCACTGAATTATAGTGTATTATTTTAAGGCTTTTAGAAAGGCACTTTTTGTTGTAATTCGATTATTTGTCTTTTTATTGTTGCAATTATAAATTTCAGTGAAATGCCACCAAAAAAATCTAACCTCAACAATGCGTGTAGCAGAGAGCCACGACGCAAACGTGTTGAGAGGGCTCATCAATCAGCAAAACAAATCGCGGCAAGTAAGGAAGCTCAAAGAATCAGAACAGCTGAGCATCGTATGCAAGAATCTTAAGAACAGCGTGATGAACGTCTGAGACAGAATATATCGACAACAAGAGCTACACGAGAACAGCATATCGCCACATTTAGAGAAAGAGAACGAGAGAGACAGCAAATCAGCCGTGCATTAACACGTATATCATTTGTTCGTCTCGCGTTAGAATATGCACCAGACATCGATTACTCAGCACATTTTAAAATTGGACAAATGGTGCAATGGACAAAGTATGCGAATACTGCCAGGCGTTGAAATTCCGCAATGAAGCAGACTGCATGTGTTGTGCATCAGGAAAAGTTGTATTATTACCACTTCCCACTCCCCAGAACAGTTGCAATCGCTTCTTGCTGACGAATCAAACGATTCGAAATTGTTTCGGCGCAAGACACGCAAATCCAATTCCTGTTTTCTCAGACGTCTTTTGGAGCAACTAAAATTTGCGATCTCTCATCTAATGGACGTCATTTTGAAACTACATTCAAAAGACAACGCCAAGTGTACCACAAGATTGGGCCGTTGATGCCTATGCCTAATGATGTCCCGAAGTTTCTCCAAATCTATTTTATGGGTAGTTGTGCAGAACGCGTGACAACTCGGTGCCAGTATAATTTCATCGAACAAGCAGAAGGGAGAACAATTGTGGTATTTGTTGGATTTTTTTTTTTTAAAAGAATAATCAACTTACTCAATTGTTTAAAATAATGTCACCACAATTAAAAAATGACAACTATCAAATTGCCATCAAAGCTGACAAATTACCATCAGGAGAACACACTAGCAGGTTCAACGCGCTAACTGTAGATGAAGTTTCAGTTATTATAGTTGGTGATCCAGTTGACAATAGAGCCATTAAAATCACACGTCTAGATAGCACTGTTAGTATAATTTCGGATCTACACCGTTCGTATGACGCACTCCAGTATCCACTGATATTCCGGCTTGGGCAGGATGAATATCACATCAACATAAAACAGTGTGATCCAGTTACTGGTAAATTTAATATTCAACTATTTAATTCCTTATTTTATTAATACAGTAGACCCGGTATTCCGAACAGAGGCCGGATTATCGCGGTCCCACTATATTCATTTCTTATTCTTCTTTTTTTAACTATTTAATTTCTTATTTTTTCAGGTAATTAAACAAATAAAAAAAGTTACTTCAATGAAGTACTAGGCCCACCGATTGATGATTAGACGTAATCAGGATAACTATAGTCTTCGATATCGTCAACTGTACCATTAATACGTCGTGGATATGTACGCTAAGATTGAAAACGAACGTTTGCGATTTTTTTCGATACTACCAGGCTAAATTACCGTCGGAGGAATACATCCACTTACGAGATGCTATTATCGGCAATATAGATGAATATTTAACTGCCAATGATATCAGTAATGCATTTATTTTACCTTCAAGCTACATCGGCAGTCCACGGAACATGCAGGAATATATACAAGATGCGATGACTTACGTACGTCATTATGGTCGTCCAGATATTTTGATTACATTTCATTGTAATCCGAATTGGAAGGAAATGCATACTTTGCTATTACCAAGCCAACAATCAGTGCATCGTCATGATATCACGGCACGTGTGTTCAAACAAAAATTAAAATCATTGATTGATTTAATCGTAAAACATTCGGTTTTCGGTAATGCACGTTGCTATCTTTATTCGATTGAGTGGCAAAAGCGAGTTTTGCCTTATTCTCACATTTTGATTTGGCTTGAAGTTAAAATCCGTCCAGAAGAAATTGATCAAATAATTTCATCCGAAATTCCGGACCCAGTAATTGTGAAAGAATTGTTTGATGTTGTTACCAGTCACATGATCCACGGACCGTGCGGTGATTTTAACATGACATCGCCATGCATGGAAGATAGAAAATGTAAGAAGCGTTTCCCAAAGGAATATACGAATGATACTATTACGGATATCGACGGTTATCCGTTTTATCGCCGCAGAAACGCTGAGAATAGTGGCCACACAATTACGATGCGAATGTCAAATTCTAGAAACCAAGTTGAAATTGACGATCAGTGGGTAGTACCATACTCACCATTCCTTTCAAAAACGTATAAGGCTCATATTAATGTCGAGTTTTCCAGTTCTGTAAAATCCATTAAGTGCATTTGCGAATACGTTAATAAAGGCAGTGATTTGGTCATATTTGAAGTAAAAAATGTAAATAAAAATGACGAAATAGCACGATACCAGATAGATAGATACATCAGCAGCAACGAAGCTATCCGGCATATTTTTACTTTTCCCATACATGAAAGAGACCCTTCTATCCAGCATCTTGCAGTACATCTTGAAAACGGTCAACTTGTATATTTCACCGAACAAAATATTCTACAAAGAGCACATGAGAAACCAAGACATTTTTAATATCGTTGATCCTTGCGCAGGTATGGTCGCAACAGAAAATTGCATTGGCAATTCCATCGTCACGCATTGCTGCCACTTTGTTAGATGGTTGGCGAACCGCACATTCAGTATTTAAGCTGCCACTAGACATTCATAATAAACCAAACGCAATGTGTAACATTAAAAAAAAAATTTGAATGGCTGCAGTGTTGCAAAAGAGTTCAATTATAATTTGGGATGAGTGTACTATGGCTCATAAACATTCGCTTGAAGCATTTCATAGAACTATGCAAGATTTGAAATGAAACGATAAACTCGGTAGTACTGTCTGGTGACTTCCGACAGAGATAATCAGTGATTCCTCGCTCTACTTTTGCCGATGAGATTAACGCATGTTTGAAACAATCGTTTTTATGGCGGAATGTCGAAACACTTCGATTCACCATGAACATGCGAGTACAATTGCAAGATGATCCTTCGGCACAAGTATTTTGTAAGCAATTGTTGGATATTGGAAACGGTGAAATAGAACTGCATCGAAATACACATTACATCAAATTGCCAGACAAATTCTCCACTGTTTTTCATCAAAAAATGAACTAATTGAGAGTGTGTTTCCGAATATATCAAAATTACTCAGATCATAATTGGATCAGTAATCGTGCTATTTTGGCAGCAAAAAGTGTTGATGTCAACGAAATTAACTTCCAGATACAACAGTTGTCACCACTATTGTAGACGAAAATGAAGCCGTAAATTTTCCAACTGAGTTTTTAAATTCTTTGGATATACCAGGAATGCCACAACACAATCT
>CM061921.1:263161546-263320467 GCA_031002005.1 Vandiemenella viatica
CAATTATTGGGACCTGACACTTGCTGATGCAGCGTTGACAGCCACGCCGAATAGTATTCGTCAAACTGTTTGCAATTATTTTGACAACATGTTATCCAGCACAATCTTCGAGTTTGTGGGAAAAATATAAAAACAGTATGACTGAAGATATAACTGAAATTTCAGTTTATATAAATAAATAAAAATAATTTATTTATTTATTTTATAAATATCAATTTTTATATAATTTCAATTAAGTAATTTGTAATGAAATGTAAATTAAAAATTTTTTATGATCATTTGTCCTTAATTTAAACTCTCCGTAACTCTTTACCAATTAAATTTGAATTTCCCAATTCGACTACAATGTTTTTGTCTTTATTAGTGAATATTAATTTGACTACTTGAGGAATTTTAGAATAACATTAATCCAACGTACTATAATTAGTAAGTCACAGCAAAGCGTGACCGGGTCAGCTAGTTAAATATAAAAATAGGATCGGATGCAATAGAAAGTGAGTGAGTTCTATTACTTGGGAAGCAAAATTACAACCGATGGCCGAAGCAGATGTTAAAAGTAGAATAGCACTAGCAAAAAGAGCCTTCATGAAAAAGAGAAACCTTTGTAGTTTCAAATATTGATCTAGGAATTAGAAAGAACTTCTTAAAACTCTATGTGTGGAGCACAGCACTTTATGGCAGCGAAACATGGACTTTAGGAATACCGGAAAGAAAGAAACTTGAAGCATTTGAAATGTGGTGCTACAGAAGAATGCTGAAAATTAGGTGGACAGACAAAGTAAGAAATGAACGAGTTTTGGAAATGATGGGTGAGAAAAGAAGTTTATAGAAGAAGCTTACAGGATGAAGAGACACCTGGTAGGTCATATTTTGCGACATGCTGGATTGGTTAATTTGTTAGTGGAGGGAACAGTTGAAGGTAAGAACTGTAGAGGTAGACAGAGATTAGAATATATGAAGCAGATAATTGAGAACGTGGGTTGTAAGGGGTATGTAGAAATGAAGATATTAGCACAGGATAGGAAGGGATGGAGGATTGCATCAAACCAGTGTAAAGATTGACAACAGCAAAAAAAAAAAAAAAAAAAAAAAAAAAAAAATGGGTAACATGTTGTCAAAATAATTGAAAACACCTGACGAATACTATTCGGCGTAGATGTCAACGCTGCATCAGCAAGTGTCAGGTCCCAATGATCGTCGTCCACCAACATCTGCAACTCGCGACATGCATCCTTGATATGTATTGAACACTGGACCATTAACTGTTCGTAAAAATTCGAAAGAAGTTGGTGCCTTTAACATTTACCAACAACAAACGCAAAAAGAAGCATTCAAGTTGTTTCGGATGTACTGTGTAGAGTCGTCCTAATGTCTTGGCTTTGAATATGCCTGCGATCAAAGGATGTGATTCTCCTTGTTTAAGTGGCTCCCATTTTTTACCTAATTTGTTCCATACTAAAATTGTAATGGAAAATCGGCATATAATAATGTTTTTGCGGATTGGCCGAACACATCAGATTTTAGACACAATGTGAAAAATTCAGTTGGTGGCTCAAGTGCTCTTTGTAAAATATTTTGATCAGTGAAATATACAAGTTGACCGTTTTCAAGATGTAATGCAAGAAGGGTCTCTTTCATGTATGGGAAAACTAAAAATATGCCAGATAGCTTCGTTGCTATTGATGTATCTACCTACGTGGTATCGTGCTATTTCGTCATTTTTATTTACATTTTTTACTTCAAATTCAGCCAAATCACTGCCTTTATTAACGTATTTGCAAATGTACTTAATGGATTTTACAGAACTGCAAAACTCGACATTAATATGAGTCTTCACTCTCAGCGTTTCTGCGACGATACAACGGATAACCGTCGATATCCATAATAGTAGCTATCATTCGCGTATTCCTCTGGGAAACGACTTCTTGCATCTTCCATGCATGGCGTTGTCATGTTAAAAGCACCGCACGGTCCGTAGATCATGTGACTGGTAACAATATCAAACAATTCTTGTTCAATTGCCGGGTCCGGAATTTCGGCTGAAATTATTTCTGTACGGATTTTAACTTCAAGCCAAATCAAAATGTGAGAATGAGGCAAACCTTGCCTTTGTCACTCAATCGAATACAGATAGCAACGTGTGTTACTTAAAACCGAATGTTTTACGATTAAATCAATCAATGATTTTAATTTTTGTTTGAAGCACACGTTCCATGATATCATGACGATGCATTGATTGTTGGCTAGGTAATAGCAAAGTTTGTATTTCCTCCCATTCGGATTACATGTAAATGTAATAAAAAATCTGGACGACCATAATGACGTACGTAAGTCATCGCTTCTCGTATATATTCCTGCATTTTCCGTGGAATTCCGTTGTAGTTTGAAGGTAAAATAAATGCATTACCGATCTCATTGGCATTTAAATTTTCATCTATATTGCCGATAATAGCATGTCGTAAATGAATGTATTCCTCCGATCGTAATTTAGCCTAGTTGTATCGAAGAAATCGCAAACGTTCGTTTTCAATCTTAGCGTACATATCCATGACGTATTGATGGTAGGCCTGCAGTTGACGATATCGAAGAATATAGTTATCCTGGTTACGTCTAATCATCAATCGGCGGGCGTGGTACTTCATTGAAGTAACTTTTTTATTTGTTTCATTACATGAAAAAATAAGAAATTAAATAATAAAAATATTAGAAGAATAAGAAATTAATATAGTGGGCCCGCGATAATCCGGCCTCTGTTCGGAATACCACGGGAAATAAGGAATTAAATATTTGAATATTAAATTTATAATTGCAACAATAAAAATGGTTGAATTACAACAAAAAGTGCCTTTCTAAAAGCCTTAAAATAAGACACTATAATAGAGTGCTGAAACCGGTGTGCCTCTATGCAACTAAATGCCTGATATTAAATAACAACTTGATGGGTATACTAGACCTACAGTTTTACATGGAATGCCGAACACGGAAGCGTTCTGACGTTCTTCACATTATACAGCAAGCTGTGCCAGGGGTGAAAATCGGGTTAAATGCATATGAAAATCCCCGCCGAAACAGAGATTCGAACCAGGGACCATTCGATCTCCAGTCACAGGCCTTAACCACTGAGCTACCTGACAACTCGGTATTAAATTAGAAACTGGATAAGCTTGGAGTATTGGAATGGAGAATTATAAGGAAAGTTTTGGGTCCATTGAAAAATACAGTACGATGGAAGATAAGAACTATTGTTGAAATATATCATAACATTGAAAAAATAATAGAATCAGTCAGATAAAAGGAGAATGATATTTTTTCGACACATCTATCGCATGGATGACACCAGGCTAACAAAGAAGATATTAAAATATTTTTTGGGATTCAAAAGGTTAAGAAAGATTTGAAATGAAATAATATCAGTGAACAGTATGGAAAGAAAATATTTTCGAAAACAGATTTCGAATATGGCAGGATTCCAAGGTAAAGAGGAGAACAAAACGGGTGCAAAATTGTCTGAAGAGATAAAAAGAAAAAACAGTGCAATAATGAAGGAGTACTGGAGAGGAAGAAAGAATAAAACAACAGGGGAACAATTGAAATTGATACGTGGTCCCTAGCTGGCCATAATGAAAAGAAGAAGAAAAATGAGAAGCAAGCAACAAATACTTGCACGTTTTTTAATTAATCGTAACGATTTCTTCAATGTTATATTCATGTGTGTAATTACTTTGCCGTTAAATATAATAACATACAAACGATACACAGCACAATTATAAAAATGATACTACACGAAAAATTCACGAAACTGGGTTATGTCATACTTAAACACATATGACGTGGAGTAGACTGTAACATAACTAAATCGAAACACAACGCCATCTACAGGATGGTTAGCTAACCTAGATAACCAAGTGTTGTGTCGATAAATTAATACATCGCCATCTGTTAGAAACCTATGGAACTATAATAATAATTTCGTGCCTGCGTAGTGACCTGGAGACAAGGTTTCAATTGGCTGCGCATTCCACCCCTGCGCCGAAGGGGAAGGCCGAGTAAGTGCGTATAGAAATCCAAGCCGGCACAGGGATTCGAACCAGGGACCTTTGGATCTCCAGTCAGACGCCTTAATCACTGAGCCACCAGAACGCTCAAGATTACGATACTAACAAATAATTTCAAAGCATTGTCCTATGACAAACATTGAACGAATATTTAATTCGCAATAATATATATTATGGTCAATAATCGTGATAAAAACTATCCTATCTTTTAAGTTGGACCAAATTACACACAGTAAGCCAAATTTCATCAAAATCAGTGAAGTAGTTTCAGAGTTGATCTTGGACAAACATCGGGACGCGAGATTTTTATATATATTAAGATAAGATAATAATAATTTCGTGTGGTCGTAATAACCTGGTTACAGGGTTTCTATTGGCTGCGCATTCCACCGCTGCGCCGGAGGTGAAAGCCGAGTTAAGTGCGTATAAAAATCCCCGGCGCCACAGGGATTCGAACCACGGACCTTTCCACCTCCAGTCGGACACCTTTACCACCGAGCCACCAGAACGCTCGAACTTACCGTACTTACAAATAATTCCAAACCATTGTCCTATGACAAACATTGAACGAACATTTAATTCGCAATAACAAATTTTAAGGTCAATATCGAGATAAAAAGTTGGACCAAATTACACACAGTAAGCCAAATTTCATCAAAATCAGTTAAGTAGTTTCGGAGTTGATCTCGGACAAACATCATGACGCGAGATTTTTATATATATAAAGATAAAGATTATGACCTAAAGCGGGAAGTCGAGTCGTTACTTTCAGGGAAGAGCTTCCATCAATACCCCTCTCTCGCGAACCAATAGACCTTCCTCTCCGCCGCAATATAATAGCAAATGCATTATGGAGGTCATTGATACACTAGATGAAAGTGAAACTGTTGCTACCTTAAATGCAAAGAATGCTGTGCAGAAGTTGTCCTCTATTTTTACAACCTAGAATTTTCAGTCAAGAAGTTGGAAGGGGCCACTGTACCGATGGCAGAAGCGCTTCAAACCATCCAAAGCGGCTCCTGGACCAGTTGGGATGTCTGCAGCCAAGAAGTTGGAGACTATTTTAGGGTACAGTCCATATTTTAAGAGGATGAATCAAATAGGCCATGTTCTCTCTGGACTAATGGAACAAGAAATACTGCCTTGGATCCGAAGGAAATCGCTGATATAAAGTTCGCACCTCTTACCTCATGTGATGTGGAGCGTAGTTTTTCCACATTCAAGAGAATCTTAACGGAAGAGAGAAGAGAGTTTACTCCAGAAAATCAACCAAAATATTTCAATGTTCAGTATCATATTAGAAGTTTCAAATGAATGTTTAGGGTCCACAATAAAGTCAAAATGTTTTGAACATAATAACGGCTTACGTTCATGGTTTAATGTAAACGAGCAATGTCAGGTTAGAAGTTTTAAAGGCGTACTTGACATTGTATTATAAAGTCACAATGTTTTCAACACTATGGCGTGTTTTAAATTTTATTTCCCCTTAAAATGTGTAAATTCCTAATTCAGAATTTTAAAGACCTATAAAAGCCTAAAACTGAATAAACCTAAATTAGTTTGTTAGATCCTAAAAACCCGGGGCTTAGTAATGAGTGACAACAGTAAACAACTATCTCTAAAACAGGGTTCGAACAATGTTTGGAAGCAAGGTACTGCAAAAATTGAATACAAATATGAGGAACTAGTTAAATATATAAATGAAAACTGTGGACAGAAACTGACCGAAGTTAGACGAAGAGAAGTAAAAGATATGCTAGCCTGCCAGGCATTAAGCATCGTTAGATTACCTCGAATGCATTGAGTCAGAAAATCATTCAGTCTAAAAAACATGTGGTGTTCATCTCTTCGGAAGGATGGAGGGGGAAGGGGGAGGTAACGCGAAGCAAGGGGCACAACATGCCACAATTGTAATAAAACTTGTTGGTGACAATTAGAATCAACAGCTTTTATTTTGTTGTTGGTATAGACTGTTATCTGTGGTCGAATGTCGTTTGTGGTGATGGGATTATATTATGTATTGTTTTATTTGTTTGTCTCATAATTTTGTTGTATAGTTGATTTACCCTGTTGCACTTATGTACATTTTTGGTGGCCATATAGATGATTGTGCTAATTTCAGTATGTAATTACACTGCTCGACAAGGTTTTCTTCACACGAAATATGATAACTGAATCTAGTGCATTTTTTCTAACTGAATTCAGCTATATAGCCAAGATTTTTTCCATCAGGCACAGATTTTTTGTGATAGTTACATTTTAAAATTTGATTTTAGCATTCTCTTTGACGTGTCATAGAAACTTTGCCTTACACGTAGCGATTTTATTCAAGCTGTATTGAAGGAAATTGTAAGTAATATCAAGCTAAAGCACCAAAAGAAATGATTGCAGGTTTATTCATGTTTTCACATGCGCAGACCTGATAATCTGACCCGGCGTGGTGGGTGAACGGTTAACGTTCTGGCTTCGCATGCAGGAGGACGCGGGTTCGAATCCCTGTCCGGGCTTCCAGATTTGGGTTTTCCATGGTTTCCCTAAATCACGCTAGGCTAATGCCGGGATGCTTCCTTCAAAAAGGCCATTGGCGAATTCCTTCCAGTTCCTTGTCACCAGTCATGTCCCGCCTCTAATGACCTTAGCCGTCGACGAGGCGTAAAGCAATTAAAAAAAATCGCAACATACAGGCATCGCACAAGACACGGAACATCAGATCTCAAAGCTTATCCTGTACTACGTAACTTTGACTAAATATATCTAAATGAAAGCTTCATTTTATTTCGTTTACATTTAAATTAAAAATCTAATCGTAATATCAAACAAACTCAGATTCACCTTCACGCTAAAAATAGGGGAATTAAAAATAATTTAAGCCTAAAATATAAGAATTAAAAGTCAACTTGCGTTATTAACTGAAAGTGACTGTACACGACACGTAAGTTAATAAAGTTTATTTCTGGGGACTGTAGGCTACGATACCACCATTAATCTCAAAGTTTGTTTTACCTTCGGTTTTACCGTAAGTTTTATGCCAGGAGAGAATTTATTAAAACTTGTTTGCAGATCAAGAGATTCGCTTGCGTTGCTGAAAATATTTTTTGCTAGTGTGGAAAGTGAAGGCCGATAACCCCGGAGTACTTTCGTTCACAAGAGGGGAAAAAAGAAAACAGTTACCTCCCGCTTGCTCTCTCAAAGTTCAGCAGGATCGATGTATGTGTAGTGCAGTGGAGTTCCGGGGGTATATGACGTGTAGCCTTACCTAAAAATTTCATCATAACAGCAGTACAGTTGATATCACGCAAAAAATAATGGTAACTCCCCACCTTCTTATGCACACATAATCAACGGACTTTCGGCACACTGCTACAAAAAAATGACATTCAGTCAGCACTTAACGTTTCTGACTACCAGGTGACTGGGTATTGGCATCAAAGGAGTCTTCTGTAGGTTTATTTTTGTGCAGAAAAATCTTTTCTGATGATAGGCAACAGGGAACTAAGACCCACATATTCTTGCCTGATTTACTATCTGTCGGTTTCTCCTTCTATGGTTTTATGAAAGAAAGTAAACACAATCTATATTGCACAGTTTCTTGCTGTGAGAAGCGTCTTTGGCGGAGGGAACTTCTTACACTTTCTCTAAAATGACACAACACTCGAATCACCAAATGACACATTTATTATTATAGCAAACTAGGAAAAATCACGGGATTTTTACAAAAGCAAGTCACAACTTACCCAATATCTTGTAAGAAACAAAAAGTGTCAAGTTTTCTGTGAAAGATATTTCCTGTAATTGGTTTGCGGTTTGATCTGGGCGTCCGGCATTTCGCCCGCCAAGTCGAGTTAATGGCGGCACTGCCTACTCTTCTCTGGAAGCGATTTGGGACATTTTCGTTCCTCAGTTTCTCCAGTCTTAGTGACCCCACACGCTTCATATAACACGGATTAAATTTTGTTTCGTTTCTGTTGTTAGCTTGGAAGTTATTCATATGCAAATTTCACTGATTTTGTCGCTCACAGACTGATTGACTAACAGATGATCACAAAGCTCGAAGGTACTTCCCGCAATCGTAGAAATCTAAAATCTGGCACACAAATAAAGCTTTACCCCCATAACATAAGAAATTCTAAAAAGGGTAAATTTTCTTATGGTCGCCCTTTACGAATCCTAAAACTTGGAATAGCTCTCTACTCTTATATCTTCAAGTCTCAGACAGTATAGACTGAGATTATTAAGCTTAACTAATGTGTTAACTTTTACTTCCCTTAATTTTGGAGTTAGGGAAATTCAAAAATTTTAGCCGATTTCTACAATCCTTCTTCATAATTCCACGCTACTGCCCGTAGTCCTAGGAGCAGGTTATTTGGAATACATACAGTTTTTCATCCCCAAATCGTAAGAAAATTCCAATACTGGTGATTTTCGCTGCAATTATTTAGTAGTAACTCCCAACGAGAACCGTTTCGACGCATATTTGTAGGTCAATTGCTTTACTCTGGATGAAGTACTATGCCTAAAATTTCTGGTATGAATAGAGATCAGAATGCGTTACTGACACATTAAATTTCACTCTTTCATGGAATTTACATAAGGTGGTAGTTACATGAATTGCAGACAGCATTCCTCACCCGTTGTTAGTATCGGGAAAAAGGATATTGAATATACTTGAATTCTGAAATGACTTTATTCACGGATTTTCAAAAGGAACTGTTACATTTGAGCGACAACTCAGAAAAAGCACTAAACTTCGAAAAAGAAATGAGATTAAAGAACTTGTAAAAATATGACAAGTGTTGTAAATGCTTGGTGAGGAAAAGTTTTGAGATCTGATTCTGAGCTGAGCCTACACTTTCTAAAACAGATTGATTTGTTTCGGTCTTACGTAGTGTCACATTAATATAAAAAGAAATTTGATGAATTATGCATGCCATGTTTTAGTAAACTAGATAGTAAAACTTGTACCTGTATGAATATCGTAATATTGTGTTGCTTTATCAAGCTTATAAATACAAGGTTTCTCTCGCAAGTCATTCGGGTTGGACAAGTCTTAAAATAAATCATTTATATTTATTTCGGTAAAAATTATGACATGCAAAATGGCCAGTTCGTCAGATTTTTTTGATCATAAATCAACGACCTGTGTCACCGAGAGAAACCACTCTGTTCCGGAAAGTGAAGTAAATACAAACTGTACACTTTGCTCAGAACAAAATATCACAACTTTTGTTATGAAACTACAATGAGACTTGGCCTAATTTTCCACGTAATATTTTTTTGTGAGATGTGTTATATGCCGAGAGCGGTTCGTCTGAGGCCAAGACATAACTGTATTTACGTATTTCGGATTTTCATATCCTTCAGGTATTGTTTTTCCATCCTAGTAAAGGCATTTGTGGACATATTTTTCATCATGGAATAAAATGTTACCTGACGTACCAATAGAGGTATGATGTACTTTTTTTCACATCGCGACTGCATATTTGTTGGCATTAAGGTGACATACATTGTTTTCGAACTTAACGTTAAATCAAAGGTTGTACTTGGCATACTTCTTGTACCGAACGTTTAGAGTATGGCTTGGGATTGGCCGTTTGTGTCCCCGTAATATTGTTTTCACTGCTAAAGCCTTTAACGTGGGCTGGGCCTGTGGTGTGAAGGTTTATTGTATTTGCCAGTAAGCAGTCTTCGATGACTGAGAAGAATAATGACATTCTAGGGCTACAGTCTCTCTTATGCTGGTGCAACATCATTTGGCTTTCAGATTAAATAATGAAATGTTGGGAAAGGGTTGTGATGATCTGAACATGATAACAGTAGTTCTCCACAGAGTTGCGTCATGTCTCATGCAATTTTTTGTGTAGCTGAACACAAGGGCATTAGTGGTGGGACTGTTTGTCTCCGTGACGTCAGAGCACATGGTGATACGCAGGCTCCTTGGCTCTGGCAAGGACATTGGTTGTGGGATGGGATTTTTTCGTACTATCTGCTCGCGTGTTGCTTTCGGTAATGATTGAGTTTTTTGAAGGTTTGACTCAGAATTTTTGTATTACTACTACTCGTTCAGTTTTTTTTTCGCACTAGTACTTATGTTGGAAACACTACAGGACAAATGCAGAAAAAAAAAATAATTTTTTGAAAAAAAAAACTTTTTTAGTCGTTTGAGGAAATATCTCCATCAAATGTTACATGGAATGAGAATATCCATTAAATAGTACTGGTACCTTAAAAACAATAAGTAACTTATAATTTCCTTGAAATAATACTATTCTGATGCCGAAAAATTATAGGTATTCCAAATTCCAACCTCCGTCTTACTGTACAACAGGAGTATAACTGAAGCTAGAAGCTACTGACTGAGATTAAAACTAGAATTCTCTTAATTCTATACACTCTAAAGTCTTTTAGCCTGCTTTAGTTGCTACTGAACCCATACGAGTCAAATAAAAACATACTCCCTTACTCCAAATACAGAAATCTAAACGGTCGTCAAAGTTAAATTCTGCAAGCAAAATTCTCTACTGACAGAAATAACAGTTTCTGAAAGTATATTGTCTGACTCAGAAAAAATTGATTAACCAAGTCAGTTGAATCTAAAATTAAGATAATGGATATACATTTAACAAGTGTTATACTTAACGGCCACGATTTCGGAACATAAAGGTTCTGGTTAAATAATAAGATCGGAGTGACGGCGCTGACATAAACCTAACAATGTGATAGTACGCCTGCAGAGATACTGAGGAATACTGAAGTGTGCCTATTCAGACCATAGGTAGAAAGTTCACACCAGGAAACGTCTTTAACTAGTAATTATAAACAACTGGTGAAGACTTTAATATTAAAGTAACACCAATTGCATATGAGCAAACATTTTTTATCCAAAACACAATTGGTGAAAGTAAAAAAGACTCTTCTAGTAATATACACGAGCTTGCTTTAGAAGAAATTATCTTTCGATGATTGGTGTGTTGTTTAATTTCCCAGGTTGCGATTAAAAACGAAAACTGAAACGCAGAATAAACGTATTATTTTTGACTGCCTCTTAATTTAAGCTGGAAGTTTTATTTATCATCTGAATCCAACTAATGAACTCTTTCTCTAATAAAAGAAGAAATGCTGCTAAATAATCTGTTATTAGCAAAACTCACAAACTGAGCTGAACAAGAATGTATAGGCACTAATTTAGAGAAAATTCCATCGGAGTACGATTCGCACTGCCTGTAACTTATACAAAACGACCAGAATTCTATGCAAAAAGTTACATTCCCGACAATTCTCCGGGCACAAAAAAATTCAATTAAAGGTCTTTCAACATATGAGGGTTATAAAGGCAGCTATGAAAGTATGATAAAGATTCAGCGGCTGTCAACGGTAGCAAGTGTCGCGTAAAAAGTGTTCTCTTTTTTGGTTATTCTTCGCAGGCAGCATTGGAGAGGGAACAAAAATACAGGAGTGTTTCTGCTTCACTAACGGTAACAACTTTAAGAATTTAGATGTTAACGAAACTCTCTTGAGCCAGTAATTACATTTTAATTGAAAAAAAAAAATCAGAAGAATTGAGAACCTCCTCCTTTTTTGAAGTCGGTTAACTACTAACCCGGAGCTGTAATTGATGATTACCTCAAGGTTAAAAATAAATAAAAGTTCCGGTTCTTTCGTGTAGCATAATTACACAAAGCCTGATTCCGTCAGTAGTATCCAGACGTGTTTCCTCTCACATTTCTGTAATTCCTTCTGTTGATTTCTCTTCTTAGTTATATAGACCATGTAAAATATGTAGTCCTACTTACATCTGTATTTTTTAACATAATTCCATATGCTAATGTGGAAGGAACAGGTGTAAATCTCTTCTTTTTTACCGACTTCAAAAAAGGAGGAGGTTCTCAATTCGTCTGATTTTTTTTTTTTTTTTGATGTATGTTCAGCGATATCTTCGCCAATTTTGAACCGATTTAAATGAAATTTTTATAGTGGATGGAGTATACCTCCAAAGTGGTCCCATATGAATTTCATTGAGAAACCACCCCTTCTACCTATTTACACCCCTTAACTTTTATACAAACCCACACTTTTTATCCGATTTTGATGGATGTTTGGAAATGAATAGTAAAAAATAAACAGAAAAATACTGTCAACATGTGGTTTCAAAAAACCTAACCCTTCTCCCCCTATCCACCCCTTAATTTTTGCCAATGTTCTTTATACAAAGCTAAAGTCGACACCATTTAACTGATCACCATTAAAGTTGGCATATACATGTAATTTTTCATGGAAAAGTTTTCTGATCCAAAAATAAAAAAAACCTCTCTCCTATTACACCCCTTAATTTTTGTACAAACCCACATTATTTATCCAATTTCAATGGAACTTTGGACATGTATAGTCAAAAATAAAGAGAAAAATGCTGTCAACATTTGGTTTGAAAAAACTGAACCCCTCTCACACTATCCATCCCTTAATTTTTACCAATGTTATTTATACAAAACTGTAGTCGACATCATTTAACTGATCTCCATTAAAGTTGTCATATACATGTAATATTTCATGGACTGTGTTTCAATCCAAAAAATAAAAAAAGCCACCCCATCTCCCCCTTTACACCCCTTAATTTTATAGAAACCTATATTTCATATCTGATTTTAATTGAACTTTGCCAATGTATACTTTCAAACAAACAGAAAAATCTTGTCAACATTTGGTCTGCCAAAGCTCAACCCCTCTCTCTCCTACCAACCCCTTAATTTTTGTCTTTTTTTTATAAAAAGCTACAGTCGTCAAAGTTTGACCTATTACCATGAAAGTTGGCGCTTATGTGTATTTTTTCACGAGGAAGGTTTCTGACCAAAAAATAAAAAACCACCCCCACTCCCCATTAATCCGTTTAATTTTTATACAAACCCATAGTTTTTATCCAGTTTAGATAGAACTTAGCAAACTTTTACTGTAAAACAAAGAAAAAAATAATGTAAGCTTTTGGTTTGCAAAAACTGAACCCTTTTCTCCATTTCCGCCCCTTGACTTTTGTCAGTTTTCTTTTTGAAAAGCTACAGTTGACACCATTTGACCGATCTGTATGAAAGTTGGCACATATATGTATTTTTTTATGGAGAAGATTTCTGACCAAAAAATAAAAAAAACTACCCTAGCTCCCCTTTTACATCCCTTAATGTTTGAACAAACCCACATTTGAATCCGATTTCGGTGGAACTTCGCATGTGTATATTTTAAAGCAAATAGAAAAAGAAACATACTACTCACATTACTTTGACAAAAACACAAACCCTATTACCCTTTCTACCCCTTTAATTACTGTCAATGTTCATTATATGAAGTTACCATTTCTATCTGATTTTGAAGGAAGTATGCACATGTATACTTCAAAACAAACAGAAAAATACTGTCTACGTTTGGTTTAGAGAAACCAAACCTCTCTCCCCCTTTGAACCCCTTTAATCTACACAATGCACAGTTTCTTGCTGATTCTGAAGAAAATTTGCACACGTATACTTTAAAAAACACATAACAATTATGTTTAAATTAGGTTGCAGAAGCCCAACCCCTCTTCCCTTCTACCCCGACCCCTCCTAATTTCCAATGTTCTTTATAGATACCTACCGTTTCCATCAGATTTCGATGGAACACTGGAAATGTATACTTAAGAACAAAGAGAAACATCCTGTTTACAAAACCCAACCGCTCACTCCATTACCCCATTTAATTTTTGTAAATGTTCTTTACACAAAGCTACAGTTTTTATCTGGTTTCGATGGAACTTCGCACATGTATACTTTAAAACAAAGAGAAAAATGCTGTCCACACTACCTTAACAAAAACCAAACCACTCTTCACCTCCAAACCCCTTAATTATTTTTTTATACAAACATAAATTTTCTATATGATATCAATAGAAATATACAAACGTATACTTTAAATCAATCAGAACAGACAGTCTACATTTGGTATACAAAAGCCCAATCCCTCTTCTCCTTTACCCCCATCGTTTATAATTTCCAATGTTCTTTACAAAATCCACAGTTTTAAATACCGTCAAAATCAGTTAAGCTAATTTTAAGTCATTGCAGAATATATATAAAATGTATGTGTCCTAATGTCTCAACATGTACTTCAGATTTCAAATTGGACCCCGAGCTTTATGTTGTGAAAACCAATTAAATATCTATATTTTCTGTGTGATGCCGGAACGAACAGATATATTCCAGAGACAGATTTGTGTATGTGGTATGTATTAATGTCCAGGTGTTACAAGTTTCGGTTATCGAGCAGCAACTTAAACAGATGATATGATTAAATCGAAACACAGCCTGGATCAAAATGAAAACTTACATTCCTTAACACAGCATCCAATTCAGCCTATTCTGAGAGTTGTTGTAACGCTATTTTTTTTAAAAAGCATTTGCTTTAACCACTGAGCTACCAGGAAGTTCGCAAAATGAGAACTGCTGCGGCATATTTAAATAAAAATTAACTATAATACCACTAAAAATTTAAATATAAAATAATTGTTTAGAAAAACATAAAAACCGCCTTCAAAAAAGGGCACTAAAATTTTTAAAATAACTTTATTCCTTGCTTAGAAGAAAGTAAATTTAAATGGACAATATTTTACATTACTGTTATTGAAATTTTTACATTAATTAGTTATTTTTGTAGTCGGTGCCAGCCAAAGCAAGAAAAACAAAAAGATAAAAACAATAATAGATAAAAAAAATCATATTACTAGTTACCTACAATTAATTCTAGAAACATTTTTCAACAAAACTGAAACATATAGATTATACACCGATATCATACTAACTATAAAGTATTTAATGCATGATGCAGCCTACCAACGGACACTGTAGCGCCAGAGATATGCCTGGATAACCAACGAAGCCGAGCCACATATGACATACCGTTAATTTATTTCCCTAAGCTGTCTCCCGCAATAAAACTATCTTCCTCACGACATGCTGTAAAATATTTGGAATTTTTGTTCGTACTCTCGGTTCGCCTCGAACACTAATTAATGTTCAGTAATTCAATCTGCGCGATCTGACAGCTGGCACCGACTCCAAAAATAACTAAATAATGTAAAAATTTCAATAACAGTAATGTAAAATATTGTCCATTTAAATTTACTTTCTTCTAAGCAAGGTATAAAGTTATTTTAAAAATTTTGGTGCCCTTTTTTGAAGGCGGTTTTTATGTTTTTTAAACAATTATTTTATTTTTTAAACTGCTTAACGTTGTAGTATAACAGGCTACCATAATAATTACTCTGTGAATTGTATAACTAAGGAAACGTTTATTTAAACAAATGAGGATGGATCAAGACTAGACAAGCTTGGTGAAGGCTGTGTCGTGTTCGCTTTGAATTTTAAAGTTACTGTGGAAAAGAACCTGTACATATTCAGATGATTAAGGATGTTATAATATTATAATAAAAAAGGGAATTAATTCACATTAGATTATTATTTATTTGGCGAAGCTGGATGATGGAGAACGGAAATTGTGTTTCTTATTTTCTCATAGTTAAGGAAATAAAGCTTTAGAAGAAACTGCAATAAATAACTAAGCAGATATTTTTACTACGACGACGAGAACAGTAAATAGAAATACGAGACGTTCTAAGAAGTTGTACATAGAAATACAACAGGAAGTATAATAGTTATACAAGACGGGAAAGGATGGTGGCAAGGATTGGGAAGGAATTCGGCCATGGCCTTTTGAAGGAAGCATCCCGGCATTTGCATAGAGTGATTTGGGAAACCATGGAAAACCCAAATCTGGATGCCCGGACGGGGATTCGAACCGCCGTCCTCCCGAATGCGAGGCCAGAACACGTATAAATCTCACATAGTAACGGGGAATAAATACTGTGAAATATACTCACTAAAACTAACGATTTCCTGTCAATGGTGTCATTAATTTGACCAGACGTCCCGGTCCATATCAGCTTGTAGCTACCACCAGCTTGCACAATCCCTTTTTTTTTTTTTTTTTAAATATGGCTTTCGGTCTTTGCGACCATTTAGCCAGCTCCAATTAGTTTTTGTATCAACTGATGTATCAGGCTTTGATCGTGATATTTGTGGACACTACAGTGAGGACAACATAAGACGAACAACACACTTAATTAAAACCACCCATGCCCGAGGCCGGACTCGAACCGGCGGCCCTTGCAATGCGAGGCCAGCGTGCTAGTCCCTACACTGGCAGGACCGGCAACACAATGTCTTCCTGACAAACATGTGTTCATAGCCTGCGCCACACTCGAACCCTACCATCAGCCCTTGTCAACTGGAATCATGACTCATCTGCTGACGTAACCGTTCTGCAGTCTTCTAGGGTCAAGCAAATACGTTCACGAGTCCAACAAAGGCACTGCAGTCAATGGGGTTTCGTCAGCAGAGGCACTCAAGTCAGTCTTCTGCTGCCATACCCCATCAACGTCCAATTTCGCTGCACTGTCCGTACGTCCCACATTGAGTGTTGATGATCTTCGACGTAGTGTTGCCAATCAGTCAACACCTAGAAACAGACGTCTCTGATTTCCGTCATGAAATAGTTGTGGTTGGCTACTGTGTCGTCCATGGCAGGGGGTAAAACCAGAAATTACATATTCACGGCAAACTCTTTTTATTTGCCTATAGCGCGAAATAAGTGTCATATTTACTTGAAAAGATCTTTCATTCCAGAATAACCTTTATTGTAATTAGTAGAATTAATAATATTCGTAGGAACTGAATCTGTAATTGTAAAAATTTGAATTACAGTTTCGAAAGCACGATAAGCGGTTTATTACAAAATGATTTCCACTGCTGATAAAATGATGCAATAAAATTGTATGAAGTGTTTGGTTATTACACTGGCTTGATCAGGAAATTTTAAATCTACATCGCTTGGACGATACTCTCAGATAATGTTCATCTGTTCACCATGGAGCAGAAAATATGCGTCGAAAGCCACTAAAACGAAGAACTGCTAATATAACGAGAGATTCCTAAATTCTTTATTTGTCAATCATTCTAACTTGAGAAACGCTAGTGCATTTTACGCAAATTAATCGGCACAATGAATTAGCGTGTGTATAGACTTCGCAGAGCCGCTAAAAGTACGCACTTTTTTATTCGTGGACAATATCCGGAAGTAGATAAAAGTATACGCTTCCAAATACACATCCTGAAAATAACATCTTGATACGCAATGAAGTCTTCACAGGTGTACTGCCGGATTACGTTTTGAAAACACGATATTTCGTATCTACGTTCTACAACATCTAGATATTTTATTGTGAAAATACGTGCCGGCGAATGAAATATCAGAACGAATATCTTCCTAACGAACAACTCTCCGTCAAAAAGTGATGGAAAATCTTGTGAGCAACTGGCGTCCAGTATATTACAAGTGTCATGCGTATACCCGAAACCAACTTGGATTAATACTACATGAAACACTATAAGTGGATTAGTTGGCAATGCCCTCCGTGCATTGTAGTTGAGGCTCTTAAAATCGACGTAAGTTCGTTTAATATACTAAACGTTATAACGTACGAAACTGCAAAACCAAAGAATGGTTGTAAGACAATGTTTATTCCAAACACTATTTACGCGTTGCACCATATTTTCATTGACGAATTAATGGCGACTGAATGATTTCCTGTGTAAGGAGTTACTGCTTGTCATCGGCCTTATGAATGAAGGGACGTAGAGTAGGGAGTAATCCAGGGAGTGTCCTATAAAGACGAATCAAAAAACATCAACGGCATAGTGACGCAGTTGACAACAAGAAGAAACTGCATTTAAGACCGAAAGAGTATTCTATGGCCACGAAATCCTTTGCTATTACATGGCGAGTGATCGCTTAATCCTGGGTAATATAGTCTAAAGATAAACTAAACCCCCATTCGGATCTCCAGTAGGGGGAGGAGTAATCAGAACTGACAGAAACATTATACGAAATGTAGTGTAAAATGTTAGACGTCTCAATAGGGATGGTAGATTAGAACATCTAAAAAACGAGAGGTAACAACTAAAATTAGATGATGTTCGAAATAATTATATTAAATGGAAGGAAGCGCAGACATTGCGGTCTGTGGACTACAGACTAATTAGGAAACAAGCTTCTGTTGAGTTAATTGAGACGAGTTTATTTTAATAATGCCAGTAACGCAGAGACAAGAAGCGATGTTATATTTGTTTACATTTTGCAGCAGTTTCGTACACCCTGAGGGCGTAAGAAAGAATGTGGAGCCACGATGTAAAATCAGAAACCATTTGACAACACGTACTAAGATTCGAAAACAAATTATTGAGGACGAAACAGCATTAAGATTCTTGAACTACGATGTACGCGGGATGAAAACATTCCGAAATACATACAGTCTATTTCCACAAGACGAAGTGACAACATTGACGCGAATACTAATACAAAGCTGCTTTTTTCTTTCTTTTTTTTTCTTATTGCTTTACGCCTCGTCGAAGGCTAAGGTCATTAGAAGTGGGATGGGACTGGGGACAAGGAACGGGAAGGAATTTGGCCATGACCTTTTTGAAGGAAGCATCCCGACATTCGCCTGGAATGACTGGGGAAACCATGGAAAACCAAAATCTGGATGCCCGGACAGGGATTTCAACCCGCAACTTCCCGAATTACAAAGCTGCTGTTTAAGCCATATACCCAAACATCTGGTATGACGCCACATATTGATAACCCCACGTTTGTAATGACCCCATTGTCAACGTTGTTACCATAATGGTGCTTTTAAGTCAAACAGAGCTGTAGAAATGTTAGAAATGGAGAACCCTACTACTATACGGATATATCGTAACTGTACAAGAAAACAAAGTCCCTTGCTAGAAATTAATAAATATATTTAAAAAATTGTTCTGCTCTCCCCTTTTTTACTCACTAAAATTAACAAACCAACGTCTGCCCCATTAGCTCAGTGGGCTGCGGCACCGTGGTGGTGTCTGGCGCTGATAAGGTTGACTTGGTTTGAGTCGTAGTGGAGGAAGAAATTTTCACCGTCAGGCCCTGGCCGGCAGGATAGCAGAGATGGTGGTGAACAATTTCTAACCACCAGATTGTGCCCCAAAGTCCTTGGCTAAATCCAAACCCTTTCCGCACCCGTATGAAATGAGATCATACGACACTCTTTGATGGTGATTCGTCCATCGGATGGGGTCATTAAGCATGCCGTTTCATTGGAATCTTTCGCAAGGGCCAGCACCGCGATTCACCTTCTCCCTTCTCTCCTCTCGTATCCACAACACTAACATTATACCCTATCACAATCATCCACACTTAAGAAGACTGTCACACTGGGGAAACCAGTTCCTCTTCACAGACATGCAAATGGAGGGTAAATCCCATGGAAACTGCCTCCCCACGCACGGGCAAGGAGTTCGGAATAATTTAATAAACCAATATGTTATATCTGTATGACATCCAATATATTCAACATTTTCTAAAAATGGCCTGATTGTCAAGATTTAAATATATGTTGAGTGTTTAATCTCTAAAGGTTAGACCATGGATTGACTGCTTAGTCTCTGGGAAGCGAGACTGCGATGTTAACGGATCGTATCTGAATTTTTACCCTCAAGCAAGCGAACCAGTGTTTCCATACAGCTCTATAGCCATGTTTTCGAAGTATTTCAACAATACACGGCAGAAAATTCTTGAAGAATAACCTGTTATACTTCGTGGGGCAAAGAGTTAAAAGCATAACCGAGGGAACCTGTGCCTTTTGTTGTGGTGGTACAAAAATGAGTTTGAAGAAAGGGCAATGTAAAAAATTCAAATAAATATCAAATTACAACATCTCCACGAAATCTTATTTATGAAGCAGTCAACAGTCTTCCCTCTCAACAACCTCTTGTCTGACTTGATACAACCCTCAGTCACTATTAAATTAAAAATGTAGCAAACCATCATTTTTAAGCCAATGTAGATATTGAAAAAGATTTAATGTCTTATGGCCCACAAATTGATGCTTCATATCTGAACTGCATGTTTTTGGTACTGAGCTTGGTGGGAGAATTCGGGTTCGAATTCTGGTCCGACCATCCACATTTAAATTTCCATGGTTTTACCAAATCACTCCTGGTGAATGCCGGGATGGTTCCATCAAAACGCCATAGTAGAAGTTCTTCCAGTTCCTTGACCCCACTCCTGTCACGCCTCTAATGACTTCAACGTCAATGAGGCGTAAAGCAAAAAAAAAAAAAAAAAGTTATGATTTCAAGATTATTTTTGGTGTCTGACTGTGATAAATATTTATATGTTATCGTGCAATATTCCAATTTTTCTTTTGACATGGTGACGGATAAAATATCCAGAGATGTACTTAGGTACACATACAACAAAATGCATACAAACTAACTATTTAGTTATACTTCCAGCTGAGAGAATACTGAAGATATGAGGGACAGTATTGTAGAAGTAAATCGTAACATTTTTTTCTGTCATCAGTCTTTCGACTCAAAATATGAGCTACCATCCTGTTTCTTGTTTTCGTACGCGTCTCCCATATACTTCTTTCCTCACATATCTTTTCTAAAACTTATTCATTTCATACTTTATCGGTAAACTTAATTTTCAGCATTCTTCTGTAGCACCATATTTCAATCAAATGCTTTAGATTTCCTTTTTCCTGGTATTCCTAAAGTTTGTGCTTCGCTACCATAAAGTGCTGAATGAGTTTTAAAAAGTTGTTTCTTAGTCCCAGATCAATATTTGAAACTAAAAGATTTATCTTTTACATGAAGGCTCTTTTTGCTAGTGCAATTCTGTTTTTAAGATCATTGGTACTTTGACCATCAGTTGTAATTTGGCTTCCCAAGTAGCAGAATTCACTTACTTCTTCTATCGCAACCGATCCTATTTTTATATCTAATCTATTAGTATTTGTATCATTTCTGCTACATTTCATCACTTTTGTCTTGCTTTCATTTGTATTCAGTCCAAAATCTTCCTTCAGTATTTTGTTCATTCCATTCAGTAACTTCTCAATATCCTCAGCCCGTTCTGCTAACAAGACAATGTCATCAGCAAATCGTAGCATACCGATTTTTTCTCTCTGAATACTTATGTTGCGTGCTGGATTGGTTAATTTGCTGGTAGAGGGAACAGTAGAAGGTAAGAACTGTAGAGGAAGACAGAGATTAGAATATATGAAGCAGATAATTGAGGACGTGGGTTGTAAGGGGTATGTAGAAATGAAGAGGTTAGCACAGGATAGGAAGGGATGGAGGATTGCATCAAACCAGTCGAAAGACTGATGACAGCAAAAAAAAAAAAAAGTTAATTCCAAGCAACTTCCACAGTAAACATAGGAACAAAGTAAAATTTAAAGCTTTGGTTAAACTTGCTTACCTCTAGGTAGTATAAAAATATCAGTTTTATAGGTTCATCTGGAGCAAAGCAATTAAGCCGCAAATATGTGCTAGAATTTTTCATGTTTGGGATTATTATTAAATAAATACGTGGAAAAATTCCAATATTAGATTTTTCTTACGATTTAGGGATGAAACCATATATGTGTAGCAAATTACAAGAGGTGGTCAAAAGAAATGTACGAAACGACTTAAAAACGTAACAGTTAAATATTTACATATTCCGCCATGGGAGAACGTAACGAGACATCTCGGGATGCGATTGGAGTCTCTGACTGGGATCGGAGCATGCGCGGGCGCCCGCATGCGCAGTAGAGAGCCGAGGCTCTTATCAAAAGCGGCGTCCAAATGATGTGGCATTCCGTATGAGGACAGGATGGCGAACAGGTGGGGGATGTGTACTGTGAGACACTCCGACGCCTACGCAGGTCCATCAAGAACAAAAGACCGGGGATGCTCACGGAGGGTGTGGTTCTGCTCCATGATGTTATTTGGATGTTATTTTGGCCTGGTGCGCTGAGTGGCAACTTACTCTAAATTGTAAAAAGTGCAAGACAATGAGCATAACTAACAAAAAGAATCCAATTGTTCAGAAATACGAGTTAAACAATACAGTTATTGATATGGTCGATTCTATGAAATATTTCGGAGTAACAGTACAAAGGAACATGAAATGGGAAATAAACATTAATTCGTTAGTAGGTAGAGCAAATTCTAGTCTGCGATTCATAGGTCGAATCTTGAAAAATTGTAATGAACAAACAAAGGAGATAGCGTACAAATCTCTTGTGCGTCCACATTTGGATTATTGTTGTGCCATTTGGGACCCGTTTCGTAAGGGGTTGATCGAAAGTATAGAGAAAGTACAGAGAAGAGCCGCTCGATTCGTTACCGCTTGCTACAGTCCTTATGAAAGCGTCACAGAACTGATTAGTAGACTAGGCTGGGAGTCTCTGGTAGATAGACGACACACGTTTCTTTTAAACTTATTGGTAAACATGCGTACTCCCACTTTCACGTTTGAGTGTAGTGAAATACTTCTTCTACAAACCTATTTGAGTCAGAAGGACAGGAAAGATAAAATGAGAGAAATAAGGTGCCGCTCTGATTCTTATATGAATTCTTTTTTCCCTCGTACCATTAGGGATTTGAATGCACAGCAAAGAGAATTAGCTTTGGTGCTGAGCACCCTCTGCCACCCACAAATCTGTGAATTGCAGAGTATATATGTAGATGTAGATGTAGATGATAACGCGCGTCAACACGTCTCCATAGTCACACACATGGAACTAGCCAAGTTCAAATGGGAGACGTTGGACCATCCGCCCTACAGTCCGGACATGTCGCCATGCGATTTCCATGTGTTTGGTGCACTGAAGAAACACCTGAAAGGGAAGCGCTTCAACTCGGACGACGTACTCAAGGACGCTGTGAAGGACTGCGTCTCGTCACGGCCACAGGAATTCTGGGAACAAGGAATCCTGCGGCTTGTTCATCAGTGGAATCGTTGTGCTCAGGCCTATGGTGTATATTTTGAATAAAGTCTAAATTTGTACCCACCGTGTCGTTTCGTACCTTTTCATTTGATCACCCCTTGTATTTGTTTCTGGCATTAATGGAAGTACAGAGGAATTTTGATTTCGTTGTGTCGTGCCGAAACAAAATTTTGAATTTCCATAAATTTCAAAGTAAGAAAAGGAAAGAAGTAAAATTTCACACATAGTTAGTTCACTCCACAATTAAAATCTGAGGTAAATAAAGTTATTAGGGTAGAAAGCGATTTTACGTTAGGGGTAGGTAAGGGGTAGGTATATGGAAACTTACGAGTTTCAGACTTTTCTGATAATATATGGGTAAAATGATAACTGTGTACCAAATTTTAGCTTTCTACGGCTACATGAAGTGCTTTGTAGTTTTGGTGATCATCAGTCAGTCCATTGAGTGCATCCGAATAACAACCGAACTAAGAACAGTAACAAAATAAAATTTTGTACGTTTGCTAAGAATACTGATATCTATGCATAACAGAAATTTGAGACATGTAACATGAATACGACCGAATAAATTGAAGGTTCAAATGTTTCCTGAATCGCTTCGAGAAAAGGGTAGGCAGTGCCGCCGTCGACTCGACGGGTGCACTGCCGTGCACGCACCCAAATATTTGTCGGCACCACAGATCTAGGGGCCTACAAATCTTAAATACGGTCCTACCAAGTGAGCCGTTCACCTATCCCTTCTTAGTCCAGAGATTATTTCTGAGCATTACAGGATATTAATTGTAGGCATAAAGAATAGGATCATTTCTGTTGGCAACAGACGTTTCTGCATTGTTTCCAGAAGACATTATGTTGTCTTCGGAAAACTGCCTATCTGTACTACATTTCTCTATATTTCAGCGATTTTATTCTTGGAGCTGTTAGTTTTCTTTATTTTATTTTTTTAAATCCCCACTACGTATTTTTTTTGATGTGGCCACTAGCAAAGCGACTGCAACTACTTTCCAGTCTTGCAGCGGAATCTGACTGAGGCCTGAGGAACGACATCTAATTCGACTTTGCCGAAGGAATATTATTCAGTAAATGGATCCATCCTTTACTGGATACTCTGTATTGAAAACAAAATGCAAAATTAAAGAAATAAACGTTATTTCAACGTACCCAATTAAAAATATGTTACTTTAATATTATTTTTTTTTCCCAGAAACTATTCCTGTTTGTACCTTTATTGCCGAGAGATAATCAACTACGGCTGCACGTCTAGCTTCATTGGTAATCAATTAAGCAGGGAAAAATATGATAGTCCTCGCCAATCACATAAAACAATTTATATTAAGTCCAACCCACAACTGTCAATTTTGTAACATTATGAGCATTATTCGCATTTAAAGGCTTTTGCAACATATTTCTCATCGTCGGTTTTTATTTATTATTTATTTTTTTTAAAGTTCGTACAAACTGATTTAAAGTTTTTAGTTTTTACTCATCTGCCAATGTCAGAGGTCATTCAGGGTAAAAGTGGAATGTAAAAAAGTTGAACAAAAACGTGCTTAATCAGCTTGAAAAAAAATATTTTAATCAGTTTGACGGATCTATGTGATTAATTTCATGTCGACTATAGGTGCACTGTAGAGGTAATCCATTGGGTCCCACCTGAGTCTGGAATTGCTTCCACTTTGGCCAGGCCCCATCTGTCAACTTTACTATCGATCATCTTTGGACAGCTCTTATTCTTTTCTGACTTTGATTGTATTCTACAGCTATGGAATGGATCTCGATTTTAGCAGACTATCTAATCCCAAGTGTCCACTATAGGAGCAAATCTAGAGGTTAATTTTTTAATTATATGTGTCAAATCTTTCAATTTCCCAGCAACTGTTGTTTATAGTGGTATAGAAAAATTCATGAATCAGAAAATAACTTTTAAAAATATTGGTTAGTTATTAAATAGTATGGTCAGGGGCTTCGAAAATGAAAATGAAGTTATTAACGTATCGAAAAATTAGGTGCGGTCTTCATTAAAATGCTTATTCCTTGCTTTTGTAATCGTGTAGAAGGTATCGATTATAGGTGCAATAATTTTCGTGTCTAAACCAGCGTATCGACTCAGGAGCAGTTGCAGTAGTTCTGCTATTTCGAAGAAATATTTGCTCAGACAAATTACCAGCAACTGGTATATACAATGAAATAGAGACATTCAGAAAGCATAAAATTACTTTAGGAAGCATAGTTATTAAATAGTAAGGTCAAAGGCTGCGAAAATGGAAAAAAAAGATTATTAACGTTTCGACAATCGGTGCACTGATAAGATTGTTTAAATTTACTTGTTGATATATAAAGTTAGCATCAGCAAGTGAATGAGTTTTTTTTTTTTTTCCTTCCTTACGGCTTTACGCCTCGTCGACGGCTAAGGTCATTAGAGGTGGGATGTGACTGGAGACAAGAATAGGAAGGAATTCGGCCATGGCCTTTTTGGAGGAAGCATCGAAGCATTCGCCTGGAGTGATTTAGGGAAACCATGTAAAACCCAAATCTGGATGGCCAGACGGGGATTCGAACCCGCGTCCTCCCGAATGCGAGGCCAGAACGTTAACAGTTCACCCACCACGCTCGGTGAGTAGATTGTAGTGCGAGCGAACAGGAATAGAAGGCAGTATTTAGTTATTTAGTTTATGATGATGTCAGCACTGACAGTTAGCCGGAAAGTGTGTTTGCACTCACCTTAGTATACGTTGCTTCTACGCAATCTAATTATGTTAGGTTAATACTAAAGGCAAAAGAGACAAGTTAAGACTATCACCATGAAACCCATAACCAAAGGATGCAATCGGCCCTCTGTCCACTAATTAGGAAATGGAACTGATATAGGGGAACAACTTCCTTGTTGACACTGGGTGAGGGGAACACCAACAAGCTTGTTTGCTTCTTCCCACAGTGCAAGCCACACTATATCGTTGAAAATTAACTCCCACAAGCAACGCCGCAAAATACCCTAGTTTCGTTTTAACGATTGCAAGCATGCACTTGATATTTGACAGTTTTATTGAGCTAATTTTTCAGTAATTTTCAAGCACAATGAAAAATGTTCGTAGTTGATTCATATCTATAAGGCTTCGCAATCTCACTGTTCAGTTAAAAACATTTCTTTAACGACAGCCCTTTTTTTCTGCATTTGTCACTTACTGGTATAATGTGGAAACGTGTCTCTCAGTTGTTATTCCATCACATATTCCTCATATCACATTGCCATCTTGGAATTAAGTATTAATCGAACATAGATTCCTACGTAATTGATATTTGCCACCTGTTTCGTTATAAACTTCTGTTATAAGACTTAGAAATTAGCTTCGCCATGAATATTCTTCTTCACCGCCTGTTTCAACATTAGGGTTTTCTGCCTTTTATGAGCTTTATTCATGATTCGCATGGTCATATTGCGACTTCTGATTTTGCGGCCGCATGGCTATGCTGACGCCAGGCATTTTATACCTACTGTCAGCTCATCCTAGAAATAATGGAGGAAGTGAAGGGTTGCCATCTGTCTGCGAATTGTGTTCTGTGGGTGAAAAGTGTATTTTTTGGCTGTGAAATGCGTAGTTTATTAGGCGGAGATTGGGAACTGTCGCGGCATTCGTCTTCGTCTTGATGGTCGCATTCGGGAGGACGCCGGTTCGAATCCCCGTCCGGGCATCCAGATTTGGGTTTTCCATGGTTTCCCAGATCACTCCAGGCAAATGCCGGGATTCTTCATTCAAAAGGCCATGGCCTAATTCCTTCCCATCTTTCCCGTGTCTAACGACCTCGCTGTTAAGAGACGTTAAGCAGTTAAAAAAAAAAGTCTTGATGGCTGTGGAAACCGCGATCAGGACGGCCTGGGATCGTTCCTAACCCAGTTTGCGGAACCTTAGCGCACTCAGCAACGCTGGTGTGTACATATCCTTACGTTAATCATTATAACTCTTATTATCGTATTTTAACAAAATGGCTTATTTCACAATAAAGTACACTTATCAAACACAGAACATAGTCAAAAACTTCACCGAAAGACGGCGGCACTTCCCTTGCTTGATTAGTAAACAGCACGACCTATAGATATGTATATAATGACTGACGACAGCAAGGGCATGCGGCTGTAAAACCTTAAAACCAGAGCTCCAAATTTGTAAATGTCAATCATGAGTAAAACTCAACAAAGGCAGCCGACCACTGATGTTGCGAAACAGTGGTGACGAAGAGGAAGTAGTTATTACGTGAACCTCATTAATCTAAAAATTATTTCAGATTTATATGCCTTACGACGTCACATCAAAATGAATCATCCCCTATTTTACCCACATCACCACGGGTTGTACATTTATCTAAGCCCAATTATAATCTGACAAGTATATTTTTTTTAAAACGCATTCAACTAAAAATGATAATAATTTGACAAATTCTTCCGACTTGACATCAAAATAAATTTTATTTTACCCATGTCACTACGATCTGTACACTAATCTAAACTCAATCAACATTCTGCCAATATTTGGCATGAACCGCTCTCGACCAAACATTATCTTAAATTTCTCATTTTTTCAACGTCAGATCAAAATGAAACAAACCCTTCTTCACTAGCATAATAATTAATCGAAACTTGATCAAAATCAGACCAGTATTTTTCTGTGTATTGCGGTCAACCACAAAGAATGCTAATTTGTTGAATTTGCCAGTTTTCCGGCGTCACATTAATATGAAACGTACCCAATTTTATCTGTGTCACCAAGTACTGTAAATTAATGTAACCTGGTTAGGAATCCAACAAGTAGGTTTTGAATAAATCGCATTCAGCCATGATTCATCTGAAACTTATCACTTTACTGCGTTACATCACATTGAAACATACCCAGTTTTATCCCTAGGAACAAGGGCTATACATTAATTGAAAATTCAACAAAAACCGACCAGTATTACGTTAAATTTATCATTTTACAACGTCACATCAAATTGAAACATGCTCACACAAAAGAGAAATCTTTTAGTTTCATTTATCTAGGACTTAGAAAGAAATTTTTAAAACTCTGTTTGTGGAGCACAGCAGTTTATGGTAGCGAATCATGGACTTTAGGAATACCGGAAAGAAAGAAAACTGAAGCATTTCAAATGTGGTGCTACAGAAGAATGCTGTAAATTAAGTGGACACACAAAGTACGAAATGAACGAGTTTTGTAAATGATGGGTGAGGAAAGAAGTTTGTGGAAGAGCCTTACATAAACAAGAAACAGGATGGTAGGTCATATTTAGAAACATGCTGGATTGGTTAATTTGTTAACGGAGGGTACAGTGGAAGGTAAGAACTGTAGAGGAAGACAGAGATTAGAATATATGAAGCAGATAATTGAGGACGTGGGTTCTAAGGGATATGTAGACATGAAGAGGCTAGCACAGGGTAGGATGGGATTGAGAATTGCATCAAACCAGACGAAATACTGATGACAGTAAATATATATATATATATATATATATATATTGCCTGTGGTACCAAGGGCCATCCATTAACACAAATCCCATAAATTCACAACCGGTAGTTTTTGCGTGAATTGTGCTCAACGAGAGTTAATTTCTTATTTTTTCGATGTAACATTAAAATGATCACATGCTATACTTTAATTGAAACTTCATCAAAATCTGACCATTAGTTTTAGCGTGACTTGAGTTAAACAGAAATCTGGCAATTTTTTTAAATCTCATATTTTCGACATATAAGTAAACAATACTCTATTTTATCCGCATAGCATGGGATGTATAAAAAAATTGAATCCCCTCAAAATTTGACCAGTAGTTTTTGTGTGAATCCCATTCATTATAACGCAGATTGGTAGATAAACATAAATTTCAAGAACAGTTTTTTTCTTTTTTGTAGTTCAATTATAGCATCCTAACTTAGCTACTTTTAAATATCTCAGATGTATATACTCTTTCTTGTTTACAGTTTTATTACAATTATAGATAATGCAAGGAAAAAACCTCTTTTTTAAAAAACGTAATAAAAAAAATAATGCTGATACGTTTGTCATAATACCGTCATTAAGAAATAGTAATGCTTTTAACTTTCTTTCGGGTGCACAAATTGAAAACTAAAAGCAAAAGATCCTTTGAACCTTGGAATCTTTGGTTCAGGGGCTTCTGTTTCTAGAAATAGAGATAACATATTACTGTCTGTCTATAATAATTCTTGTTTTAACGATTGCTTGTGGTTGCTCTGTGTGCTTGTAATTTTGTTAAAGCTCAGATGAAAAAGAACTTTCATGTATATGGAAAACTTTCATTTAAACTTACACAGTAATTAAATTTTCGTTGCAGCTTCCATAACTAATTCTGTGTGGAGATATGGCTAACCACAGGGAGAGTCGATATAACAGCGGTATAACACGCGTGCTGAATATGTATGTTGATTTTAGTTTGGCTTACAAACATGGCTGAGTGCTTTCGCAAACTCCGTCATTAAGTCAACTGCTCCAGCGGACGCGGCATGCAGTAATGCAGGATAATCTCTGAAAACAGACCGCTTCACCATTTTCCGTTAAAAACTTTTAAAAACACGAAAATAAGGCGGCTGAGTTTATTGTCTCTAACAGATAATATTCTGGATATTATTAATTTATTACATGTTTTCGCTATTTCTTAATTTGTTTTTCTGTTTATGAGCTTAAAATCTCCAAACCGATTGCCATAACCTAAAAGAGACTTATTTCGAATCGAATAAGGTTTGCCAATGATACTTAGCCATGCGTGTTAAAAACAATGTGACAAGAAACTTCTGTTCTATAGTTAGCATTTTCATTATTAAGTAGTAGAAATAAAAATATTATAGCTAACTTTGTTGTCATATGTATGAATATGGAAACATCTTTTACGTTTAATAACATAGTAATGATTTCGTGGTCTTAAAGACCTTGTGACAGAGTTCTTACTGGCTGCGCAATGCGCCTCTATCGTAGCCGCCTAACTATCTTGATGATCGTACCAGGTAGAGGCAACTAGAGCTGTGGAACATCCTAGCATCTTCATATTAAAAATTAAAGCTTTTACATAAGTGAAAGTCAGTTTTAAGGCCCGTAAAAGTCGAGCTGAGCACGGGATAGAAATCGATGATCTTCCATTCCCCACCTGAACCACCAAAAATTTGATTATATATATATATATATATAATGTTACATGTTATTTATTATCATTAAAAACTACCTGATTACATCCAATGTAACTTTTACATATTAACATTCAAAACCACGTGTTGAAAATTCTAATAGAAATACTCAATGAATCATAAATTTAAAAATTAATATTGATATCTTCAACTAGCTGAGATTAAGCTGTATTATAACTTATAACTTATAACTTATTTACGTATAAGAAGTCATACAATATTCTATTGGTTATTGGCCATTCTTCCGCAGTTGTTTGTTAAGGATTTGTAAATGAAAAAAACCGTCTCTTAGCAACTGTCAATTCATTCCTATGCGCTCAGACGCCTTTCGCTGTTGATGATGCTCCAGTCCACAGGTTTTTCATTTACAAACCTAAAATAAGTTATGTATCTAATGCAGGTTTCAACACTGAGACCGACAACAATGGGACCATCCAGGTAGAGTAAGGATTAAAAAACAGTCCTCTCGTGGCAGAAGTCTTATTTTAAACGCAAGAATTTTTTAATGTTTTTGTTTTGTTTTTGTTTATGGCTTAAGTCTCGTTGACGTTGATGTTATTAGAGGCGCGAAAGGACTTGGGTCATGGAACGGGAAGGAATTCGGCCATGGCATTTTTGAAGGAACCATACGGCATTCGTCTGGAGTGATATGAGGAAACCGTGGAAAATCCAAAACTGGATGTCCGGACAGGGATTCGAACCCACGTCCTCTCGAATGCGAGGCCAGGTGTGTTTTCAACCTATGGTGTCTCTTTTTTGTTGAAATTACATTGCATAGATTGTGATAGAGCATTTTCCTAAGTATTTGTCCCTCAAAATCCAGTCTAAAAATAAATTTAATATAACCAAGTCTTAGAATATTTTCCTAAGACCGAGCGTGGTGGGTGAACAGTTAACGTTCTGGCCTCGCCACTTGATTCTTATAAAAGTATTCTTATTCATCGATATTTTAGGCATGAATTATTTAAAATTTTGAATATCTTGTTCCACCTATTATTATCAAAAGCTTTTTCTAAACAAACAAATGCCATAAACGTATCTTTGTTTTTCTTAATCCGCCCTTTAAGTATTAATCACTGAGAATGGTGGTGTAACGGTTAGCGTTCTAGCCTCGCATTCGGGAGAACGCGGGTTCGAATCCCCGTCCGGGCATCCAGATTTGGGTTTTCCATGGTTTCCCCAAATCATTCCAGGCGAATGCCGGGATGCTTCCTTCAAAAAGACCATGGCCAAATTCCTTCCCGTTCCTTGTCCCAAGTCCCATCCCGCCTCTAAAGACCTTAGCCGTCAACGAGGCGTAAAAAAAAAAAAAAAAAAAAAAAATCCCTTCCTAAGGATTTATCGCTTGAAATCCTATCTGAAAATGGAATTAACTGATTGTGATATCGTTATTAGAATGCTTCTAAGCTTCTAGAATAATCACTTCCACATGGGTCTGGCATTTGGGTGTGGATGGATTTGATACTTTTTTTTTAAAAAAAAAAAAACTGCTTTACGCCTCTCAACAGCGAGGTCTTTAGAGGCGGGAAAGGATGGGGGCAGGGAATGGGAAGGAATTCGGCCATGGCCTATTTAAGGAAGCATCCCGGCATTTGCCTGGAGTGATTTGGGAAACCATGGAAAACCCAAATCTGGATGCCCAGACGGGGGGATTTGATACTGGGTTCGGCTATCCTGCTTCCAATTTTCGATGGTTTGCCGTGTCACTCCAAGCTAATGCCTGAATGCTTCGCGAACATTGCCGAATTCGTTCCCGTTCCTCGTCACTAGTACTCTCCAGCTGTAATGACCCTCAATCCGTCAAGCAGTTAATTCTTACTGAAAAAACTAAAGACTGTTTCATAGTATTATTGACCGATAACTGTAGTATTTCCTTTATCAAATCAAAACAAGTGAAATAATAATAATTTTTATATAAATCAGGAGGGGTCACATGGTAAAGTGCGCATAAGTTGACGATATATCGTCCCACGGTTTTTTTTTATTTTTTCAATTCAAGACAAACGAGTAAACGTATGTAATTTCGGTTCAATAAAGTTTAGATAAGATAATATTCTTATCCTATTTCTTCAGTTTGTAATGTATCATGCAGTGCAAGAAGAAGAAATAAATGGAAAAGGCCTACTGTCGCCAACAGACTAACGAGGTAGCCAACAATTAAGTCATGGCTGAGTCATTCGAGACGCTTCGGAAACGTGCGTAAAAGTGTATGGTTTTTCCCGGTGTTGATTGCTCCTCTAGAATCATATTGCTGGTAAAGAAAAGCGTGGAAACTCCGCGATACTCAGTTTGGCTCTAAACAGGATAAGCGTCACATAAGCATAAATTACAGACACGCTCTGGTTGAATTAAGAAGTTAAAGAGAGCTGCGAAATAATCGCCAAACTACAGAGAGATTAGATTTGAGGCAGTTCGATTTGTCCAGGTTGTGGACTTCGAATTACTCCATGCTCATAGCTATGTTTGGGGAATTGTTCACAGACGATCTGTCATGTATCCTCCGATTTCTGCTGATATTTGCACTACAGTACACCACATTTGATTTGAGAGCAGAACGCTAACGTAACTAGCGCCTATGCTGGTCACAGGCAAACATGCGATGCAGACACCAACTGTTGTTCCAAGAACGACCCCTTGGTTGGGGCGAGATCCGACCTAGATGCATCTAGCTCGGAACACTCAGATCATCTGAATGAGAGAACTGATAGAACACATGAGTCCTCGACTTTCATAATGAATATTCTTACCCTGTGAACATTTGGGAAATACCTCGTCTGAATGAGCATTAGCCGTACCCAGTGCATCTACGGGAGTGTAACTACCTTGCCATTTCTACAATCAAAGCAATTAATAATCACGACTCTCATACCGATTTTCAAGCCAATACCTACGGTTCATAAGAGTTTATCAATAACAATTACGGTTCACAACGTAGGTTATTTAAATACTTAAAATGATTTTTCTACACATTGTTCTAGAAGTGTTCTCTTATGTGTTTACAGATATAAATATTTCTTCTGCTTAATAAATAAACAGGTATTCATTTGAGCTATTCAAATATCTTCATGGCGACATTAGTAAATAACAACGGTTCCAGTATAATAATTCCGTGTGGTCGTAATGACCTGGTGGCAGGTTTCTATTAGCTGCGCATTCTGCCCCTGGCATCGCCAACTGACCTACAGTTTAACGTGGAATTCGAACCACGTCAGTGTTCTGGGGTACTTCACATTACACAGCATGCTGTGCCAGTGGTGAAGGTCGGTTTAAGTGCCTATGAAAATCCCTGCCGAGATAAGAGATTCGAACCGGAGACCTTTAGAGCTCGAGTTAGACTCCTTAACCACTGAGCATACAGATCGCTCGAAAACATTTCTACTGAAATAAAAATAATTTAAAGTAAACACTCATCTAGTTTTGCACATCCACTTTGACAGTAATAGTCTGAGAACAGTTTGATTCTTCCAATACATCGTTACAGTTTGCAGATTACTATTTAATCAAGCTGTTAGTAGTTGGGTGACCTTAGCTAAACTTGTAACAGGATTCGCGTTATAGCAAACAGATATAAGTAATACAAGTAATTACTCAAAAGAAAATGAATTTAAACATTAAGCAATCGAAGTCTAATTACTTGAAACGATTCTTACTGATTTTCAGCAACTACTAACTTCAATGAAAATTTTATGACTATATTAAGTTTGAGAACATATTTGAAAGAATCAGATGTAAATCGTATCATAAATATATACTTGATAGTGTTCAAGATAATTTTTAATTGTCTGCAATAATTAAGAGCAGAAAACCATTTATTCATTGCAGTGTGTTGATCAAGTTGACTCTAATGCCTACATCGACAGCGCTAAGATATGCCTGAAATAATAAACCCAGAAATTGTTGTGAATTATGATTTGGGTTTACGTACGATTGTTAATACGTATTTAAACGTAATCTTTCTCACAATTTCGTGGAGTTGTTAGAGAAACATTCTATTTGAAAACTGTATGAATAATCGGTGTTGAGATTCGAATTAAAGAGAAGAAATGAGAAATTCCTAAAAATAATTTCACATATATCAGACACACATTTGCAAACCATCTCATACCTGCAATAGTTAATACTAAATCACGTAGGTAAAAGATATATATCAACAAATACCTTGACTTCCAAATACTGTAATGTTATTATAACACAGAAAGAAATCTCTATGGGTACTGAGAATACAAAAAATATGTTGGTTTTTTTTTCTGATGAAGTTATTTTATAACTGCACGTATGGTAAATGAAATAAATTTCAGTCCTGTGCCACAATATTCACTGTTACTGGGCTTACAAGATACATAAACACTCTTTTACATCTTCTCTCCTGGCATACTTTTAGGGAATAAGTCACCACCGATTATGAGTTTCATAAGATTTAAAGAAGTACGCGTACCAAGGAGAAAGTAAATAAGATAGACCGTAAAAGAAGGCGAGCTGAAACGGGTGTGTGTGGAAGGCGACGATTGATACACAGCAAGAGCCGCCAAGTAATCTCACAGAGAGTAAAATCCTGTCGGAAGTGTTCCAGTCCCTGCGGGCCTTTATTTATGTTCCGCTTCATTCTCTCTCTCCCCCGCACTCCAGCTCGCCCAACAATGTTCGCCGTAAATATCCAACACATTAAAGAATGTGTTTCTTCTCAACAACATTGTAGCAAACTTTAAAACACTTAAAGCAAAATGTTAAAATTAATTGATTCGATAAAGGAAAAGATGCATTATACATTTTTGATGCTGTCTCTAAACAATTAAATGTATTTCTACACTAAATAAAAACAAATCTTTCAACCATAGTTCAGTACAGAAAAATTTATAAAATTATTCTTACCACATTGAAGTCAAGTTTTTTTTTTTTTTTTTTTTTTTTTTTTTTATACACAAGAAAAAAATGGAGTGAAGGTAGTAGATGGAGAAATTATTACCCTAAATAGCCAGTGAAACGACAGATACTGTTTACGAATTAACATTTTAATTAGGTACACAACAGAACCTACAACAAGGCACTGCAATGCTAAACACAATAGAAACTAGTTCCCAATACTTAACTGCTAAAACACATGTTTCACAGGAGGTTTACAGAAGTAAAAGTATTGCTTATAACTTGATGCGTCCAGGATAGGTGTGCCTTCTTTTTGCATATTTTTTATGATATAATTATTACTTTGCATAATTTACTATAAAAATCATATAACTGTTGAAGTCATTTATGAAAGGAAGAAGCGGGATTTTCGTTTTACAATTATAACACCGCCGCATCTAAGCTTACATTTATCTCAAGCTTATTCACAAAAAAACTTCAGCAAATTTGAATCATCATGAATACAGATAAATTTAAATTATTGCATCTTTTAGCAGAATTTCAAACAGTTTATGTGTTTTTTTTTTTTTTTTTTTTTTTTTTTTTTTTTTTTTTTTTTTTAAGTATCGATTTACTTGCAAATAATACACCAGTTAGCTTTTAGTCACGAGCACGAGTTATCGGGTTGATACTGGGTTTGCGGTGATCAGTTCACTCGTGTTAGCGTATCATTACCGTAGCGGTGCAGCTCGGATCCGACGCCGAGTTAACAGGGAATGAAATCTTCTCTCAAACGCATCACATATGCGTTGCATAGACGAAGTTGATCGTATACTTTACGATCTACACATGGACCCGACCGAGTATTGCCAGTGTCCGCACTACACACACAACTGGTCCGAACAATGGCACCAGAACAAAAAAACGACTTTGCACAGTGGCGGCCGACTCGTCTCCTCGTCGATACCTATGGAATGAAAATTAAGCTAACATATTAACACCCATCAACATGCTGAGCGCTTATTGTTCGCACGCATCCGTTCACCGTCTGTTCTAAACACGTGACGTGATCTCTCCTACTACCTGCCGACATCTCTATGCATATGCGGGAAGTTTCATGAAAATTTTCCCCTTCACTCAAGATTGCATCCGGCAGGATCCTTTCTTTGTATGTCATCATTGGTCAGCCGGTAAACTACACCTGCTGCCTCCCAAGCGTCATCTGCTTTCCTTTAGCGTATTAACATGGGAATATCAAAATGAAATGTATCGCCACTTCAGAGATATATTACAGACTTAACATTTTAGTTAGGTACAAATACAAACTACTGATAAATATTGTAATATACCATCAGATTTTTCTGATAGAGTGTGCGTGTTTGCACAACTTTATTCCGTCAAGATAGGACAAGATGGCAAAATTCCTCACTCCATTGTGACAGAGAGGAACCGGTGACTCGATGCCTGCATCAACAGGCGGGACGAGGGATTTGTTTACGGCAATAAAGTTGAAAGCTAAGGTCAGTGGCAAGAATTCAAAGAACTGTATAGAATATACTCCAACGGACGCGTTCCTTTTACAGTAGAAAGTTTCCAAATGAGGGAAACGGCATTTACGCGCTTTCCAGGAAAAAAATAGTGGTGGCAGGCCCAATTTGGAGCCCAGCGAACCAAATATTTCGTTAAAAACATTTTTATAAACTACATATTTCATGAGGTGCACGGATTTGAAGGAGATAAGTCCCCGCTAAATGCTTCCATTGGCTGAGACTTCCAGGGCGGCTAAGACATCGAAGCACCGGAGGCTTTAACTAGTGCAACAAGCTGGGGAAAGGACACTCGTTCTTCCGTCGGTGACATGTTAACGGCAGCGAGCCCCAGCCAACGGCGACCTAGCAGCCAGCTGGAGTAGTGGGCATTCCGTTACCTCATGTGCTACGGTAAACAATGATGTCGGTATTTAGAGACTCATGCTTTATTCAATGCTTTGGGATGTCATTCGTACTCAAAATTGTAACTCATTCACTGAACGCTTCACTTTGTAACTTCCAAGAAAACTACGATTAGTTTCAGTTCCGTTAAATAAATTGATCACTTTTAAAACTTAATAAAATAAAATAATATCGGTGTGTTAAAGCCTTCTTTCAATGATATCCTCTCCATTATGTCATTTGAATAGATAAAGTTATATAATTTAATATTAATTTTAATTTACAATTACTTTGTTAAAAAGTATTATAGAATTTGAAAGTCGCTTCCCTCGAGTAGGGAATACCTTTGTTCTTAACGCCTACCTGGGATTAATTCTAATAATTGTTTTGGAAATGAATGTGTTTCATTAACTTGTCCATTGCAAAGACTTTAGAGACAGGGTTCATTAAAGTGGCTAACTGCCAAACATTTTCCTTAAAAATTGTGAAAAACGTTTGAGGAAGCGAACGACAATTCACAACTTTTTAATTTTTATGCGGAATTTAGCAAAAAGCATACCACAAATTCATTTGATAATTTACGCATAGACAGGGTATAATCTTAAGTGGTAATAAAAACTAAAAGTTTGAAGTATGACCTATATCACCCCCCCCCTCCTGCGGGGGGAGAGGGGTTGGAAAAGTTCCAAAGATGACAACCGACAATTTGTGGATGTGGAAAAATCCGTAAAATAGATGGAATTAAATGTTGCATAAAGTCAACTTTTGTATATTCCGCTTTTACCCTGAATGACCTTTGACATTAGTAGGTCAAAAACTGAAAATTTTGAACCGGTTTGTGCGGAGATTTTTTTAAAAAAAGGTTAGGAGTAACGTAAGCCTTCGAATAGAATCCAGGTTGCTGCAAAATCTGCTAGTTTGTTGCCGAATTGACACGGCCTGCCAGAAATAATATTGGAGGAAGCGTTTGGAGAGTCACACTTTATAAAAAAAAATTGTACGAGGTATTAAACAGAACCTTCGTCACAGATTCCTGGTATATTGTTCATACAGAAGTGGGATGACCTGAAGATGTGGCGATAATTGTTAATTTGACCTCAAATCATTCAAGGGGTTTGGAAAAGGTAAAAATTTCAAAACTAAAATTTTGAGGATATGGCAAAAACCATTAGTAGATGGAATTTGTATGTGACGGATGGGACCATGGACCAAAAAAGTGTAACATCAAAGGATGCCACCCCCCTCCTTGTAACTGATATCCCCCTCCCCCTCCTTGTAACCTGATACACTGCCACTGATCTTGAAACCTCAGTTTCCCCTCTTGTATCCTGATACCCTTCCGCCGACCTTGAAACCTGAGTTCCCCCTCCATGTAACCTGATACCCTACCGCTGACCTTGAAACCAGATACTCTATGCAGCTGTTTCAGTGTAACCTGAAATCCTACCTTTGACCTTGTAACCTCAGTTTCCCCTCTTTGTAACCTGATACCCTTCCGCCGACCTTGAAACCTGAGTTCCCCCTACATGTAACCTGATGCCCTACCGCCGACCTTGAAACCCAATTCTCTATGCAGGTGTTCCAATGTAACCTAGTATCCTACCGTTGACCTTATCAATATTCTGTCAATATTCTGTAAGTCCAAAAGGTATATACTTTCAGAATTTATGCTTGACTCCTTTCCTAGCTTCTGCTTGAGAGAGGCAGTTCATGAAAACTTAAGATATGTACCAATACCCGCCAATATGCATCTGTAACCACTGTTTCTGTAGGAAGTGTGCATTCTTCCATTTTCCCACTAACTGTGCTCTGTGCTGCCTTGTGTTGGGATAAGAACTGTCCACATCACGTTGTTCACTATGTGCCCTATGGGGGTTGTACACGAGATCCGTTTAGACTTCGGAACAGACCCGTACACTAGCACTGATGAAAAATTTAAAAAATGATCTAATATTTTCTACAACATTGAAGACGTTATCTCCGGCGAATTCCTGTATTGCGACCGTAGGGATTTTTAAATCAATGTAAAGTGAGAGAATTCTTAAGCGTTTGACAGTCTCCTAGCTGAAGAGTGAAGATCAAATTACCCGTCCACAAAAACAAAATTGTTTAAGGGCTTCTCTGCCCATCCCGAAACACAATACTGTAGGCTTGTTAGCCATGACATAGACGGAGCGCGTGGCAAATAGAAACACTGTTACTTTCTAATTTGAATAGCTATTCGAGGTCTCCCGGCCAAATAAACAAAGGAAAATTGTCTCAAATGGCTATCAATAAAAAAAATCATCCCTTCCTGCCGACACAAACACCACTAAACGCGTTTTTCGTTGTCAAAGTGATCGCAGTGACTCTAGGCTAAAAACGGCTATTTGTGTCTAAAGTACTACTACAACAGATAATAATGAACATCCGGACTGGGAATCGAACCTCCCACATAACAGTACCGCACGTTAAAAACTAGCCCATCATGCGCGATATTTAGGTCAGCATTTAAAACTATAACTCTGAAAGCACGACGAATATCTCCAGAACTCGCCTCTTGTGATTTTTGGGAAACGGAAAGAAAACCTGACTGTAAAACTGTGCTGCATATCCTCGCCAACAATAGATCCGAACGCTACTGCTCACCCACCAGACTCGGTATTGTATGATCTTCTTACATTTCGACTTCCGACGCACGTTTCCGCTAATAATAACATAGTCACTGTCTTCAAAGTTATATAACTAACGTTCACACTGTTAGAAATAAAACTGTGTAAAATCTTTCGTAGTGATCTTAAGAGATGTACAGCACGAATATAAATTCCTTTTTGGTAAAGTTTGTAGATTGGTTGATACCCTTTTTCAGAACTCACTTTGCCGACCTTGTGGTAAGGCATCGTCTCTACGCATTCAATCTGTAATTACATCTACATCTACATATATACTCTGCAATTCACAAAATTGTGGGTGGCAGAGGGTGCATTCCAACCCCTAATGGTACGAGGGAAAAAAGAATTCATATAAGAATCAATACGGCACCTTATTTCTCTAATTTTATTTTTCCTGTCCTTCCGACCCAAATAGGTTGGTGGAAGAAGTATTTCACTATACTCAAACGTGAAAGTGGGAGTACGCATGTTTACCAATAAGTTTAAACTAAACGTGTGTCGTCTATCTACCAGAGACTCCCAACCTAATCTACTAATCAGTTCTGTGACACTTTCATAAGGACTGTAGCAAGCGGTAACGAATCGAGCGGCTCTTCTCTGTACTTTCTCTATACTTTCGATCAACCCCTTACGAAACGGGTCCCAAATGGCACAACAATAGTCCAAATGTGGACGCACAAGAGATTTGTACGCTATCTCCTTTGTTTGTTCATTACAATTTTTCAAGATTCGACCTATGAATCGCAGCCTAGAATTTGCTCTACCTACTAACGAATTAATGTTTATGTCCCATTTCATGTTTCTTTGTACTGTTACTCCCAAATATTTCATGGAATCGACCATATCAATAACTGTATTGTTTAACTCGTATTTCTGAACAATTGGTTTCATTTTGTTAGTTATGCTCATTGTCTTGCACTTTTTACAATTTAGAGTAAGTTGCCACTCAGCGCACCAAGCCAAAATAACATCCAGATCGCGCTGAATTTCTAAGCAATCGGCCAAATTTCTTACTTCCCTATAAATAACCGCATCATCAGCAAACAATCTAAAAAGGCTTTTAAATTTGTCTCCGAGATCGTTTATAAAAATTAAGAAAAGAAGTGGTCCAATTACACTTCCTTGAGGTACACCCGATGTAACATCTAGATTAGAAGAACTTTCTCCTTCAGCGACAACATACTGCGACCGATTAGTTAGAAAATCCTTTATCCATTCACAAAGCTGATCCGATATACCGTACGCTCGAAGCTTCGCTAAAAGGCGCTTGTGTGGCACAGAGTCAAAGGCTTTCTGGAAATCTAAAAACATTGCATCTACTTGTGAACCTGCATCGATAACTTTCATTACGTCATGTGTAAATAGGGCCAGCTGTGTTTCACATGATCTTTTCTTCCGAAATCCGTGTTGATTTGTTGTAAGCAAATTATTATCATCTAGAAATTTCATAATGTTCGAGCATATAATATGCTCCATAACTCTACTACAAACAGATGTTATAGATATGGGACGATAGTTTCCAGGATCACTTCGATCAACTTTTTTGAAAATCGGAGTTACTTGCGCGATTTTCCAGTCTGAAGGTACTTTTCGCTCTTCTAATGATTTACTGAATATATCAGACAGAAATGGCCCGATTTCTGCCGCATACTCTGAAAATACTCTTACTGGAATTCCATCCGGGCCCGGTGCTCTCCACCACTTCAGGAGCTCTAATTGCTTAACGAAACCTGCAGTATCTATTTGTAATGATTACATCACCGACTCGCCACGACGTGGGAAAACGGGAATACTATCCTTATGTCCATTTGTAAATGAATTTTTAAATACAGTATTTAGTACGTTAGGTTTATCGCGGCTTTCATTAACCTCGGCACCTTAACGAATTAGTGCTGGAATATTGCTGTTGGTACAATTAACTTTTCGTACATACGACCAAAATTTCTTTGGGTTTTCTGTGAGACTCTTAGAGAGAGAGTTGGAGTGAAAATTGTTAAAGGCCTCGCTCATTACATTCTTAATACGTCCTCTTAAATCAGCTAAGGTTTCTAAATCGCTGCGACACCCCTTCCTTCTTGAATGTGCGTGTATTTTCCTTTGTTTTTTGAGTAATCTTTTGACTTCGCATGTGTACCACGGTGGATCATTCTCCCCCTTTATTGTCCGCTTTTGTATATGTATTTCCATGCCTTCCCTGACTATATGTATAAAACGATGCCACATCTCTTCAACGGTGTCCTTTGTTGACTTGAAGTTATGGTAATTATTCCGCAGGTAGGTTCTAAAACACTCCTTTGAAGCCTTACTGTATCTGTATACAATCCACCCATTTTTCCTTTTTCACTTGGTCATTAATTTGATAGTCGCAATTACCGCTTTGTGATCGCTTATTCCTGTGGTCGTTGAAATGTCGGTGAATAATTCATGCCTGTTGGTAACCAGTAAATCTAAAATGTTTTCGCTACCGTTATGACACCGCGTAGGTTAATTAACTAGCTGTTCGAGATAATTATCTGACAACTCGAGAATTACTTCAGAAGCTGCCTTATCCCTGCTTCCTGTGATGTGAACGTAATTATGCCAGTCAATATAAGGCAGATTGAAGTCGCCTCCTAGAATCACAGCATGATTCTTAAAACGGCTAGCTATACTATTTACATTATTTCTTAACTCCTCGACGATAGCTATGTCGGAATCGGGTGGAAGGTAGAAGGCGGCTATGATGAGTTTTGATCCAGCAACGTTGAGTTTAATCCATATGATTTCACAGATAGTATCGACGTTTATTTCATTACATGGGAGAAATTTACTAACAGCTATAAATACCCCACCTCCATGAGAATGTAATCTGTCTTTACGAAAAACGTTCATGGTATCTTTAAAAGTTTCGGTGGAACTTATTTCCGGTTTCAACCAACTTTCTGTACCGATAAAGATATCCGCTTCTGTACTACAAATAACGCTTTCAAGTTCCGGTTGTTTGTTACAAAAACTTCTACAGTTAATTATGAGAACTTTTAAATGTCGAGATTCTTTCACGTTGCTCCTACATTCCGGTGTTGCATCTGATTGGGTTGCCCGTAACTGAATTTCGTGTTTCGGGTCTTCCTCCCTCAGCCTAAAAAACCACCCAGTGCAGTCCACACGGCCCCTGCCACCCGTGTAGCCGATTCACGTGTGTAGTGCACACCTGACCTATTAAGGGGAACCCTACAAGACTCGACCCTATGGCGAAGATCGAGAAATCTGCAGCCAATGTCATCACAGAAACGTCGTAGTCTCTGGTTCAGCCCCTCAATACGGCTCTGAACCAGAGGTCCACAATCAACTCTGTCCACGATGCTACAGATGGTTAGCTCTGCCGATATCTTGCGGTCACTGGCCACAGAGTTCATCCCTTCAGCCAGCCGCCGAAAGGAAGGGAGGATAACCTCCGACCTAAGGCGACAAGTATCATTGGATGCCGACATGAGCCACAATCTGTAGTTGGCTACACCCCGTCCCTTCTATGGCATCCGGGATGGCCTGTTCCACATCTCGGATCAGGCCACCCGGAATACACACTGAGTGGACGTTGGATTTCTTCCCCGAGGAATCCGCCATTTCCCTAAGGGGCACTAATAACCGCCTAACATTAGAGCTCCCAGCCACCAGAATGCCCTTCTGCGTTTGCTCAGACCTGGTGGGCTAGGGGGCCGACAACTCGCAGGATGACAATTGAGGGAATGTTTCAGCCTCCGACAATACATCAAACCGGTTGGACAGACGAACAAGTTCAGCGTCTTGGCCTTTAAGCCTGTTCGACTGCCCACGTGTGCGGCTTCGAAGTCTAGAAGCCATACGCCAGTCACCGACAGGCACAGCATCCAACACTTAGCCTGGGTTGCAGGTACAAAGGTCGATATGGGAGAATCTGTGATAGGCATTGCTATATCAGTTTCTCCAACATCACATCTGCTGCAGCCTTTTAGGGCAACTTCCAGCTGTGTAACTTTCGCTAACACAGCTGCAAGCTGTGCGTGCAGATCAGCCACCTCAGCTCGCGTCTGCACACGGCAATCACAGTCCCTAGACATACTGCTTTTGAAAAACGCAAAAGGAAAGGAAACAAAAAAGTACAGAAAAAAGGAACAGAAACTCGAAATAACCTGTACATGAGACGCTTTTATAGTAACAGAAAGTAAATGCCATATGAGTTAAGAACTAACGAGGAATAAAATGGAGACATCAAAATGAAATCCCCAATACGTAGCTAGTCATAAAAATTTGTCAGAAAGTTTCACCTAGCTATACGATGACTGTTTGGAAAGTTGCACTATCCTTAAATTTATTTTGTACCCTAAAACTACGAGAGATGAAAGTGAATTTCATTAACTCATTGAGAATACATGCAGTGTAGTCCATGTTGGCGTTGTTATAATTATCTTTAATCTCATTCATCTTTAAATAAGTAAACTATGATAGTGTTACCAACTTCGAACATTCCCACAAACTCTGTCTCCTGGCCACGAAGCATAAAGCACTGAGCTAAGGAAAAACTAAAAGGAATCCAAAGCATGGACGCATTATAACGTTCTTCATTAGTTTATGGGGACATAACATATGCTCCACTACTTCTAACAATGTGTGCCTTCATAAAAGGAACCACCGCGGCATTTCCATATCGTGGTTTCGGAAAATATGAATAGTCTAGAAATGAACCCGGTACCTCCCGAAGACCAAACTAAGACTTCATTGCTCACCCACAAAGTTCAAATGGTTGTAATTTGTATGTGGAATATTGATTAACGTGTGTAGCAAAGGGCAGAAAGAAGTGAGCATAAAAATAATTTAATATCGAGGAACATCTTTACGACACCAAATGACTATTTAGTTGTAATAAGACTATTGTCTCCTAACAATATTGAAGATTTGGTGTGTTCGCCTCGAAGAGAACTCAAGAAAAATAATTTTATAAAACTTTGTAAAGGACACTTATTTTGTAATGCTGTGTGTGTGCCGACGAAAATGTATTTTTAATTACCCAATGGTGGGTGAAATAAAAAACAAATCAAATTAGATACAATGTGTTTTTATTTATATAAACCCCTAAATTTATTATCAAACTTAAATTCATGAATGTCTTAATTCTTACTGAAACCATCCAAAGGGCGTGACTCGACTCGCCAAGCGTAAATACGTGAACGTCTTACCCCAGCACGTTTCCAGGTAGCGAGAACCGGTTTTTGTTCGCCCGCCCGCTCTACAAAACTGGTTTAGCGCCTACTGATCTCGGTGCGGGGTATCAGGTTACAACAGGTCTGTACCTGCAAAGGGTATCAGGTTACACGGAAGGAACACCTGCATAGAGTATCAGGTTTCAAGGCCAACGGCAGGTATTTTGGTGTTTCACCCTTGAGACAATTTATATAATCCTCCATCTGCTGCTTTCTAGTGACGGAGCGCGCCAAACCTTTAGCCCGTCTAGAGGTTGAAGATTTGGGATGTCCACCTCTACGAGAACTCAAGAAAAATAATTTGATAAAACTTTGTAAAGAAAACATATTTTGTAATGCTGTATGTGCCTGTTGAAAATGTATTTTTAATTTCCCAACGGTGGGTGAAATAAAAAACAAATCAAATACAATGGGTTTTTATTTATACAAACACCTAAATTTATAATTATTAAACTTCGATTAATGAATTTCCTAACATCATACAAAGGGCGTGAGTCTATTATCCAAGCGTAAATACGTGATCGTTTTACCCCAGCACGTTTCCAGGTAGCGAGAACCGGTTTTGTTCACCCCCCGCTCTACAAAACTGGTTTAGTGCCAACTGTTCTTTGTACGGGGTGTCAGGTTTCTAGGTCAACGGAAGAGTGTCAAGTTACACCGAAGGAACACCTGCACAGGGTATCAGTTACAATGGAACACCTGCAGAGGGTATCAGGTTACAACGCGGGGTTTCGGTTTCAAGGTCAGATTACAGGGTATCAGTTTACACTGAAACACCTGCATAGAGTATCGGGTTTCAAGGTCAGCGGTAGGGTATCAGGTTACATGGGGGGGGGACTCAGGTTTCAAGGTCGGTGGAAGGGTATCAGGTTACAAAGAGGGGAAACTTTGGTTTCAAGAACAGTGGTAGGGTATCAGGTTACAAGGAGGGGAGGGGAAGGGTATCAGGTTACAAGGAGGGGGAGGGGGAGGGAGAGGGGGATATCAGTTACAAGGAGGGGGGGGCGGCATCCTTTGATGTTACACTTTTTTGGTCTAGGGTTCCAGCCGTTACATAGAAAATCCATGTACTACCATTAAATAGATTAGACTATAATTTTATGTATTCTGCTTTTATCGTGAATTATATCTGACATTAGCAGCAGGGCATAGTGATTAACAGGTTATTTCTCAACTGTTGTACTTAATCAAAACTGCAAGAAAATAAAATTGTGAGGGAATGCTGATATCCATATGTAGCAATACTCACATTACATCCAGTAAGTTTGAGTAGCAGTTTATCCTTCAAAATAGAGTAGCTGACGCCGTGTGTATTAGGCGACCAGTCTAAACACTAGGTGCCCTCTGTATGTTATCTCCATATCATCTTTCACAATTGCATTTTTCCGATCCGCATTTAATGACCTCGCCGTCAACGAGGCGTAATGCCTAAAGAAGAAAAATTCTTTTACATCGACGTCGACTAAACGTCTATAACCCAGTAATCAAGTTGTTGATTCCTTCTATAAAAAATCAGCTGCTTTATCAGCTGATCATATCTATTACAACACACATTCTCAACTATCAGTTTCTTTTTCTACAGTTGTTACGGTAAATAGTTCGTTCCACTATGGTATTAATTATTCCCGGGTGTCTTGAAATATGATCTACCAACCTGCCCCATATTTCAGTGAAATTACCCATTTCTTCACGCATTTCCAAGAAATAGTCCTAAGAAGTGGTTCATGTTATAAGATGTTTTTGAGAAAGCTGCTTTGCTTTCATTGGAAATGGAATCTAAGATCAGCTGCAATTTATGATTTCTCTTGAGAGATCCCGTAAAATTGGAGCGTATCACTGTTCTCCTATCGATACAAAGTCCCGCCACCGATCGGCGGAGATGCTATTAGAACGAAAAGTCTCTATTGCATAAGCCCAGGTACCTACCGCTGAACTCTCCCACCATTTGCTTGGAGTAATATTGGTGGTGGAGGAAAATCCATACTGAGAAGACTAGTCACGACTTGAATCAGGGCACTAGTGTTACAGCCCACGCACTACTATCGCTGATCTGTTCTTGTACCAGTTTGCATTAACAAGACTGTGTTTTTTTCGTTTGTAGATTGCTGACAGTTCCTCATATCAATGTACCGTTAGTATTCGCGTATTTCTCAGAGTAGAATCATACAGTTGCCTCTTACCTGCTGTCTCCTGTATGAATCAACCGTTAGGATTACGCGAAGTCGTCATAAGCTAACCTAAGCTTTCAGCCACTAGTACATCAATGTTGTTGATTTTTTTACGTCTTACCGAACTACGAGTTGGTTAAATTTAACACAGTTAATACCAAAATTGGTCAGATTTATCTTATATATAGCAGATGGCGAAGGCTGAAAAATTGTATCGTTAAGATTTTCATTCATGTGTTCGATCGAATCTTTGTTCAGGAGCAATGATGACAGCTCTAGCTGTATTTATATTATTATAATAGCTCAGATTATAAACAAAGTGGTATTGACTGTAGAAATTGTTTATGGTATAAGTCCCTTCAATATGACGCAACGATGAAGTGCGTTACAACATATAACTTTTGACCTTTTTTTTTTTTACTTATTTCTTTACGCCTCATCGACGGCTAAGGTCATTAGAGGCGGGATGGGACTGGGGACAAGGAACTGGAAGGAATTCGGCCATGGCCTTTTTAAAGGAAGCATCCCGTCATTCGACTGGAGTGATTTGTGGAAACCATGGAAAACCCAAATCTGGATGCCCGGACGGGGATTCGAACCCGCGTCCTCCCGAATGCGAGGCCAGAACGTTAACTGTTCACCACGCTCGGTAACTGTTGACCTGATTCTTTTTCTCATTTACGAACCAACCACCAGCTTAATTGGCAGCCGGATTGGGAGATTTCGGATATCTTTGATTTCCTGAAATCATTATATGCGAATGTCGCGATGCTCCATGCAAAAAGCCATGACTGAAATCCTTTTCGTGGGTCGTCCCCGACCCTCCATCCCCTCACTGCTCTAAAGACCTCGATGTAGAAGCGTCGAAGCATATATATATATATATATGTTGTAACAGTCCAGCATACTGGTATGGGATCCCTTGGCGAAAAATCTCTCCAGCCAATCACCAGCCGTCACATGGAAAGCAACAACAATGTTACATTTTAGTACCCTTCCTGCAGCACCCCCTCACTCATTCAGTCTCTTTCTCACACACGTTCAACCCCTAGCAGACGGAACGGGTGGTGCCTCTTTGTCTCGACCTTGGACGCACGCAACTGGACCGAAAATGGAGTGACAGGTGTCACTACAATATCGATCAGTTAACTACTAGTTGTTAGTCTATCGCAGATGTTCGGCGTTAATTGTAAGATGACATGACGTTGATCCAGCGAGATGAGTGCATGCTTCCTTTCTCAGTTTCATTCGTCGATACCCACGCATAATTATCAAGTCCAGTGCAGTGCTTTGCGATTATATCTTCAAACGTTTTGCTATTATTCGCCACTGTACGATCTTTTTCTTTTCCGGTAGGTATGCGGGGGTGTTACTCTAGTTCAACTCAATCAATTATGTTCAATGCATTCAGCGATAGGTAAAATAGGAAACCATCGCCTCGTGGCCGGGCTGGTTCTAGCACCGATTTAAGAAATTTTCAATATCCAATACATAGCCAACAGGACAGGAGAGATGATAATGCACAATTCTTATCAACAGAACATCAAAAAAAAAAAAAAAAAAGAATTATGTATTAAAAGAAAAACTTTTAGCAATGCTTATGGAGCAAGGGTATTCGTCAATTCGATAGGTTATGGGTGTTAAACATATATTTCGTAAACACTAGCCGAATTAGGTCAGGACCATTTTTCGCATTCTCTCTTCTTTCATCTCTCATTAACATAATCCAGAAACAGTCCATAACCAAGGCTTGATATAAACATACAACAACACTTAATAACTCTGACTTTTATGGGAAAGACGACGGGAAACAACAGCAATAAAAATTTCATGGAGTAGTTTCTGTAAAATACTTAAGGCCTTCATAGTAACTAGCTATGTATTAGGAGACCGGGCATGACCCGGGAGCCGTGTTTCACCAAAATTAAACATTGAAAAAAGGCTAGTAGCAACCGGATAAATTCCAATTCTCAGTTATGACAACGGTACCATGGAGTGTGGACTGATTTTGACTGAAACGTTTTAGCTATAACTGAACAGGGGCGTAGCTATTATGGGGCTAGGCGGTGCAGTGCACCGGGGTCCCGACGCTCAGGGGACCCCCAAGCATACCTCAGGGGCCCCCAAGCGCACCTCTGCGGACTCCCAAGCGCACCTCTGAGGACTGGGGACCCCTAAGCGCAGTTCAGAGGGCCCATGGGCCTTCACGGCAAACTGGCGACATTTTTTTTTTCGTCTAAGGTAGCCCCAAGCCTCATTTTAGGGGGCCCTCAGCCTTAGCTTAGGGAGCCCCTACCAACAACTCAAAGCAAAAAAAAGGTCACCCATCTGGCCTGAGGGCCCAAGATAAATATTTTGCACCGGGCCCATGTTGACCTAGCTACGCCACTGTAACTGAATGGCAAAGTGAAGCAGTTTCCTCTTGATTTTACTTGCTGAGGTGTGAACAGCCTTTTCGGCTTACACCTGCAAGGAATTACATTTCTCATCACCTTATTTTTGTCGCACTTCAACACTCACAAAATTCATTGAATATTCGTTGTTGTTTTAGACTTTCGCTGTCTCTTGAGACGCAGCACTGTGCAGTGTAGCGAGAGGAATGGCGGCACTGCGAGTACAAGTTAAGGAAGTTAGATCTCGAGGCGCGTGTATCACACCGCACTTACGACGCCCTTGCGTTCGATGTAGCTCAACGACTCTTCCAAACTTACCCAACTCCAAAACAGTGTGCCTGTTAATAAAGGGAGAATGCGGTAAGTACTATCATTTACGGTGCTCGCAGCTTCTTTTAAAACCACAAAGCGACATTTGCAAACTTCAGTGCTGGGTTTAAAAGTTTGCAAGAACTTCTTTTTTATTATGAAGAGCGGCACTTTATATATCCTGCAAGAAGTTTCTCTAGGTTTACATTCGATAGCGTCTCAGGCTACTAAAGTGAGAGAAAAGAAAACGTAGCCTTACACGGTTGAAGCACAGTTAAGAGAATGTTATTTTTTTAAGCACTTTTAAATTTGCACTTGTATAAGTTACTGGTTGTGGGCTTTTTTTTATTGTAATCACAAAAATAATATTTTATTGTAGCTCTTATTTTTTTTGATGACTGCTCTTGTGTTGAGGATAGTTAAGTCATTTGGAGAATTATTTGCAGAAATGATTTTAAAATAATATATTTTGAATACTTTTTTTTTTTTACGTTTGCTTGCATAAAATGGTATAGATGTCTCTTCATTGTATATTTCTATCGAATCATTTCAATGACAGCTCCTTGCGCCTTCAGAGACTAAGGTGAGTGTGTAATATTTTTACGGGTATAATGAGTTGAAACACAGGCCTACGTGGCGGGTTGAACTTCGAAAACAAGAACCACATCCTGTAATGTCGATTATAAGAGAGGAACCGGGTTACCATAAAATTGTATATAAATGACTTACCAGGATTTGGAATATAATAAATGTCTATACTACATTTCCGGCTTCTAAAATAAGGACTTAGTATAAGTGAAATGCATTTGTGAGACAATAATCGAATCGGTACTTAAACACAAGTCTAATCTATTTTTTCTTTAACTTGCATAAAATAATTTGGTAAATGTCAAGAGAACCAATATGTCATTCACCATAAACAATTTTTGGTCGGTTCTGGCCCTGATTTCTCTTATCATATATTGTAAGTCATTCCTAGATATGAATGTTGCTGGTATTAATGTGTGTTGACTGTAATCCTGAAATAGGTCAGTTGTGATTTTTTTCAATTAGCTTCTGCCGAAAGCAACGCCTTCAGTCTCCCAGGTCTTCCCAATCTAACGCCTTTAACACTGCACCTAAGCTTTTACCCCAGCTATGCATACTTCTCACGAATCGAGTGGCTATTCTTTGGACCTTCTCCCATGCCTCCATCAACCCCTTTCGATGGAGGCCTCATACAGAACAACAATATTCTAAGTGAGGACGCACCAGTGCTTTGCATGCAATCGATTTAACTTCCAGTGTACTCTGTTTTAAATTACGACCTAGAAATCCGAGCATATGATTTGCTTTCACAATTATCTTCTCAATATCTCCATTCCACAACAAATTATTACGAATTGTTTCACCTAGGTATTTAGCGGAATCAATCGTTCTACGGACAGTGCCATTAATTTTATATTCAGAGCTAAATGGTGTCACCTTTTTACTTATATGAAGACTAATTTTTTTAGCGTTTAATTCCAGCTGCCAGTCTTTGCATCACGTGATTATTTTCAGAACATCGGTTTGTAACAAAGTGCAATTGAAATGGATTTTTATTTCACGATAAATAATAGAATCATTGGTAAATAGTCTTTTTCCCCCTTATTACGTCGCAGAAATCATTGATGTATATGAGAAACAACAGTTGCCCCCATCATACACCCCTGGGGAATCCCGGACCTCACTTCGATCAGTGATGAACGCTCATCTTCGAGAACTACATACTGTGAGCTACCCTTCAGAAAGTCTGCAAACCAGTCACATATTTGTCTAGATATGTCATAACTATAAAGTTTCGTAAGTAATCTAGTGTGAGGTACAGTGTCGGAAACTTTTTAAAAATCAAATAGAACCAAGTCAACTTGGAACTGCTCATCTATAATACGGCTCAAATAATGAATTAAAAGTGAATGTTGTGTCTCGCAGCATCCACCTTTTCTAAATCCATGTTGATTTGAGTTTAAAAGCTTCCTTTCTTCCAAAAATTGCATGACATTTGAATAAATGATATGTACTAAAATCCTGCAAAGTATTGAAGTTAACGAGATCGGTCTATAATTTTGAGGATCATTAACATTCCCAGATTTAAATACTGGATTTACGATGATATGTTTCCTTGATCCAAGGAAGCGGTATATACTTTCATCAAATACGGCTCAAATCACCATTAAATTTTCGACTGCAAGCTATAACTTATTTTAAATGGTTAATAATATATACAAACGAATTATGTTCAATTTTAACCACGTCATCTCGGGTTTATACTGTATTATAAAACACAACAAAATACAACCAGTATTTTTTTTTTTTTTTTTTGTGATCGAGTTAGGATTAAAATTATTAAAATTTAACAAAAGTCTGTTTTCCGACATTAAATCATAAAGAAACATGCCCTCTTTTATCTACGTCGTTAAATTAAACTAAACCCCAAAGAATTCGACCAGTCGTTTATTGCGTGAATCGAGTTCAACGAAGCACCTTAAACTTATCATTTTTCGTTGTCACATCTAACTGAAACAAGCCCAATTTCCAAATTGAGACCAAGGGCTATACATTAATCAAAATTTAATAAAAATCCGGGCAATATTATCTTAACTTTATCACTTTACAGTGCTCCATCAAGTTGATAAATGGCCTATTTGATGTAATATTTGAGTCAATCACGTTCAAAAAGGATTTTGCTTAATTTCTCATATTTTATGTCACATAAAAATGAAACAACGTCTAATTTATCTGCAGGATCACAGGATATACATTAGTGGAATGCGTCATGAAACATTGTCCAAAATTTCTCATTTTTTGAACTTCCACGAGGCACCACGTGCTGAATGTTAATCGAAATGCCATCAAAATCCATGCATAATAGTTTGAGTGAATCGCATTCATCGAAAACTGACACAATAAAAATAAAAAAAATCTCAGCTTTTCGATGTGATATAAAAATAAACCATGCTCTATTTCAAACGCAAGACCTCAGGCTGTACGTTAAACGAAACCCTATTAAAATTTAACCAGTAGTTTTAGCGTTAATTGCATTCGTCTAAGGACTGACGCTTTTTTTAATATCTCATTTTCTTTAAATATAATCTTCACGGGTTCTCCGCCGAATGTTGTTGGAGAAAGACCAGCTTTCGGCGACGTGCTCTGCCACTATCTTCAGATCTAGTATAACCGCTGTGACAACCAGTGCAGCTCTGGTTGTCACAGAGGTAACACCAGTCCTGAAGATGGTGGCAGAGCACGCTGCCGAAAGCTCGTCTTTCTTCAACAACATCCGGTGGAGAACCCGTGAATATATATTTCATCGATACGCAGGGAAAGGCATAGGTCATACATCTGATTATTATTTACGTCACATCAAAATGAAACGAACCCTATTTTACCTGCGAGAACATAGGCTACACATTCCAAGAACCCCTGTCACATTCCGACCAATCGTTTATGCTGAGTCTGGTTTATCGAAATGCAGACAGATATAGACAATTTTTTTAAAAATTGATTCATTCTTTGTAGCTTATTAATACTACCCATAGCTAATTTTTTTTATAAAATATATCAAATGTACTGACATCTTCCTGGTTACAGTTTTATTATAAGTATAGACTACAATATTGACGATTCAATTAAAAAAATACGCTGAGAAACATTAAATAGAGAATAGTGATTATCATTGGTACTTGTCTTCTCATTTTTGGTATCTAAAATTTTTTATTATTCAATATTAGACTCATATTTTAAAACGATTTGTTTAAAATCAGGTTACTAGCAGCCAAGAAAGGATATAATATTATTTACACCCACCTAAAGTACTGTTTTTACGGAAAACTATGCCAGATGTGAGTAAGTCTCCTTTTGCGTAGGAAATTTTAACGGTAATTTTCTCAATTTTTGGGATACAGAACCATTGGAAATTTTTATACATATATATACATACTTTATACCGATTTCATTTTGACGATACCCTTTATCTACGTCTTCAAATACATGAGAAGTAGAACAGAAACTCAGTTGGCAAGAACATATCAGATTACCACTGAAGAAGTTAGTAGTGCCACCTTCGCAATAACGACAGATCTAGAATTAAGGAAATGGGTGTATTCCTGTTATTTTCATTCAGTTTATGTCATATGGCATAATTTTTTGGGGGAAACACTTAACAAAATAAATAAGTTTTCGTAGCACAGAAAAGACCTATTAGGATGCTGTGTAGGATAAATCAAAAAAAATCTTGCAGGAACTCTTTAAAAAGCTCAATATTCTTACGATGACTTCTTAGTTTTTATATCCTCTCCTGTGATTTGTCATAGAAAATTTCAATTTGTTTTCATCTAATTCAAAGGTACGTATAATTTCAATATAAGAAACAAAAATAACTCGTATAAAAGATCACTGTCATTAGTACAATGATGTGTTAATTATTCTAGGACACGTCTCTTTAATAAACTTCCTAAAAGCATAATTGAGTATGTAGATAATGATGTATTGAAAGGAAATCTTAGGGCTTATCTTATTGGCAACTCCTTCCGCTCTATTCAAGAATTTGTACGAAATAATTAATTGTATCTAATGTGACTTTGGCAAAGTTCTGTTGTAAAAAATTATATTTTCTTTTATTTTATTTTTTGTTTTTAATTTTTTGTTTTTTTCACTATTATTATTATTCATTTGTATGTATATGTATTGAATACGACATGTTTCACATCCCATTGATCATTGCCCAGCTGGGGTAATAATGAGAAAGTATAATTTAACGATATCTGTGGAGAAAAAGTTTGTCTTTGAAATGTGACTAACATATGCTGTAATGTATGGCAACGTTGCCATTTTTTTCTCCTAAGGAACATCTACTGCAACACAATTCATGAGCACCGGTAAGCAGAGAATTCGTGTTCTGGCGTAGCTACCCTGCAGCCAGCGGAGCATGTTCTCTCCCGTTGAGGAAAACCTAATTCTGACGAATGGTTTTGGTCATGTACAAAGTTAACGCTGATTGTATACAGGCGGGAGATTCGGCTGATTGCCCGGATGGAAACGGATCCGAAGATTCAATTTGTGATTCATCAGCCGGCCATGGCGGTGCACATCTGCGGAATCCATGATGGAAATCTATCATACTATACGAGCCTCGTTGTAAAAGATGTATTCCTAAACGCATGTTTCTATAAGCAACAAGGTTCTGGGAACGAATGTGCATAGCACCGTATCGCTAAATACCATCTTGACATTGGAATCTTTTATAAAAAATTGCATTTCCAGTGAAAATTTTAACATATTGTTTGCTGGGGATCTTTAAACTGGTAAAAAAAAAATGATTCAATTGTTAAGAAATAGTTATTTCTATTCGAACATAATTTCACACAGGCGCTCACTGCCTTTGCTTTTATAATCATTTAACTGTAAGAAATGTAGCTGCAATATGACTCTGAAGACAGAGAAGCTTTAGTAATGCAAACGCTTTTAATCTAAATAACCTCAAGATTAATTTGCGTCTAAACGAGACATATTTTAGGAGATTATTATTTACCAATGGTAACGATACCCTTACCAAATTAAATGTACCTCATGTAAGCTGGCTGTTCGACTTATAGATATTCTAGCACGTAAAATAACAATACGGCAATAATAATGATTCAACCCATTCTCACAATATTAATGTTGTTTCCATCTACCAATTTTGTACCCTTGTACCTTCAAATAGGAACTACTGTGCTTCACTCAGTGAAAACGCTAACAAGCCATGAATAAAATTCTATCTAATCAGAATTCTTGGTATTAAAGAAAATAATTGTTTTTACTCAGCTGCATGTTGATTACGTTTAAATAATCTCCCAGTTCACAATTCCACTGACTGGAATCAAACCATTTCAGAATCAGAAAAGGAGAAGATATAAGTGGCCATTAAGGTTAAATTAAGAAACCATACAATTGTATACATCCTTATTAAAAATACATAAAGTAACTGTTTGAAGCATGTAAAATCTTATGGTGGGACAGATACAAACGTAGCTCACAAATTAGCAATGAAAGTGGTATTTGTTGAACAGTTGCACGATTCTTGAAATTCACTGACTGCCATTAACACCGCTACGGATAGTGCAGGCTGCCCACAAACTGCGGTAGACATTGATGAAACCCTGTGCTGCTCTCCTGCAGCGGCCGTGCTGGCCTAAGGCACCTTGTTTACGTGTATTGCATACAGTATTCACTTCCTGCGCTAACGTATAGAGATGTGGGTAACTTGACCACAATAATGAACCAGCCCCCATGTGAACCACATCAATGAAAATCGACATTGTTCTCTTGTTCTTCAATTAAAATTCATTGATTGTGAATTTTGAAATTACATTTCAATGAATAAATTCAGTTGCTTCGATAGTATTCAAGATAAAATAATTGATATTTGCATTTATTAATGTTTCTCGGGAAACAAACCGAGTAATATTATTATTGATGCACAATATTTCGGCGACATAAATCATCGTCGCCATCTTCAGGTGCATTTGTAAGCCTTGAAGTCCGCCTTGAAGTCTGCCTTGAGCGTGTTGTTGGAAAAGTGGCATGGCATGACAGACGTTGTTATGTTGCCTAACAGCATCTCAGACGTCATTAGACGCCCGCGGAACACAAAAAGCAGACCGTTGGTGACGAGCAGCCTCAATAACAGAAATCCATGCATCACTTATCTGGAACCCACAATCCCTGTTAACCAAATCAGACGCGAGGCGAATTTCAAATGCTTCTTTAATAACGCTGTCCCAGAAGCCTCTCGCATGTGTCAGCACCTTAGTCGCTTCGAAATCGAAACCATGTCCTTCTGCCAAACTATTTTACGCCACTGCAGATTTGTCTTTTTGCCCCAGACGAACATGTCGGGCGCGTTCCAAACAACGTTGTTTTACACACCGTATCGTCTGGCCAATGTATTTCTTTCCACATTCACACGGGATGCAGTGAGCGTGTTTTCAAACAACACGCTCAAGGCAGACTTCAAGGCGGACTTCAAGGCTTACAACTGCACCTGAAGATGGCGACGATGTTTTATGTCGCCGAAATATTGTGCATCAATAATAATATTACTCGGTTTGTTTCCCGAGAAACATTAATAAATAAACAACGCCGAGAAAAATTGCATTCATTAATTGTTAAATTCGAATTTTTATTCATTAATAAACCTAATAAAATAATTTCAGTGAATATATTCACCCATCTATATTAGCGGTGTCTTTCATATCAGTGTTAATAAACAGTGAAAACATAATGACAATTGCAAATCCCACTATCGTAAACCCTTGGTTTGCCGTACTAACTAATTGCGACAAAGTGAGGCAATCGATTTGAGCAATGGAAAGTTGTCCATCAAGAGAAACGACCTATAAACTAAACGCCACGCCAGAATAAATGTGCGTACGAGAAAGACAAAGAGTACAGTTATGTCGGCGTTTGCAAGCCATTTTATAGTGCGAAAGTTAACCCAAATTTTGTAGGGTCAATGGCGGTAGATTAACTAAACAGACAGGTGGGAGATCACCGAGCTGATTGTGACGGTTGAGTGTTGGTTACGGTGACATGAGACGGTATGCTGAGCCACATTTGTCTCAACCAAGCTGTGGTGTCATTACCTCCGAGTAGAAGGGGAACTAGTACTAAGAACAGTCACATCAGTTTCGTTGTACAAAAGTCTGTAAAAATTCAGGTATCTTGAGAAAACTGGACTTGTGTCATTCCTGAGGGAGCTACATCACACGTTTACCACAAAGATCCTTACTCACGCTAGAAGTATCAGCCCTAGGAAAGTACGAGTAGTATCCAGGTACACCACATAAGCCTCTATCCCTTTTCAGAGGGTCTGACTAATCTAGTTAAATATTTTATGCACATACAAAGTCCCCATTTCATCTCTTTTTTTCTAATCAATGTGCACAATTTTTTATTGTTCTTGGGTCATGCTCTAACATTACCTATTCTCTATACAGAATTTTATTAGTGTTTCTGGTGTATATACAATTTTGATAACGGCGAATCCCTTACAACCTACGTCTTCAATTATATGATTCAGAAATTATAATCTTTTTCTACCTCTACAGCTTATTTCTTCACTACAAAAATAACCAATCTCCTATGTCTAAAATGTGGCCAATCTTCCTGTCTCCTCTTTCTGTAAGACTCTTCCACAACCTACTCTCCAAAAGACGTTCATTTCGTATTTTATCTGTCCTCTTAATTTTCAGCATCCTTCTAAATCACCACATTTCAAATGCTTCACTTTTCTTTCTTTCTGGTATTCCTTATGTCAATACTTTCCTGCCATGAACTTGTGTGGTCCACACACGGAGTATTAAAAAGTTCTTTCGGAGTTCTAGATCAATATTTGAAACTAAAAGTTTTCTCTTTTTCTAGAAGACTCTTTACCGCTAGTGTCATTCTACTTTTGAAATCATTCTTGCTTCGTCCATCAGTAGCAATTTTACTTAATAAGTAACAAAATTCAATGACTTATCCTATTGAATCCGATCCTGTTTTTTATATTCAATCTACTGTTATTGCTATCATTTCTGATTCATTTAATTACTTTTGTCTTGCTTTGGTTTATGTTTAGTCAAAACTCTTCCTTTGGTATTTTATTCATACCATTCAGTAAATTCTCAATATCCTCAGCCTGTTCTGTTAACAGGACAATGCCATCAGCAAACCGTATTATTCAGATTTTTTTTCTCCATAAAAACTTATACCACATTCAAATTTCTATTTTACTTCCTTTATTGCTTCTTCTACATACAAATTAAATATTAATGGGGATAGACTACAATCATGTCTTACACCCATTTTAATTAATGCACGTCTCTACTTTGTAGCCGCTTGATTCTTATAAAGTATTCTTATTTCTAGATATTTTAGACATGAATTATTTAAAATTTTTAACATCTTGTTCCACCTATTATTATCAAAAGCTTTTTCTAAACAAACAAATGTCATAAACGTATCTTTTTTGTTTTTTCTTAATCAGCCCTTTAAGTATTAATCTTAAAGCCATAATAGCTTCTCTTGTACTGCAGTTTTTCCTAAACCCAAACTGATCTACTATTTCTTCCACTTTCCTTTCTATTCTCCTGTATATTATCGTGGTCAGTAATTTTGAAGCATGTGATGTTATTATGGTGCGGTAATTTTCACGTTTTACGGATTCTGCTTTCTTTGGAAGTGTGAAGGTGATACTTTTATTATAATCAGTTGGAATTTCTCCTGTTTCATAACTGTTCGATAACCATTGGATTCCTTCTTCTCCTAGGGAGTTCTGCAGGAATCTCATCAATTCAATACACCTTATTTGATTTCAAGTAGTTCAAACCTGTATCAGATTCTGTCTTCTAAACAGGATCTCCTCAGTCTTTAATGTCGATATCCCATTCTTTCTCCAGTACACCGTTGTTCAAAACGTCCCCATCATACAGTTTCTGTATGAATTCCTTCTACCGATCAGCTTTATCTTCTGAACTTAAAAGATGTTTCCTGCCAGCAGCTTTAATGTTCATACATCTTTTCTTCATTTCTTCAAAATATTGTTTGATCGTCCAATGGGCCACATCTATACCTACAACCATTTCATTTTCTACTTCTTCGCAATTTTCTCGCAGCCACATTTCTTTTGCTTTCTTGCATTTCCTAATTATTTCGTTTCTAAATATTCTCTAATGCTTTCCACTGGCTTCATCCTGAGCATTTTTGTGCCTTCTTCTCTGATACATCTACTCCAAAATTTCTTCTGTGATCCAAGGTTTCCGGGCCGCTTGTTTCCTAAAGCCTAATATTTCTTTAGAAGCTTTGAATATTATTTTCTTCAGTTCATTCCATTCGCTCTCAAATTAACTCCTTTCAGAGCTATTTCTTAGACCCACGTCCATAATCTATGCAAATTTTTCTCTCATGTTAGATTGTTTCAGTCTATACACTTCAGTCTGTTCTGCCTGTGTTGCTTCTTTCTTCTCTAGAATTTCAACCTATTCTTTATAATTATTAGATTTTGGTTCTATCTAGGTAAAAGATAATAACCTCTCATGTTAATAAACCGGTGATTGGGGTTTTTGTTTGGTTACCCATTCCTCCCTTGCCGTAACCGCCTTAATGTAACCCGGTAATGCTGCCGGGCATATGGGACCTATAGTTTAATATGGAATGCAAACCATGAAGGTGTTCTGGCATACTTAACACTACACAGCAAGTGTGCTATAGGGCCTGTGAAGTTTCCCGCCGCGACGGGGATTTGAGCTGGGCATCATTCGATTCCCAGTAAGACGCCTTAACCCCTAAACCACCAGACCTCTCAATATTCGAGCTTGTATCTTCCTGTATTATCTGGACGTTTATAGGTGTATATCCTTCGTTGTTGTTGTTGTTGTTGTTGTTGTTGTTGGGGCTTTAGGGTGCGTCAACGTTGGGGTTATTAGCGCCCTAACTAAAACCTGGTTTAACAGTGTGGTTTAATACTACTGCAACTGTAACTTGGTCAGCCCCGCAGAAGGAAAAGGAAACTAAAATATTAACACAGCAACAGAAATACCACCTGCATGGCTGACTGTAAAGGGGTCAGCCACACAGACGGCAACAATAAAACAAGACTAAAATACTGGCAGAAATGTCAATTGCATGACCGGCTACAAAGAGGTCGGACATACAGACAGCTAAAAAGTTTTCTAAAACGGTCCAGAAAAATGATCATAAAAATTAAAGACACGCACAATAACTGGTTCACCGTAAAAAGGACAACCAGGTTAAATGATAAAACAAACTCGCTGGCTAGCTATAAAGGGACGAGCCAGACAGAAGTAAAATCAGAACATGACAGTACACACTAAAAACTGGAAGAACTAAAAACACAATACTTGGGTTAGTGGTAGTAGAGGGACCACCAAACCATACTGTTGTTGTTATTCCTTTAGGGTGCGTCGACAGCGGGGTCATTAGCGCCCTATTACCAGCTATCATTGTGGCTTACGAAAGTACTAAAATACTGTCTGCATGGTCGACTGTAAAGGGGTCGGCCGTACAGACAGCAAATCAAATAAGTCATAATTTCAGACGTGGCTTTAAAACCGCCACCAGGATTTAAAACCGTACAACACCTGGAAGGCTGTAAAGGGGCCAAACAGGTTCAAAAGAGGATTAAAAACACTACATGTCTTGCTGGCTGTATATTGGCCAGAGACACATGAATTATAAACATATAAAAAATAAAAACAATGCAAATGGATGGGTGGCTGTAAAGAGGTCATCCATCCGTCTTAAAACTAGGCCGATGTGCCTAAGATTTTAGGCACATCAGACATGTTTGGTTTCACCCGACCCGGTTCGGGTGGGTCGTTGGTCACTGCCCGCTGAGGAACGGGATCAGGCTCGTCCACCAGCATTGCAGTTTCCTCTGTTTCCGAATCGTCTGACGTATCCGAATCATTGTCCTCATCGACTACCTCCTTGACCTTCTTCTTACTCGCTCTCTTTCCCTTTTTCTCCCTTTTACCAGGTGATCTGGGAGGGGACGAAGAGGGAGATTTAACGAATTGAATCGGGTCCGTCAGCCTAAACCTCGGACCCCGTGTCTTCACGTCACCTCCAGTAACGTTGGTAGCAGTTGGTAGTGCTACTGCTTTCGCGGCACGTGGTGGTATTGGGGGTGCTGGTAATTTCACTGCTACTGCTGGTGGGTCCAGTTTCACTGCTGCTGGTGTGATCGAGGTCGCAGACGTGTTGCTACCGACGTCCGCGATCTTTGGCGTTATGACCTTTGCGGGTTTAGCACCGCAATTGCACTGACACAAGCACGTAGTGCTAGTGTCCATGTCTGCAACGAACGTCTGGGTAGCAACACTTTGTTTCCTGACGGGAGCTGAAGCCATCTTAGCAAAACTAGTTGCAAATACTGGGGGGGGGGGGGGGCATATAACTTGGCCTTCTTCTTAGCTTCGCCGTAAGGAATCCGCTCTTTGGTCTTCAGCTCCTGTATCTTGCGTTCTTCAAGATACACTTGACACTCCCTGCTCCAGGCGAGGTGCGAACCGGAGCAGTTGATACAAGCCTGTGGGGCGTACAACTGACACCCGGCTCATGTGCGCCCTTCCCGCAGTTTCCACATGTGGGGTTTCCCTTATATGACACCGTCGTATGTCCGAACCGCTGACACTGGAAACAGCGCATCGGGTCCGGAACATACGGCCGGACGTTAAGGTTTAAATAACCGGCCTTGATATTCTTGGGCAATACTGTAGTCTCAAACGTCAGGACGAAGGTGGCAGTCTTTTCAAGATTGACATTCACCATTCATGTGATCTGACGTACCTCGATCATTTTGTCTGATTTCCATTCCTTAAGAAGCTCGTCAGTCCCTAAATCCATAACGTCACGGCAGGTGACTACGCCTTTACTGGAATTTAGGGACTTATGGAGTTCGCATTTAACGGCGAACTCCCCGAGCCTCTCACAATTCAGCAGTTGGGTAGCTTGCTTACTGGTGACTGTTTCCAGCAGCAGTGTCCCGTTCCTCAGTTTTTTAACAGTGTTAAGGGTACCTAAAAGACCCTCTAGACCATTTGAGATGTAGAAGGGTGATACCTTTTCAAACGATCCTTCAACATTTTCCATGATTACAAAAGCGTTCTGTACTGAACAAACTTTTCTGTTACTATCAATGTCAGATGCGGGGGGGGGGGGACTATCAACGCTCATCCGTTTCTTTGAACTGGGTGTATTTATATCAGCCTCTGGCACATCCGTACCGCAGGTTGGTTTGGTTTTCTTGTGAGTCTTAATTTTGGTCCCACGAGTATTACCAATTTAAGAGGAAATGCTAATACAACAGGGGTGCGCAGGTGCCCCTGAGGTTGCACGCTAGCAAATGATTTCCCTCATCACCCATTCGCCTCCTCGGCACGTGTCTGACCTTGAGGTTAAGGTTTTTTTTTTTTATAGAGGTTTGTTCCGTCCTCGCAATCCGGGCGATGAAGCCAAGATCCCCGTTCTCCTAGGCACACAACGTTCCACCGACGCGCCCTGTGGTGGTCGTTGAAGCATGGCAGGAGATTACGGTGTGGGAAACTTGCGGCGCTCACAAGTTTACAGCTCGGGCACCGCGGGTTCGCCAAACCCGTACCTGGCACTTGCGTACCAGGCCCCTTCGGGGATATCCTTCGTGTACGATTCTTAAATAGTGTGTACGCCACGACGAGTTCATATTTTTCACGAAATTCTAATAACCTGCTTCTTCACCCATTTATTTTTCCTTGCCCAAAACGCTTTACAGATTTCCTCTCTTTCCTTCTCCAGCTATCGCATTCCTAATACCCATGATTACTAGATTTTTTCCCCTTTTGCATATTGTGGTATGACAGAGTCATCCACAATGAATATTAATAAATTATTATAATTAATATTCAGTTTTTGTTATATTCGTTTATTTAAATTGTAAATGGTAGGGTTAATTGATTCATCAATAATTAAGTATTAAGCCTGGGCAGCCAAATTTATTATATGATTTAATTTTGTGCTAAAACTTGCTATTCAGAAAATATTAAATGTGGGAAGTTGTTGGAACCGCAGTTTTGAGCGTTAAGAGAGCTGGACAATGCTAAATGTCGGCGACATTCTGGCGCCTTCACCCACAAAGGAACGGCGGGCGGAAACAGTTACCTGGCCTCGACCTCCCCTTTGCGGAGAGATAAGCTCAAGGAAAATGTGCGCGAAACTGGTGGCGAATGCTAGCTAGCTACGGCGCGAAGCACATGATTGTGGGATACATCGATTCACCAATCGTGAATGGCTACAGGGTTCCCATTTTGTTAATCCAAGGCTTCTATTCCATGTATGGAGAGAGGGAAGCTAGTTTTTTCCGTGGCAACAGAAGACGACGCCATGAGACGGGACTTGCTGTTCAGACGAGCTGAGGTGCAGACGTGTCGCCCGACACTCTCCTAGCTGTTGGTCGATGACTGCATCTAGACGCATTCTGGCTCAGATGTGGCCTAAAACTGAGCGTTTCACCTGCTAGTGGCAATCAGTATGGGCTAACGAGTCGGGGTCCGCATACTAGCATTCAACAGTGACACGGAGCGTGCCACACCTCGTCGAGCAGATGCGACTACGGTAAAGTACCAACGCAATGGTCCACGTTTCCATAGGGTTTTAAAGAGGCTTGCTAACCCGTAAGCGGCTTCTGAGATAAGACTCTGCTTTCATTCTAACAATTACTGAGCTAACCAATTTTTCCATGTTCATAACTTCAAATATTAAGCATCTTGATCATTGTGTTTAATTCAAATGATGCTTTTAACTTTGAATGGCGCCCCTGGGATTGTTTTGTAAATGTTAACGATAATTTGTTGGCCTGCGATGCCACATTAATACATGTTGACTTTGCAAAATCATTGAGATATTTGAAATCAGTTCATGTTTGCATTTATCCGGCAAATTGTAAACGCCGGGTATTGCTTGCTTATTTTCTTGATATCATGTTTAACGTAACTTTAAATATGCCCGGCCTTGTATAAGCCAGAAGACCAATTAAATTGAGTATTATTTTGTGTAACTTAAATTCTTGTAGAAATCAAGGCTCTAGTTCACAAATTTAACTAACCAGTAAATTAAAATTAATATTTATATTAATAATTTCATTTATCAACGTAATGACTCCCCCCACCTCTCTCCAGTCAGAGTCCAATACAAAATTAGGTTAATTCTCCAATTTCATAATATATTTTCTCTAGTTCTTCATCATTTTCCTGGACATTGGCATATACACTCGTAGTAACTTGGTTAGAGCGGGCTTAGTTTCCATCCCTATCAAAATAATCCTGTTACTTAACTGCTAGTAATAACATACTCGTCCCCTTACTCTCTTGTTCGTTATAAATCCTACACCAAAAACTCTGCTGACAGCTTTTGTGTAGTTATTCTATGTTTCCTAGAACAGAAATCCTGTGCACCTTTCACTTAATCTCACTAACTCCAATGACATCTTACTTTAAGTCGTTCCATCTTCTTTTTTAAATTTTCTATTGTACTTGCCCTATTCAACTTCTAACATTCCAAGCTCCGACTCGTATAATGTCTCTATCCAATACTTACTCATCTATTTCTGTCCGAAGAGATGAGAGAAGTTAATAGCTCAGAGCTCATCCTAACCAGGCAATTCAAAATATAACCTCCACTTCTCCCCATCAAACCGAAGCCAATAGTTTGTAATTAGATCCCTCAACAGTAATAATGTAGGCCCAAAATAAATGATGTATATATAATTAGATCCCCTACTAGACTGTAAGCAGGCCACTGTAATAGGTTGAAAAAAGGGAGGGGGGATTTTATAATTTTAATTTTAATAATAATAAAATTCTTAAAATTGAATTATTGATTATTGATTGGCAAGCATCATCATTACTTCATACGCCGGGCCGTTATGGACACCTGACATATAAAATAAATTTATTAAGTTCAATAGGCTGCTACACCGCTAGGCACATTTACATTTAATATTAATATAAATTAATGCAATGTCAAGCAAGCCTAGACGTTACAATTGGCCGATCTACTCAAGCAAACAATTATATGAACTTTACTTTACTTGCAAATACTCTGACGAAGTTACATTTAGTGAGCGGGAACAAATGTTCGCAATACGCTACTACAAGAAAACAATCATCAATCAAAGAGAATACATGAGATAAACATGAATCTCGGGCACCATCAAATAACAATTAGAAAAGCAAGGAACTCGCGAAATGCAAAGATTCCATTAATGTTCAATAAAATGCCGGCTAGCTCAGGGTCAAAATTAGCTCAAAGAACATAAGTCTCTTGCTCAAGTCGCTTACGGGTCTTTCGCAGTCTCACAAGAACTCAACGATACCAGACCTGGCGTTAACCACTTTACCTAGTGTAGGGCAGCAAAACTGAAGTTCGTCAAGCTATCAGCTCAGCGTGACAAAAATGATCACCAGCCAGTGATCACAGGCAGATCTCTGTGCCGATCAAGCCTAACAGTTCTGGCCTGGCAATAAGTCAGCTCGACCTCTCTCTGCCCGTGGTCTGGGCAGAAGTCAGAATCGACCGCACTGGATCGCGGTCTGACCAGAAGACTCGACTTGTCTCGCCCGTGGTCCGGGCAGAAGTAACTTCCTTCTCTCCGGAAGGTGATGGCGTCCCTCTCCCGCGCAGGAACATGGCGGGCAGAAAGAAATACACCCTGTATTCACATGTGTAGACCCCTACCGATGATTTCATAGGCAGGTTGGAAATCACGTGGTATCGATGCACACTCAGATTCGCGGCTTTTCGCTAGCGTCCCTCTTCGCGTCCATGCTTGTTGACGCGGAGGGGGGGAAGGTTGACCTTCACCTGTTTGCTGCAAGAACCGTTTGAGGTGACTGACTGGCCTTGGGGTGGCGACAGCCAGGCGGGCTATTGTCCGACCACTTCCTGTGGCTCCGATATACGACCCTTCGCTTCAAACAAAATCCTATGCTCACACATTTTCTGAGCTTTTTCAAAGGAAATACCCTTGCATATTCATACAATTTTGGGCTGCCCGAGATCAATATAAATTAATTTTAATCTGAATAAATTAAAATAAATCACAATTTAATAAAAATAAAAATTGTATCGTGGCGTGATAACGTCACGTTACAATATACGGCCAACTACGGGAAAATAAAATTATTACAATAATTTTATTTTAAGCCATTTTAACTCCCTTCCACTATAACCAGTAATCGATATTTTTACATATACAGGGACCCACAATGCTATGATTCTTGCCACAGATACTAAACTGAACGACCGTCCATGACCTTGGACTGTTTTACAACATGTGGACAACCATACATGATTTCTTTCCTGCCTTTTCATATTAACTTATCGATTAAAGATTCTTATCTTAAACAACATAGTAAAACATGAAATAAAAAAAAATTGACAAACACAAAATTATTTACATGTGAATGAAATATTTCTTTGCCTAATTATTTTGCAAGTTCTGCTCATGTCGGAGTCCTGTTACCTTTTATGAAACTCCAAGAACTAAAGCAAAAAAATGAAACCGCGGAAAACTGGAATGATGTTGCATTTCTAGACCAGATTGTGCCATCCTCCTACTTAAGAATGCACCAAGATCATCGTTATAATTACCCAAACATAAAGTAAAAGAAACCGCCATTGACTTTTATTAAAACATCTCCATTCAAATTATTCCCTGAAGATTCTACTGAGGGTCTTATGACTTCATTCAAATACCCGGGCCATATGCCATCCCGTATAACAGTGAGTTTCGAGTATGTGTCTCACGCAATAAGTGTATTCTACACAATGCAAAGCGTCAGTAAGTGATTTCTTTACATATCCCTTTTTTTTGTCAGCCGTTTAGCTGCAAATTTGAAAGGCTTTGTGGCGGTAATACAGGTGATGTACGAGCCCATCGGTGGGAACCTTATAGGAACATTTTATCTCCCATTGCCGAAATGGTGCAATCATACATCTGACTTGTGTCCTGACCTATTATGATAGTGACAGCGACAAATTAAATATCCGCCTTCTTTCGCAAACCAACAGCAATCCTAGACTGCACGTTGAGGAATATATCTCTTTCACACTTCATCTTTCCGACGCCACATCATTTCAAAACAACATTTTAAACCCTCCTTGCTTCTGGAGTGGTCAGACAAATATTTTCGTCCACGTTATACCGTTATAATCCCTAGGACCGGGCATTGTACACTTTCGCTCTCATCTGTTCTGGCGGCTCCCTTCTACCTGAGTTTAGATAAGAATCTACACCGCAACTTAGTCGCAGGCACTCAGCTGTAGTAACTGTTTAGCGGTCGTTATCCTTAGACTAATGTCAACAACATTTGCTCTCCACAAGGCTTCTTACAAAATAAATCCTATTTCGCTAATTCAACAATTAGTATTTACATTTTGTTCCTAATCTTATCAATTTATGTATCACTTAATAGGAAACTTCATCATAATCATAACAGGTCTATGCAGAATGGTAGGATCTAATACTTCTAATTTTGTGCGAATTTTAATACAATAATCATCGCTAATTTATTTACAACTCACATTTCAGAAATTGGAACTCTTATGTGACATTACCGTCTGTTCTGTTTTTAGCTTTCGTGAAAATTGAGCTAATTTCTTCCGACAATCGCGTAAATAATCTCAATGCAATTATTGTTTACCAATCTCTAAATTATCAATGGGACTTAATGGTCGACAGATAACAATATCTAAAACTACTTGTATCCATTCGGGTAATAATTCAATGTCACGTCATCGTATGTGAAAGATTTAACCTCTAACTTACTTTTAACACAACCTTCTCCTTCCCATTTGTCAGTGAACTTGTCCTTCTTACAACTGCCAATAAATGTGGACTAAATTTTCCACACAGATAATTACAGTATACGTAATTATCCTTTGCCGTAGCAATATAAAAAACCATTGGACTTATATTCCATGAATGCCAACAAAAGAAGAATCGCCACCTTTGCGGTACAAGACGATCTTACATAATTATTATTTCAGCAGTCAACATTGTAAGGACCCAAATACTGAAAAGAAAAGGAATCTTATCTCTCTCTCCCCAACTACTATTCTGAAGGTTTTCTTTAAAATACGACAGGCCGTGACAATCTTTATCAGATGGCTAAACAATCGTACCCCTTTTAAAAAAGTTAACATCCCATAATTACTTAGAGACGACTCTACTCAAGCAGTAAACACTTGTTCACAAAGCTGTGCTCTTTCAGATCGCGAAGTGTTTTATTTGACCGCAACAGTCGTCAGAAATTTATTTGATAATGATGAGTTCTGCATACAACGGTAATTTATTATTACTTCCTACTTTTAACCCAGAACCATTCCCTACCTTTTTATAATACCACAAAATTCATTTGCCTACAATTTGTCTGCATAGATACCCGTATACTCTAACAATTCAGTTTCCTTGAAAGAGAGAATCCAAAATTTGTTTTCTCCATTCCATTTTCAAACGTCCCATGTTTAAAATGGAATAAAGTCCTGTCTTTGGATCTACAACCAACATTCAATATTACATCAAATTTTAATTTGCTGTTGCGTCTACTCATGCGATCACATTGAGCATATTTCCAGTATCCATCCCTGTTGTTCAGTATCGTTTTTCGGCAAACAGAGCTCTCGAAATTTGTTTCTAACGAGTTTCGTTTCAAGAAACTGGTCAGCTGAAATCTGCCGATAGGAATATCCTCTTTAAAGCTAGCAAGCAACCCGCCTCTCAGGTAATGAACAGTTTGGAAGGCCACAGTCATTAGAGTCTCACTACCCAAATTCCAGGAAATTCTAAGTCGTGATTCTCTGAAGTTCCCTACAGAAATCAGACCCGATAAATTTTCCCTGATAAAATTCGCGTAACCACGATCTCTGTGAGCACCACCAAATTTAACTGATTTTCGTGGCGAGCAACACATCTCAGCTATTTCCCTTTGAATATGCAACAATTTCTGGGAAATTTCATTTATTTGTAATCTAATATCTGCTCTCCCTTTAAATGTAGCTATGGATTGATCTGGTTCAAACAAACTTCTTTCAATTTCACAGTAACTCCCATCAGCATTTACAGTTATATCAGCAGCAGACAGATAACTAGAAAATTCACTTATCTCCCCCTGCAAATCAATATCATCCTGGATTATCATTGGAACTTTATTGTTTATATTTTCATGTATAACATGTTCCATATTCCTATTCACCTTTTCTCCCGAAGATTCTTTTGATGAATTCTGTGTGCACGTACTTCCATCTTGGAAACTATAAGCACCCACTAAATCTTTAGTTCCATACCCCTGAGAATCTTTAATGCCTTCACAATGACCAATTTCACACTGGGAAATACTATCCGATACGTCATTATGAAACAAATACCCCTTAATGCCTTCAGTGTCAGCTCTACATTGAGCTACATCGAGCCCTGAGACTATACTCGTAATTTTGCAATCCTCTTTAGAAACATTTACTTCAACCTCACTATCTTTGCTTAATTTATTCCCATCCAATGTGTAAAACATCCTTTTTATATCTGCCCTTAGATCTTTCCTTGTCCCTTTCTGATACTTTCTTGTCCCTTTATCAACTCAGCCATCATCACTCGGGCCCAGGGAGGCATTTCTGGTGGATATTGCATGGTGGGTGAGGCTTCCATATTGATTTCTTTAGATTATGTCCGGTTCTCAAACGCATAGGACTATTAAATGGCATAGGAAAATTCCAATAACGACTAAAGATTTAGCAAGCAACGTGTTAAATTACCAAACATCGCGATCTTTAATACAAGTCAAAATTTAGAATTTTCACAAAACATAGGCACAAATCCATCAAGAATATTGAGCATCAACCATTCAAAAAAATGTGCAAGACCACATCACAACGTTGAATCATGCGACAACAAACCAACATGAGCAAAATATGCACCAATAAGTTCTTAATTGCTAACATGTTACACAGACAAAGCACTGGCTCGACATTATATGCGTTCACAATGAACTTTGCATATTGAAAAAAATTAATTTGCAATTGAAATTCTGAAACTGACTTAACATGAATCAGATTGCATTAAATTTATCAAAAATTTATTTGCAATTGAAAGTCTGAAACTGATTTAACATGAATCAGATTGCATAAAAATTATCATTTTGCAAAAGAAATTCATCACTCAGATTGAATTTAACTTTACATAAGCAATGACAAAGTATTAATTTACTTTCTATGCTACAAAAATAATGCCTAAGGTCATGAACTTGGTTCTTTTTGAGACTTTGAACATTTGATTGTTAATTAATTCCCCGGATTAATTAATTAATTGCCCCACGTTGTAAGCGCAATTGTAATAGGTTGTAAAAAAAAGGGGAGGGGGGATTTTATAAAATTATGATTTTTAATATAAAATTAATAAATCAATTATTAATTATTGTTTGGCAAGAATCAAACTTCATACTTCATACGCCGGGCCGTTATGGACACCTGACATATAAAATAAATTTATTAAGTTCAATAGGCTGCTACACCGCTAGGCACATTTACATTTAATATTAATATAAATTAATGCAATGTCAAGCAGCCTAGACGTTACAATTGGCCGATCTACTCAAGCAAACAATTATATGAACTTTACTTTACTTGCAAATACTCTGACGAAGTTACATTTAGTGAGCGGGAACAAATGTTCGCAATACGCTACTACAAGAAAACAATCATCAATCAAAGAGAATACATGAGATAAACATGAATCTCGGGCACCATCAAATAACAATTAGAAAAGCAAGGAACTCGCGAAATGCAAAGATTCCATTAATGTTCAATAAAATGCCGGCTAGCTCAGGGTCAAAATTAGCTCAAAGAACATAAGTCTCTTGCTCAAGTCGCTTACGGGTCTTTCGCAGTCTCACAAGAACTCAACGATACCAGACCTGGCGTTAACACTTTACCTAGTGTAGGCAGCAACACTGAAGTTCGTCACGCTATCAGCTCAGCGTGACAAAAATGATCACCAGCCAATGATCACAGGCAGGTCACTGTGCCGACCAAGCCTAACAGTTCTGGCCTGGCAATAAGTCAGCTCGACCTCTCTCTGCCCGTGGTCTGGGCAGAAGTCAGAATCGACCGCACTGGATCGCGGTCTGACCAGAAGACTCGACTTGTCTCGCCCGTGGTCCGGGCAGAAGTAACTTCCTTCTCTCCGGAAGGTGATGGCGTCCCTCTCCCGCGCAGGAACATGGCGGGCAGAAAGAAATACACCCTGTATTCACATGTGTAGACCCCTACCGATGATTTCATAGGCAGGTTGGAAATCACGTGGTATCGATGCACGCTCAGATTCGCGGCTTTTTCGCTAGCGTCCCTCTTCGCGTCCATGCTTGTTGACGCGGAGGGGGGGGAAGGTTGACCTTCACCTGTTTGCTGCAAGAACCGTTTGAGGTGACTGACTGGCCTTGGGGTGGCGACAGCCAGGCGGGCTATTGTCCGACCACTTCCTGTGGCTCCGATATACGACCCTTCGCTTTAAACAAAATCCTATGCTCACACATTTTCTGAGTCTTTTCAAAGGAAATACCCTTGCATATTCATATAATTATATACAATTTTGGGCTGCCCGAGATCAATATAAATTAATTTTAATCTGAATAAATTAAAATAAATCACAATTTAATAAAAATAAAAAAATTGTATCGTGGCGTGATAACGTCACGTTACACACTGTAAAAAAATAAAAATAACACCCACCGTTACTCTAAATAGGATTAACCCAAAGTCAACGTAGGATCCATTGTAAATATTAAATAGTAATGAACCCTCCTTTAGTATTAAAAAAAAATCAATAATTTTAAAATCCCTAAAACATGATATAGGCATGAAGTTATTTCAAAATATTAGATCAGGCTACCCTGGCTCACGAAACACATTATGGGTTCTGCCCAACCAGATGATGATGGATGGATAGTCTGAGACTCACGCGTCTGATGAACACGAACTATTCCCGTTAGACCTTACCGGTCTCTTATAAAAGTTCCTCTATAACGTCTATTTTCCACATTTCTACTTCCAACTCCACTCCAACGTTTTTACCTTCTCCCTTCCTTCCACACACCGCCTTCTTGCTACATGTTGATAAACTCTTTTTGCTCTCACTGAGACGATCATTGCTTCCCACTCCAACGCGATCTCTATTGTTTCCGATAGTGTAGGCTCAACTTCCCTCGCTCTCAATGCTGCCCCAATTCGTTCATCTACTAAGCCTTGCACAAACCAAGATGTAAATTAATTTTAAAGCCGCCGTCAGTTTATAACCTTGAATCACACCCAGTCAGATTACTAGAGCCAAGTCGAGTCAACGGCGGCACTGCCTACCCTTTTCTCGAAGCGATTCGGGCCATTTTTGAACCTCAATTTCTTCGGTCGTAAACAAGTAATTTGGTACACATATATGATTTCACCCCAATATCATGAGAAAAGTCTAATATTGGAGTTTTCTCCCGTATTTATTTAATTACAATCCCAAATATGAAAAATTCTGGCACACATTTGTGGCTTAATTGCTTTTCTCCCGATGAAGCTACATGGCTGAGAATTTTTTATTGCAAAGAGATAAGCAATTTTAAGTGACATATTAAATTTTACTTTGGTCTTATGCTTAGTTTGGAAGTTACTAGTAATTTATTTATGGTGGTAGTTAAGCCAGCGGCAATCTGCATTGCTCGGCTACTGATCACATCAATTGTTTTCAGAGATTGGGGCATTGTTGGTAAACGTATATTTATGTCTTAAAATCTGAAATGTTCTTATTAACCGATTTTCAAGTGGAATCATTAGATTTGAGCGGCGATTCAGGATAAGCGATAAACTTACAAAAAGAAATGGGATCCCACAAAAACAATTCTTGTAAAAATAGGCCAAGTCTCGTGTTAGTGCAGTGACAAAAAGTTATGAGATCTTCCTCTGAGCCAAGTCTACACTTTTCAGTATATATTCACTTCACTTTATGAAACAGAATGGTTTCTCTCGGTATCATAGATCGTTTATTGAGGGTAAAAAATCTGATGACTTGGCCATTATGCATGTCATAATTTAACTTAAATTGATGGCATAATATATATACTTGTCAAATTCGAAAAAGAGCGATGGAAATCTTGGCCTTTACGTATTTATAAGTTTGTGTGCGTTAACTAAAACATGGCATGCATAATGGCCAAGCCATCAGATTTTTTATCCTAAATAAACGATCTATGATACCGAGAGAAACCATTCTGTTTCATAAAGTGAAGTGAATATACACTGAAAAGTGTAGACTTGGCTCAGAGGAAGATCTCATAACTTTTTGTCACTGCACTAACACGAGAGTTGGCCTATTTTTACAAGAATTGTTTTTGTGGGATAAGATTTTCTTGTATTAACAGGTAGATGCAGCCAGATGTCCAGTCGAACGAAAATATATCAGTATTCGTACCGAAAGTGAATAGTTTTCACGAACTCACATTTCGTGTTAAACATGTCAAAAGCACATCTCTGATTTTAACTGATTTTGTCGGTTTTTTATTTCAGCCTTTACCTACTCCTATCCGTTTCTCGTATCACCGCAATCACAAGCTCTGAAGGAACTACATAGGTTTTTTTTTTTAACAGGCTCCGCATGTTGAACGACAATTTCTCCATAAAGGTACGCGGTAATTTTGTCCGTTCTAATCGTTCCACGCAAGTTGCATGGAACTGGCGTTGTTTTCTCGTGAGTCAAAGTGTCACCTGAGAAACCAATGTTGGCGTGTTCAAACACCGCAATTCACAGTTCTTCTTCAATCATTTTCAAGTTGTTAACTTCTTGGTCTATCGCGTCAGATTACTTGCCTGTTTCTTTTATCTTGTTATTTATACTTTTTGACCTTAAATTCCTAGACAACCCACATGGAAACTGGGAAGACGACAAAGAAAGAATTAAGAAACCAAAAGTAACTATTTTCTCCGACATAATACCCACAAACCTATGTAAACAACCGAGAATACAATCAAGAACCTCAGCGCTGAGTTGTCAGTTTCACGTAAGGAGAGACCTCTACAAATTATTACTACTTGAATGTTGGTTTGCGTCTGCCTGCAACAACCTAGACACAGCACAAAAGTCCACATTCCCTGGGTATGCAGGCCGCTAGCCATTTTGCCAACAAAATATTACCCGGCCAGCCAATTCTTACTATTTTCACTCGACCGACAGGGAATCGCCACAACCCGTGCAACCCGCTTTATTGCCACGACAGTGGCGCCTCACGTCGGAATCAGTGCGTCCCATATCTGTTGGCACCACAATGTGGAAATCGGGGACTGCTCTTCCATGAGGTTCAGGAATCTTTTTAAACATGCATCCAGTGGCCAAACTTTGTCCGCCATCGATGAATTAGAGCCAAACATGACCTGCACACTACCTCGTCATTACCTAGTCTAGTGTTATGTGCTCTAACGTCTAATTTCAGCAAATTAAATTTTGGAAATATTTAAGTGAATTCTTCAATAATTTTCTTTGGAAAAAGTAAAAAATTGTAAATGCATGCAATCGTAACTAAGGCCACTTCATCTTGTAATAAAAATGGCTTACCTGGGTCATTAGGGGTATTTTTTATTACTTTAATTAATGTTGGGCGCCTTTTATAATTAATTGTGATAAACTAGGTTAACTTTCCTTTTAGATATCGATAACAGATTCATTATATTACCTCTGTAATCCTTACAATTTATTAAATCATTCATATTTGTTCAAAAGACAATTACAACTGAATATATCTGTCACATGTAAGTTTACCAAGAAAACAATCATACGGAAATTCAGTGATTAGAAAATTGTCCAACCGAATAAATTTCTGCTAGCTTGGAAAGTTTTATAGCATGAATCCCTATCTCTTTCTGCAGATCACTCTGCGGGTCGTTTTCCGGGTGTGGAAATTACTGGAAGCTTGAAGAATGCAAGTAACTAACGGTTACTTTCACCAGACGGTCCACATGCTCTTGAGAATCACCATTTCCGATACACCGTATAGTCACTACCCGCAGCCTCCACAATCACTTGTCAGAGCATGTCGCCCCGTACTATCCAGCTCCCAGGCACAAGATGATGTCCTCCCGGGCTGCAGAACATGTGTTCCACACTCCCCACTCCTCTTTTTCTAGTCACCAATTTGCTTGCCGGATTTTACCTCCAGCACATGCAAAATAGAGCTTTATGTTAAAACAAAATATGGATATTCTGTGTTCATTCGTCAGTCACTTAACAGCTTATCCCGCCATTTTCGGAACATCCCGAATTCTTCCGAAACTCCACGAACAGCTTCCAGTAGAGAAGCTTTCTCCACTCTCTTCCAGCTGATTCAAAGGCTTGCGGGCTGGGCATTTCACAATAGCACCGTTGCGGTCCTCTGACATTCATTTTGCTTATATCGTTTTCAGCGGAAGCAGTTGAATGTTCTACTTGGTTTTGTGAATGGTGATCACTATTTAAATATACAGTGAAATCACGAAGATTTACAATACATGAAACTAGTTATTTTAAGAAACTTACAGGCAGCGTAGTATAGGTTTGGTATAAAGCCCGCTTTTCGAGCATCGAATAGGTGACTTGTTTAGCAGCTATGTGGATACAGGTCCAATCAATTCGCAGCTCAGTCTCTTTATTGGTTTCAGAGTGTCAGCCGTTTCCACAGTGTAACATTATCACTAAATCCCCAATCATTTTTATTATTAATTTACTGTTATTACTATTGCATTATATTGCATTTATTAATTATAAATATCCTGAATAATTGTATCAGTGTTTGAACTTTATTTGTAATATTGTTGGTTTTCCACAGACTGTGGTTTGTTTAATAAACCGGGTAGCATAGTGTGGTTATATTTTATGATCTTTAACGCTGTCCAGCATAGTTGGGCGGACAGCGATTGTTGATTCGGCGCCTGCTTTGCAGCATGACAGGGCGTGCGCCAGTGTGTTTGTTGCGTCACTTGGAGAAGATTGTATGGAGCGAGTTCATACTTTATGAGCATTAGCTAAAATAGCATGTGAAACTTGTTCGAATGTACCATAAGTATTTTAAATGTTGTTTCACGGTATTTATTAAATTCAGTAAGACTTCGACCTGAACAGTGAGTTTTTCATTTGCAGACGTTGTCATAATACCTCTCAATATGTTTGGTGGTCATATGCCAGAAAATCATATTTAAAACTACCCGAATTAACGGCTTGCATGTATTTAAAGAGGAGAAGTGGGCCGTCCTCATATTGGCTGACCATTCCCAGGACAATTAGTAGCTCCCATTTGGGTAACCAGTGTCAGGTTAACACACAATAGCTGCAATCGGACATCCCAATCTTCACTATACAGCAGCTACAACATCCCTCTGTTCAAGGAACCGAGTTGTTGAGCCACAAGCTCCAAATTAAGGTAGTCTCATATTAGTTTAACGTTAGTTGATGTTAAAAACAGCCAGTGTCAAAATCAAACTGTGTTGTTAGTCATTTTCTTTGATATGTTATTCTGAGTAAGAGAGCGCGATTGAACCCAGCCACCACAAAAGAAACAATTAGGTTTTCGCAACATTCAAGCTTCAAGGCTGGTTTAACATTTTCCAAACTAATTTAACGGTACACTCTTCGCCAAAACGTCTTGCCATCCACTCGCCACTTGGCTTCCTGCAAACATATCTGCAACGGCTCTACGGAGTGAGCAAGACAGCCCAGCGAGAGAATGCTATTCGGGGTCACAATGTCGGCCAGACCACAGGTGTGGGAGAAGGAATTAAGGGAACAGAACCACCATCTATGAATGACGATTCCACAGAGGAACACAATACAAAAAGGGAAGTTATGAACAGTATTTGTTGTTTCACTGGGTATTTGACAAAAGAAAGGCGCATTCACATTAACACTTGCCGTAGTTGTTCCAATTACTGCTATGCCTATTATTATTATTACTATTATTATTATGAATTTAGTACTTTTTCACAGTAAAATGAGCACCCATCTTATGATTTCCCCAGATGATTATTCACTACCCCAGAAAAAATCTCAACCATTACATACAGAAGTAACTAGTGATGGGACCATTTATTCCGTCAATAGCAGCGGTTTTATGAGTCCAACATGGTCAAAGCATTTAATATTCTTCAAAATGGTCAACCCAGTCATCCCTGGCCTCGCATTCGGGAGGACGGTGGTTCGAATCTCCGTCGGGGCATCCAGATTTGGGTTTTCCATGGTTTCCCCAAATCACTCCAGGCGAACGACGGGATGCTTCCTTCAAAAGGTCATAGGCGAATTCCTTCCCGTTCCTTGTCCCCAGTCCTATCCTGCCTCTAATGATCTCGGAGTCGACGAGACGTAAAGCCTTAAGTAAAAATAAAAAAAAAGTCATCCGGGCTACCATCGGCCAGCCGACAAAGTCTACAGGCTGTCCGCCGGCCAGTCCACAACCAGCTGCGGAAAGACAACCAAAAGCAGGCTCCTCAGCCGGAAGAAGATCGTGCATTCAAGATCCACAAACTTACACCCAACGCTTGAGTTCAGGCAGAGACTTGAGTGTCAAACACCGTTGCAAACGCTGGCCAGCTGAACAAAGGCAAGCAAAGTTTACCACGTTAATTGAGCAGCCAACGAGGCTTCACACCAGGCACCATTCCACGTGATGCCCACTGATGAACAGAACTTTCAAGCCAACAAGAGAACCAACCGCCCCTGAAGATATGTCCAGTATACTCAGTTTGGAGAAAATGTCGAAAGACAAACCCTCCAGCATTCAAAGCTCATTGTAGAACGGGCTGTTACTGGCCATGCCGCAGCAGGAAAATAAACTATCATAGGTGAAGATTGAATTGTATGTTTGAATTTCTGAAGAAGCTGAAACAATGCCGTTCAACAACGTCAGCAGCTTAATGTCAACAAACAGGGATCAATCACGTGAGGTACTGAATGTGTGCTCAAACGTTTGCAGCCAGTTCTCTCAAATCTCCGTCAGAATGCTTTATGAAAATACAGGTACCATATGATCGGCTGTTTGATGTCACATGTTAAGTAGCACATAACTTTTCTGCGTGTGCTCAATGGTTACAGTCATTGTTTTCTAATTTTTATTTTTATTTCTAGAGTATTCTGGAAACTTTTTGTCCTAGAACATATGTTGTTTAAAACGTTATTGTACGAGCGTATGCTATAAAGTTAGAAAAGTAGTAAGGAATATTTATTTATTTTATTGAGAATAATAATTACAATGGTATCGTAGAATGTCATGTTTTATAGTTTTCCGATAGCATAACCATATATCTGTTGAGATATTTCGGTGGCCTACGTCGTATAGTGTGCAGTGTCTCAGTCTGTAGATGTCTCGGGATTTACTACTTTATAAACAATTTATTAATTATAACAAAATAAATGATTGTGGGTGGGGTTCTCTCCCGAAATTATCCTTCACATTAGTACAAGTCAAACATAAATTCAAAAGGAACATATTGATTTTATTGATCTTTATACATAGAAAGCAAACTTTATTTGACGAAACAATTACTTGAATTGATATAGTTGTTCCCTCTCAGGTAGTGGAATTTACAGGTCATATGTTCTTTAATTTTGAAGCTCGTTGTGGTCACCTTGGAGATGATTGCGTACGTAGGAGTTACTGTAGTGTTGAGCAGTGCAAGCCACGCGAAGAGTCGTGTCGGCGACCCCGCGACGTGATGAGCTCCCTCGAGTCAATTGTGCGTTTCTCGCCAGGCCCCAGGTAGTCTCGTCAGCTGAGCAGGCGATGGGCCGGGCGTCTGGTGTCTCTCATCGCAAACAGCCGCGTTTTCGGTCTCCCAGGAGGCCCTCAGCAATGCCCAAGTGAAGATGGCTCTCTCCGTCTTGCCACGCCGAAACCAGAGTCCAGCGTCTCTTGCATCCAGTCCACGCGCCGAAAATCGAGTGTCCATCCACAGTGCGCCGTACCTTCCTCGTTGACTCCCCTTGAGCGGGCCTAGTCCGCCTTCCCTCTCGCGATTGGCCGAAAATATAACATACATAAACAATTTATTAGCAACCAGCGGGAATGAATTCCATTGGCTGGGATATGTGCCACCACCTCCGGCACTTCCTTTGGAGGTTATCCCCTCCAGGCTGTCCCGTTTCGGCTCTTCTCGTTGGCTGCAACTCCTACGCACAGTTTATTGTTATGTTTCTTTGCCAGCGATGTCTGCAAAGCGTCTGACAGCTCAGATCGACAACACTTTATTAGGGGTTTTGAAAGAAGTCTAACATTCGTCGAACATCCAAACAGACGAGCTCACAATGCCACATTGTGTCCATTGTTTTAATCAAACCCGCACTATACTAGAGAGCCTCTCCATCAATTCAGTAAATTAATGACCAAAACATTAGGGAACACAAGGGAAGTCTGTTCCTTTGAACGTCAACCAGACCTCGTTAAATTTCCTTCTTTTTACGCACTCTCTTATCGACGGAATTACAACCATTATCCTTTCCAACATTTGACAAGTAATAATATTAAATATCCCTTATGATAACCTTGTCGGTCGAGAACCACATTCAAATCAAATCAAACGAACTTATGGAAATTAAATACATTATGGCAGTAAAACGATTGAATCTAACAACAAAATTTCTTGTTACTGATAAACAATGAGATTTGCAGAATGGGACATCTCAACTTTTTTAAATATTATGTATTTTATTCTCTTATTGTTGGCTCATCGTTATTGCTGTCTGTTGCGCCAGGAAATCTAAAAAAGTGTGTACCCATATGTTATTCCATTTTGGTTCATTCCTGTAATAATTTTTTTTATAATAAACTTATTTTTTATTTTTATTATAAATCAATGACTGTCAAACACATTTATATTCTAAGGTAGACCAGCAATCAGTATACAAAATTACGTTTGACCGCGTATAAATCATTTAGTGGCCACTTGAGACCGACTTCTCCAGAAACTAACAACAGTTGACAGGTCACTATCATGTTTGACAGTCATAACATATTTGTAATTTACCATGGTTTGGTTTCAAGAGACCAATCATGGTGGTTAACAAGTTAACCCTGCAGTCTGTCATTTGGGAGGCCGCGGATTCTAATCCCGTTCTGGTTATACAGATTTTGGCTTTCCATGGTTTCACTAAATAAGTCTAGACTAATGCCCGAATGGCTGCTTTTAAAGGCCATGGCCAAATTCCTTCCCCGATACTTCTCCCAATCCTCGTTTTTCTATAATTTTATCGACCACGACCACGTCTAAAGCACGCGGGGGAAAAAGATTTCCACGTGGTACAATGAGAATCTCCTACCGGAACCGTAAGGTATCTTCTGTCACAACGATTCATTCAAAATGAATTGTTTTTCAGATGGCAAACTAAGACTATGTATAGGTAGTTTGGGTGCTAGGCGAAATAGGGGATTGAGATCACAGAAGCTTCTCTCCATGTAATCAACACAGAAACATCGTGATAGTTTGCACATTCGCCCTTGAATTTTACAGTGGGATGTTATCAGAATGATTCATGACCACCCACCTTCATTCGCATTGTTTCACGTTGAACAAGGTTTTATGTTCGCGCTGTAGTTCAATCATGCATATTGCTTCAGACTTAATGTTATATAATTTTTTGCTAACACTTCACATTGTGTCGACATGCTGACACCGATTTTTAATTGCGCTTTTTATTCTTGTTCTGAGTTATGATCTCTTTTTTTGCAGAATGTATTGCGTTACAGTGCCACGGGCGTATTTTACGACCCAGCCAACCCGTTGTTGGTGGTGTAATTGCCCTATGTAATTTTACCGACTTCCGTTTAGCCAGACACCAGGACCGAATATACAGCCGTCAATTCTTCTACATTTCCCTCTTAAAAATGCCGCTCTCTTGGTCGAACGTCATTCCATTTTCCTTCCGTCTGGGAATGAATCACTTATTTTGCGATGTGTGATCTGAAAGTAAAGCATCTTACCTTGTCCATAGCTTGAAGGTTTGTTGGATCTTCAATGCCCTTGTTATTTCTTGAAATGTAATTTCGGGATTGAAGAAGCCTGACCTGATAAGATGGCTATCAGAGTCTATACTGATAATGATTTATTATTACCCCGGCTGCAAAACAATTATCATCTTACGCCAAAGACGTTTGTTAGCTGTGTTCCTGATGGTATATGATTCAACAGTATCAAAAATTAACACAACGTCTAACGTGTCTAGTGTCTTCCTCTCCACTACTCCCCTCCCCCCAATCTTCTTTTTGTTTTGACGAAATTGTGGTGACAGTGACATACTCGCTGTCTGTAGATTCTCACAAGCAGGCTTCCTAACGAATATAAATAATTAAAAAAACTTTCATCCCGTTATACTAATAAGATGTGCACTCGCCACATCTTGAAGCGACGTATTAATCATAGCCATATGATCAAGTTATTAGTTATAATTAGGTTTCGGATTATTATGACAAAAAAAAGAGAAATATGCATTCAAATATGACTTTTAAAACGGGTAAGTATGACCTATAAATAACAAAATATGACCAAACATTTAAACTTACTATAAATCAGAAAAAGCTCAATTATACATCATTTATTTAATCTAGCAGTGCCGCTTTATGTTGGCAGCATAATTTGCTTCCGCGCACTTGATACACCTTGGAAAATTTTAAATTGTTTTGTTAAAGTCAAATTAATTTCACATAATTTACAGAAAATAACTCTTTCGTCTGTACGAAAATATTCATCTCTAAATTCCTTTACGTAACTCCAGAAAATTGTGTTTTCGGCTTGGCGGTACTCGCTGATCCACTGTAGATTTAACGCTGACTGGGGATTATTTTCAAACATATTTGCGACAATCAGACATTGATTTATTGTTCATAAAGCAACAATCAGATTTGTACTGACATCTTTACAGATGGAGAACTTTTTTTTAGTTGTATAAAACCCTGTTTGTGAAAGCTGTAACACCCAGACGAAATGATCTGAATCATTCCAAAATTGGAGGATGTTTAAAATAATGTAACCATACTAAGTGATTATGATTACAGAGTGATGACTTGCTCGTAAATCCTGCAGTGTCCTCTCTTGTGTGACTGGACAGGACAATGTTACGCCATGGTCAGTCGGTGCCGAACCATCAACCCAAGTGTAAACGGGCAGAAAAGTGCCGGTATGCCACGCCGACGTGAGAGGGCGTAATATCAGTACGTGAGCGAATTGGATCGTGGCAGAACAAGTGGTCTCCTGGACACTGATTTGTCGTACTGTGACACTGTACCTCGTACTGGTCACACGGCTACGACAGTGATACGTATTTGGAACCAGTGGATAGAAGAGGGTCGCAGACAACGACCTACGGGTACTGGACCTCACAATACGAACACAGCGCATGGCCGCAACCGACAGTGTTGGCTCCAAATGGTAGCACTGCAACATGTGTGGACAAGTGTTCGTCCAAGATTCGACGCCGTCTGCTAGTCGGTAAGCATTTTGATCTTTCTGGTCCTCCTGCAACTACTGTCGATGATTCATGGACGCGCCTGCAGAGTGTTCCCCAGCAGCATAGCGTAGTTCTTTTTGATTCCTTTCCACGACGTCAAGAGCCCCTGATTGAAGCACATGGTGACTTCACACAGTGCTAAATCCTCACGGTCAAAGTGCATCTACTATTATGTGATTTTAATCATATATGTATTCTCATGTTAACAATCTGTGGAATTAATTTCACTATAATCACATGTGCCGTTCTTATTTTCACAAATAGTCCTGTATTTTCAGGAAAGATTGTTTAAGTTGATAGAGACTAGATAAATGACTGTTAAAGTTAAGAATTATTTGCTTCAGCAAACCCGATTATGAAGACTAACATGCTTTACACTCAATTGTCATTGAAAATACTCTCTAAATTATATTGCATAGTCCTTCGTGAAAAAACTAACATGAACAACTCATTTTTGAAGGGTATACGCGTTGCTTCGCTACGCCATTTTAATATTTAATCTACAGGTATAAAAATAGTATATTATATTTGATAGCGATTACTGAAAAAAAATATAAATTAAGATTTTTTTTAAAAATTAGCTCAGCTGAGTAAAATGTTTATTAATTTTCAGTGATTCAGAACTTCCCAAAACTCTTATATCAAAATAAATAACCTTACACAGACGACTGTAACGACTTAAATTTGGTAACTGCATGATTTGGAACTACTACCACCTGCATCTTGACCTCTCAGAGGACTAGGTGAAACCCCACCGATTCGCTGATGAAGGAACCAGGCACTAGGGAACACCTAATGTATCAGAAAGGTGTAGATTTAATGAACCGTTACACATAAGAGGCAACAATAAAGACAGAGACACCAAGATTGATTTGTTAAACAGGTAACCCATCTCCATTAGCTTCGTTTTCAAAGAGCTGTTGGATTCAATATTCGTTCTACTACTTTATAACTCTTAATTCTACGTATTATTGATGGCTGGAGCTTTTAACGTTCGGGTCTAGCGGTTACGAGGGTGCTGATTCGATCTGCGATCGGCCATCCTGATTCTGGTTTCCAGTGGTTCCAGAAATCACTCCGGGCGAATATCGAGATGAGTTCTTCAAAATGTCATTACTGAATTCTTTCCCTTTCCTGACCTTTAATCCTCTCTGTGCTTTAATGACCTGTATGTTCACGGTCCATAAAGCCAGAACTAAAAAAAAAAAAGGTATTCTATTAAAGTTTGTAACAGAAAATGTGTACGTTCTTTCACATAAAGCACCTTGGCATCATTCCAGATGTGACTATGTTACCCACTCTAATAGAAAATCTGCAAATGTAGGATTTATTGATTAAACCTCAGCTGTTGATCAACGTGTTTATAACCAAAGTTCCAATGATATCAGTGTTAAAAGACGTATTGTTAATCATGTTCTCCCTCTGAAGTGCTCAGAGACGATAGGCTTGTACGATGTGGCTGAACGGGCTCCTGTGATAACCAGTATCAAGGGTTTGAGGTATTCTGTCGTCAGCCATGAAAGCTGATTGATCCGTCTGGTCACAAGCCTCCAGCGGGAAGTAATCTGCCTGTCATCGAGATATTCGGTTGCCGACCATCTGGATATAGTCGCAAAACGGAATGGCCATGTTCGATCGTCTTCTCTGAAACAAAGTGGTTGACCTCTGCTATTTGCGCAGCTCTCCGTCGGGGTCAACTTCACCACTCAGCATATAACAACTCGACTAACGAGAAAACAGCTGGCTGCAAATCCAGTTATGTATAAAACTGAACGTGTTCTACAAGTAACGTTGCACAGAATAGACTTTAATGCCTTCTAACAACACTGGTCAGCTAAAGCTCTCATGTTTTGTCGTAGCACATGTTCTGGGTTACATTTTTCACTACCAAACTCCAGTGAATAAAATCAGTTCATAATTTACTATCGTTAACTTAAAGGTTTTGTAATAACGTAAGTGATATTTATTAGTTATTTTTTTATTCCTCTCATGGCACAATTGATTTGCATATTATTGTTTCAGCAACCAGTCTGTTTGTGATCTCTCCTTACTGAAAAATATAAGAAGTTTGTCACTCAATTAATTTATCAAGTAAGTAAGAATATATCGCATTTCCCACATACTAATTTTTCAAATTTAATTTAGGTTCCTTTTAAATTGAAAAATTAAAAGTATTTTATAAATCAGTACACTGGGAAAGTCTTCGACGATACAAAAATCTAGATTTTAGTTTTTCACAGATATAAACAACTAAATACTGCACCAAAGTATTATAATAAAAGACTTTATCTCCCTTTAAAGTAATATCTATTAAGTACGTTTACCACAAAATTTCGACCGAGAGGTCGGAAAAATATGGTGACGAGCACAATTGAACGCACAAATATTTAATATCAATCATCTCTTGCGGAACAAGAACTGTTTCTATATTTCAAGTGTTTCTGTTATAATTTAATGAAACCAAGGTTAAAATTGTAAAGTGAGTGATTTTTTTCTCTTTTTGAGTTATTGTAAATATAAATAAAATTTTGTTAGTAATGCTGGTTACAAATCTAGTTCGTTCCTGAAATGTCTTTTGTACATGGAATAGTAGCTTATTGTGAAGCAAGTTGTTGTTTCAGCATTTTCATACTTAATATATTGCTAAATAACTTTATTTACAAATTCTCACCAGATTTTGAAGACCTCATTTTCAGAATTAACAGTGGATTAAGAGGATGCATTTCATTATAAGATTTCATTATTCTATCTATGTTATCTCCCTATATAAGTAGTTGGTCTTCTCCACTACTGAATTTTGTTGAACGTTTCAGCATCAAAAGTGATATTCTAAGCAACAGCTTTAGGAAAAAAAAAGGTAAAGATAATAAATTGTACAACAGTAGTAATGAAATGGTATTTATATGTCTACTTATTCTTAAAATCTTGGTTATCTCCATTCATTTTCGTATGAGGCACGATAAAGAAAGGTAATTCATATATTTGTTTGATGGGCACAGAAAGTTCACTTGTTCAATGACTTTTAAATTTTAGAACTACATGCAACATGAATGGTTGTGCAAAGCTGATATCAAACATTTACCAGCATTTCTCCTGGCTACCAGTTGGTCATATTATCACTAAGAAAAAGTAAATGATTATGGCATTGTTGGCCGGAGATTCTGAAAGAAGTGAAGGTAAATAAATACTATGTGCAATGGCACAGTACCTGTAAAATCCAATATGATGTTGGTGTTATTTCAAACTGGAAAGCTCAATCTAAAATAAAACAGGAAGAAAATGTAAATGTCTAAAGAACCAATTAAATGAATTCTTTTTTTCATTGATTCCCAAAATCACTCCCTTGTCTTTTCCCGCCTTTAATCACCTCGAAGTCGACGAGGCGTAAATAGATAAGCAAAAAAAAAAAAAAAAAAAAAATTTGAGCCCTATTTACGCAAAACCTGATTTTGTAGGGATTTCGAATATAGCAGAGTCCCGTAGATACAATACGATATAATTCATTTGGATTTCATTTCGAAAAATGAGAAATTTAGTATAATATTTCGTTGAATGCGATTCATTTAAAAACTACAGGTTGGATTTTGTTATGGAGTTTCGACTAATATATAGCCTGTGATCCGGGTAAAATACCGTATGTTTCGTTTGAAGCGATCTCGTTAAACTGATAAATTTCAAATAATTTTTCCGTGAACACTGTCACAAAAAATTACTGGTCGTATTTTTATTGGGTTTTGATTCATGTACCACCGGTGGTTCCACGGGAAAAATAAGGTAATTTTTATTCTGATGTTTCGTCGAAATGCTGAGGAATTAAAATAAAAGTGTTCACAAATTACTATCCATTGAAAGGCATGTTATATTTTGCAATCATAAAGCTTATTGGGATTTCAGGGCAGGAGAGGCATCATATTATTCGGAGGAATGAAGTTATAGTTTTTAATGACAGCCGTGGATCATGTACCTGATATGTTGTTATAAGTTGTGGGCAACTGCTTGTACATAATGATTTACAGTCTACATACGTCTCTAAATTATTTATAATCTTCATACAATGTTTTACTGAATCTATGACGAACAATTCCTAAAAACAATTACATTAATGAGTAATAATTATATGTTAACTACTTAGAAACCAAAATTCACACGAAATTGTTTAGTTTAGTTACAAACACATGATTTGATTTTTTTTAAATATAAGTTACAAATATTTCTGTTGGCTTCTGCATTGTTTTCAACAGAATCATATCTAACATTAATAAACCTGAAAATTTTTTCTCTTAGTAAGGATTATGTTATTTACTGAGACGTATTTAGTTTGGAGATTCTGAAACAAAAACTCTTTCAGATAGTAAAATAAAATCCCAATCATAAATTCTATCTGTTGTAGATAATACTTTGTAGTCAACATTTTATTTCCTTTGGCAAGACGCTAATTAAAAATTGAGCTTGCTGGGTGAGTTGTTAATTTTACAATCCCGGGTTAAAAATTATGGCGCATATTTACAGGTTAATTGCTGTGCTCTGCATGAGTCTATATGCCAGAAATTTCTTTTATGCATAGAGATCATCAAGTTTAACTAAAGTCTTAAATTTAACTTTGCTTCTAAGCTTAGTTTGGAAGTTAAATCTATGGCAATGTGCATTTCCTGGCTATGGCTCACACCCATCTTTTACTGAGAGCTTGGGCAAAGTTGGTAACGTATATTGGTATCCTGAATTCTGAAATGTCCTTTTCCACCGATTTTAAAATGGAATAGTTACATTTGAAGGACGACTCAGAAAAAGTGATCAACATAAAAACGATTCTTGTAAAAACAGACCCAGTCTAATGCTTGTGCAGTGACAAATAGTTACGAGACCTTATTCTGAGGCAATTTTTACACTTTACAGTGTGTATTCAATTCACTATCTAAAACAGTATATTTTCTTTGGTTGATATGGATCGTTTATTTAGAATAAACAAAATTCTGGCGCATGGCCATTATGCATGTCATAATTTTCACTGAAATTTAAGGATATAGATAGGATGCGATAAATACGATTTATTCTGAAACTTGTCAAACCCGAAAGACGTGCGAGGCAAAACTTAGCTTTTCTGTATTTCTAAGTTTTATAAAGCAACACATTTAAGGTATTTATATATGTATATATATATGTCCTTGGAATATTTTAACAAGAATTGTTTGTATGGTACTCTACTTAGCCACAGATGTTAATTGGTACCTTGGACTATTTTAACAAGAATTTTTTGTCTGGTATTTTTTTTTTAACTGCTTTACGTCTCTCAACAGCGAGGTCTTTAGAGACGGGAAAGGATGGGGGCAAGGAATGGGAAGGAATTCAGCCATGGCCTTTTAAAGGAAGCATCCCGGCATTTGCCTGGGGTGATTTGGGAAACCATGGAAAACCCAAATCTGGATGCCCGGACGGGGATTCGAACCGCCGTCCTCACGAATGCGAGGCCAGAACGCTAACCGTTACACCACCACGCTCGGTCTCTGGTATTCTACTTAGCCACAGATGTTAATTGATACCTTGTCTTCATAAATATCGTGTTGAAAAAGTTTCAAGTTTTTGCTGAAATCACACTTCCGCTATACTGACGTTTTGTCATGGAGATCATTGTTTCCTGAAACAAAATTTTCAATTATTTTGCTTACTCAGTGCTTCATTTCAGTTAACGATAAATCATAATTGAGAATATCCAATCGTGCCAAATTGTTAATTTGATCGTGATTGAATTGTACCTATGTTACCCCTCGAACCATTGACGGTGTTTATTACTGCAGGGAACTAATCAACGTCGTCCGTATGTGAGCGCCAATAAATGTTCGGCTTCAGCAATTACCTACAGCAGTGCAGAAGTTTGTGTTTGAGTTTGCCGTTCTGGGTCAGCTGATAAACCGCAGAATCTGCTGCAGCCAACCGACCGCCTTGATGCATACAAACCAGGCAAATTTGGCCGATATTGCATCCCCTTTGTATTTTCACACACACAACTTTTTTCATGCTTCCTGTTGGGTGATAAATGAGTGTTTCATTTTAGTAAAATTAATGTGAATTTTGTATTCAGATTTTATACCTGACACGAATAGCTGTTCTTTCATATATTATTCTTCTTCAAATAATAATTCTAGCTGAATTTGATGTTGTTTTCAAATGCATATAATCCGAATACTGTTTTGTTGGAGTGTGGTATTTAAGATTTCCTTTGTCCCTTTTTTCTATAATCAGAGTATATTGATATTCTCTGCAACTGTTTCGGTACAAACATCTGTAATATCTAAATACAAGTTCCCTATTTTTTCATTTCATACTGAATGGCTTATCAAAATTTATTTCAAGGTTTTTTTTATGTGCTAACTTTTGTGTGGCAGTGCTTTGTTCATTTAAAAAAAAAAAATGTCCTATAATTTTTAACCTGTTTTCCGCTTATTCCTACATTCAGAAGTTTCACCTGATAACTAAAAGAGCGTCTTAAGACTTTCTTAAAAATAGTCTAATGATCCTTTTAAATACTTTTTTAGTCAAACTACAAGGTGATTGGTGGGTTATAGAGAAATTTTCTTCCAAGAACTTAATGAGTGGGTTCAACTCAAATTACGGTATTACCCAAAGCAACCAACAAAGCTTAAATATGTAGTTAAAGTCGCAATCCATAAACTAAATGATTTTTTTATATTTATTTTTTATGTATACCACTGTCAGTATCTTCTATTACAAATACTTTTAATTTTTCAGAGCTATGTTCCTGGCACAAAACTTAATTACAGTATATAGAATTAATTCCACATGAGATAAATAATCCGAGAAACTCAATCCACTTCCGCAACAACTCCAAGACTGTTGACTTTTTTGCTGAACGTGTGTTTAATACAACTCATGCATGTAAATAATGGCCTTTTTAATCGCAATACATTACGAATAACAAGATGCCATTAGCGAGTTTTAGTTTGCTCTTTGCCACATGTGACGGCTATTTGTAACAACTCTTATTACTTCGTGAAATATGAAAATAAGTAAGAGATACTATAAACAGGATAGTATTAACCGGAAAAACTTTAAGGTCAGTAGTAGATAATTACCTTAGTTCTGTTAAGTTCCTTTCATCGCAGCGTTACGCGTACTCAAAGATGTAAACCCATCTGCCCACTTTTCAGAGTAAATTATCGTAATTACCTACAAACATACAGACAAAAAAGTTTTATTTGTTAGTCACAGATGAATACTACGTATGGAAAACCGTCTTCCGTTTGCTTATTACCACACGCAATAATACTAACGATGTGGCATTATCGGCAGGGATATCCGCGAAGTGTTCTACCACCGATTAACAAAGTTTCGATTTGCTGCATATGCACCTCTATCATGGCTTACTTACCTAAGCCGGTCGTCATACAGGGTAAAGGGGCCAAGAGTTCAACGTGGAATACGAGCCACAGAAACGTTCTGGTGTAAACTTACTTCGAATTGCACGGCAAGCTGTGCCACAGGTAAATGTTGGGTGAAGGCCTTCGAAAATCCCTCCTGGACATAGGTCTGAACCAGAGACCTCTCGATATTCAACCAGACGCATTAACGAGTGATCCACAAGACCGCTCACTGAACTTAATGAAATAATCGTACCGCGAAAATGAAAGCAACATTAACGCACTTGGTGTAATGTTGCTTGTAAATTACATATACTGGTAAATATTATTTACTATAATGTTCGTATGTAAGTTGAACATTTATATCGTTATGTCACACAGTTACCATTCACCCCCCTCCCCCTCGATCCAGCCAACTAAGGACCTCGTGTTACCGGCTTCATGTTGTAACAGGTTGCCAGTGTGAAATATTAAACACGTTTCAAGTTAAATAAAATGATTATCAACCGAAAGACATGAGTGATTAGGGCAGACACGATAAACAAGATGCTATGAACAGTTCAGGAAGATATAAGTTTTAAGTGTAAGTTGATTTGTGGAAACTCTGCTGCTTTTTTTTCTTCACCCTGTTCCATAAAACTTGGACATTTTCAGGCTGTAAATATACTTTGGATAACAGTCGGTTCACAGAAGAATGCAACAAAACCCTTGTATAAAATTCAGCGTTTTATAACAACGTTAAAACCGAAATGTTTCTGAATGCAGATTCGAAGTTAATGTGAAACTTAGCTCCAGAGGAATCCATGTCATGTACTGCGTGCCAATCGTAGGCCTGAATTCAGATATAATAATACTTTTAGGTTTGCTAGTAGAACGAATCTTAATCACAGTTTTCGCGATAAGCCAAACGATTCCTCTCGCCGTAGATAAAGAAATATCTCAAATTACTGGAGCCAGAGGTCAACGACGAGACTTTCAACGACAGTGACATCCTCCAGGGAAACACACGTCCCACTACCATCATTACTAATTTTTAGGATAATAAACAGCTCGATCTCAATGTAGACTGCATTTACACTGTAGGATCTATTTGGAGGAAACTGGTTAATTTCGATCCTCGAAAATTGTATTGATGGTTCAAAGTTTAATTTAATATAGCCTACAAACATTTTAAGCATTGCTTGCAACCACCACCACCGGGAAAAGTTGAGTTGTTATTACAAGCTCATAACCGGGCTAATGGTGGTATTAAATCTCTTAATGAATCTTACATGCAAATTTATATATGTGTGTGTTTACTGCTACCGAGGGTAGTTTTCATAAGACACTGTAAATGATTTTGCTGTAATTTGTAAGAGCAAACAAAAATTACATTTAATTAGGTCTGCGTGGATGTATTTGGCAAGTGCACTATTTTTTCTCCGATTAGAAGTGGAACTTTTTTGAGGAAGGTAGGTAGTATTCCGCGTTATAAGTTATGCGCTATGCATTATAAGCTACTCATTATAAGCAAGGCGATACGCGTTAAGTGCGTCTGCAAGCGGCTACTCATACTAAACAGTGAATCATATTAAATTTAAAAAAAATATATTCCCAGTTTCAGTTGCTATAACACTTTGATTACAAAATTATATGATAGAAATTGACCAAATACAACGGAAGCAGAATGATAATAATAAATGGTAATATAAATTATTATTAATAATTATAATGATCATCAGCATACCATCTGTAAATATCAATATAATGATAAAGTATTCATTTCTTCCAAATGAAAATTTAATTCCGCTGATGTCTCTCGGACCTTATTGATAGTAAGAACGGTTATCACATAATTTTGGCCAAGTAGTTCTCAGATATGAAAGCGCTACACAAAAAACACTGACTAAGGCACCATGAAGTGTTCTATAATTTACTGAAGGGTACTTCAGTTTCTTTATAATTTTAATTTGCCTACCAGAATAACTCCAAATTTCTTGTTTAATGTACAAATAAGAAAAAGATAGCATTGTTCACCCACTCAAGTGCGAATGAACCATAAAACCATCAAAAATACACAGAAAAAACACACAGGTAAAATATACAGGAAAAGTGTGTGTGACCCATGTAAGTTTCACTTCTCACACGCGTACAAACTGATATACACTGTTTAATTTTTATTTGCGTGTTTTAAAATGAAGTTGAATCGGATACTGATCACGACATTACCCAAGATGATTACAAGGAACCGGTCAAAACACTGTAATCAGAGCCAACACTATTCCATCCATCAGTAGAATTAATCAAACCTGTGTTCCTGGGGAAACATTAATAAAGCTGCCACAGTATAACTAAGCCGCGGTGCAATATGCACGCCGTGTGATTTCTCCCTTCTGTGAAAAATGTAATAATCACAATGGAAAATAATTCTAGTTAATTAATTTTGAATGACTATCAAACATTTAAGGGTACTCGCCAGCGAAACCTGCGGTCACCAAGATAGGTTTCTATCCTGATACAATAATATGCGGAATGCCTCTGGATTCCAATTTAATCAAGCGTCTTGCTAACTGCTCCCTTACGGCTTTCGGTCTATGGAACATAGCATTGCAATTACTTTGACTACAACAAATAGCTCATTCTTTCCATTTGAAGAACATAGTATAGAAACATGTTTCTGGTTTGCAGAACTGATTATCTTAGTCCTTTGTGGATCTGTTACTAGCCCGACACGCACGTTAAATCTGCAAAAAGACATTGTTTTGGCTGAAAAACAAAGACGCAGTAATGGTGAGGAAATAGATTTTATAATTAATATTTCGTTTATTTGGAGATTTTGACCAACATAACATAAATTAACACATTCAACACATATCAAGTCCCTCTCTCTATCTTCTGGCTTTATATTCACTCATCGTACACTAAAATGAAAACAAAATCCGCCAAAAAAGTCATTGATTAATGTATTCAACGTCCGATACATCAAGTATTTCTTTTAGTTTTCATATTTAAGACATGTTTTTATATAAACACTCAAATTATGATTTAAATATATGCTTAAACTTTGATATAAAAATTTAAAATGTTACATATCTAATAACTAATAATTGGTTATATTTCTAAATAATTATTAATGATTTTATATGTGAGCGAATATACTATACATGAGGAAAATTTATTGCAAGGAAAGGCAGCATACAAATCTCGTTGGCATGTAAACAAAATTAAACTGGAACTTTTTTTTTTTCGCTTGAAGTTGAAAGGCCGAACTGCGCTTTGTTATTAGATCCTTATGGCGGCCGTTTCCTTCCTCCACTTAATGAAACTCAGTTCCCTGTTGGATGACAGCTGCGGAGGGCGTTACTCACATTTTGCTTCAATGCATTTCGTGCGCTGTTGTGTAGCCGCCAATGCGAACAGCGTTCCGGCCATTGGTTCTTAATTAGCGACTTCAAAAAAGGACATTTATCCGTCTCAAGGGCCCTCGAGTCAAGTTTTCCGTCCGCGGAACTTGAAAAGCTAGAAAGCGGGGCGCCGATGCTACGGTCGGACTCACAGTAAGGGGAAACACGCGTGCACTATGTGGGGGCACGAAGCGCAGGAAGATCAATACAGCCGTCCAACTGCAGTGAATGACACGCTTAAGAAGCAAATTTCGCTCTTCACTCAGTAAACGATTTCATTTTCATGTCGCTACCAAAAGAGTGGTGTCGGTGTTAACAGTGACTGTTAAATGGACGTTACTGCAAATGAAGAGAGGTTAATGACTATAAATGTCTTCGTTCCTACATTCTATTCCACGTATCCAGTATTCCGAAGTATTAGCAGTTATATGTATAGTGGGAAGATTTAGAAAATTTAAATCGAAACAAGGCAGCAGCAGAAGGCAAAAAAAAATTCTTTCCCTGCTGCTAAAAACCAAGAATATTACTAAAACATAAAAATATAAGTGGTGATACCAAATCAGAATGGGAAACTGTTAAGTAAGTTGCCCCTTAATGACCAATGTGTCTCATTAGGAGACTGCTTTGAATTCCTATTATATCAACAAATACACAAATTATTCCGAAACTAACAAAGAGAATAAAATTTTCTATACCTTTCGTCTTCAGCGACAATTCAAAAAGAATATCTCGAATACTCGTAGACATCATATATTATTTCGAAAATAATGAAACTCCTGCCTGTTAAAAATAATTTTTAGTACGGAAACGATACAATGTGTTCGTTTAGTAACTAAGTTAAGGATAGAAATAATGTAAACTGTTAGATGAAAACCACTGAAGAAATTGTTTGTACAAGAATCGTAATTATACTCAATACACGAACTTGAGCTGCCACCAACGTATACAACATTTTATCAAAATCACTTTCTCTAATGATTTACAATTTGAATAGGAATCTGAAAACGTGATTCACACTTCACCATATATAACGTATTTTTATTTTAAACTACATTATACAACATTGGGTGATTCTTCAGAAGTGAACCAGTATTTTGTCACAGTACCGTACCAGTAATTTATGTGCTGGCTGAATTTAATTGCATCATGCAAAAATCCACGTAAAATTAGATGTACCTAGAACATGACCACTGTGCTCAATCTTTCGTTTTTTTTTTTTTTTTGTTTTTCTTTTCTATCAATCACTTCAGCCTTTTTGTCTATCGATATAATTACTTTGAATTCCTATTATATCAACAAAAATACAAATCATTTCCGAAACTAACAAAGAGAATAAAATTTTCTATACCTTTCGTCTTCAGCGACAATTCAACAAGAATAAGAACGCAGAAAAAAACCTAAATACTATGGTGTGACAGCGTCACCCACAATGAATATAATTAAATTATTATTAATTATATTCATAATTCCTTTTTTTTGTTATATTCAAATTTATTAATTATTTAGTCTTGCAACGTGTAATTAATTGTAAATAATGAGGGTTGTCTGGATAGGTTAAATGTATGTTTAATACCAGGGCGGCCAAAGGTATATTTTTTTTTGTAAATCAATTTTTCTGCAAACGCATGGCTCAGAAGGGCTGAATATCGAAGGCTAGAAACTGCCATTTCGGCGGTTGAGAGAGGAACAATGGAGCAGGCGAGGCGACACGATGGCGCCGGGACAGCCCGGCTTGAGTCCCGTTCGAAATCGGGCGGTGACCTATCCCTACCCCGCTACTACCCCGAAGGCCACGTAGGAAACGCGCGAAGGAAACGGCGAATGCGACGCATGATATTAAACACGTGACGACGGAAATGTGTAGATAGCCAATCCTGAACATTTATTGGGGTCTACAATACTAATTCCGTGGAGTTCTTTTACATGTGGCGAGCAACTAGCCGAGGAAGAAGAAGGAGCCATTTTTAGACATCACTTCTGTCCAAGACGAGCTGATGAACGGACGTGACTTGGGTCCACGACGAGCTGGTGAATAGACGTGTCAGCCCGGCACGCTCTCTGATGATCATTGTGGTTGATCATTTCTTGCTTTGGAAAAGCGAGATGTCGAGTGGCATGCTTGCCATTAATTGGAAGTTATGCTAATAACGCGGTCGTAGCCGCTTATTTAGCTTCCATTGCTGCAGTGGCATTGTGTTTGTCGCTCACCATCACGGCGATGATTCTATGGTAATGTACCAGAAACAACGGTCACTATTCAGTGGATTTTAACAGACTTATGTGCCCTTAAGCGACGCCTGGGTTAAGACTCTGCTCCCGTCACTTAAATTCTGAGCTAGCTGAATTTATATTTCGATTCAATTTTTTTTCTTAAGCATCTTGCTGTTTGTTAATTCAATTTTGATGCTTTTCATTCACTTTATACGGCGCCCCCTGGGATTTTCCTTTGTACAGTAAAATGTTAGCTTCAATTTGATGGCCTGTGTTGCCATGTTAATTCAATGTTAACTTTGCTGTTTTTATTACTTGTTTGAGATATTTCATTCAGTTTTGTTTGCTTACTCCGGCGAATTGTAAACGTCGGGTATTGCTTGTTTTTGCTGATCTAATTGTGTTTAACGTAACGTTAATTACTACCCGACCTTGTAAGGCCATAAGACTCAATAAATGAGGTTTTATTTTGTGTCTGAAATTCATGGTTCTAGTTAGTAACCTATTAGATCCCCTTATAGCATCATTATTATATGTATTTTTCATTTTCAGGAATTATATTTCAGAATTAATATTAATTCCCCCCTCCCTTTTTTTTTTGAGCCAACCCTAAATTGTACTTATTACAATACTTAAACATTGAAGTTATTAGCTCTCTCATAAACCCTTGTTCATTATAATATAACATCCTACATGCAACTATATTGAAAAAAAATGTATATCAAGTGTTAATATACAACGCCAGGGAAACAATTTTTTAAATGTTTACCGTACGCGTTTCACTTCTCATTAAGGCATCATCGATCACGAAACTGTGCTTGTTGTTAGATTTAAAACTTATTACTTCATGTTTTACGTAATTCTAAAATTGAAACATTTCATGGTTCTTTGTTATAACCAGAAAGACTCGAAAATACAGTAAACACACAAACTTTACCAAACCCGTACACTCACGAATCACACTTAAATCGAAATCATATAATTAAAATCATTACTCATTCAAACATTTTCAAAACAACCAAGTAAGTAGCAAAGGAGATTTCCATCGCAGAGAACAATATTACTTGACCCAACTCATCTCACACATAAAAATGAGTGGGAAGAAGCATGAATAATGAAACATCGCAAAGAATATATTTAATTTACAAACATTATACAAATAAAACGTTTATTCATTGAATAGTGATTAGGTCTTAACAGACCATTAATTAAACTTTAGATAACACGTGAATACGTCCCTGTTAATTTATACCAGAACGAGTAGTTTGTCTGTCACTTGTAGCTGACATGTAGGCGGAGTATTCGCCATACCAACTGCAGGAAAATATGTGAAGAGACGTTTTTGTGGCGGTGGAGACAGCTAATGTCTCCCCAGCGGCCAGCGTCTGTCGTAGAGATATCACACAGGCAAGTCCCCGGCTCACGCTGTTTATAATGGACACCGACTAGTGCAGCCTCGCCCGTTATGTTGCGTCTGATATCCCAGCTGTAGGTGAATTTGTCGACAGGCCACGCATTCCGGAACAGAATGCCTCCTCAAAGCAATATTCTTGTCCCAGATCGACGCTTCTTGTCTTGGAAACAATTTTCTCTTCTCTAATTTCTCTGACATAGAAACCAAATATAAATATTCTAGTTGTTCAACAAGGATTATATCAAGTTGTATGGCGAGGATTCACACCGTTCTCAGAAACGCGATGATTCCAAGCTGCTGATTCGCTGGCATGCAGCTAGAGATAAATGTTTCATTGCTCGGTTTGTGACTGAAGGACAACTTGGCGCTCCTTCTGGATCCAGGTGTCAGAGGAAAGAATAAAATGTTCTAGAAGCGTGCCCAGAAATTAACAATTCGGATTAACGTTTACGCAACATCCTCGTTATTCGTTTCCTGCCTGCATAATAGCCTCAAAATTTTAGATCAAAACTCATTTCGTCAAGGCTTCCGTCCAACGAACTGTCACTGCCGTCGCTTCAGTATCCGAGATTCCTACAAGCCACTATAATTTTCTACAATACAATTACTGCACTGTTCACATTTAATGTTAAGTCCCTGAAAACGAATTTTGTCCAGTTAAGATATAATAGATTAATTCATAAATTCTTACAAATTATAAATCCTCATAGTAACAGCAAAAATCCACCATGGTCGAAAAACTTTCCCCCATAATAAATACAAAAACGACCAAAGAAATCTAAGCATTGAAAATTAATGCATAATAATAACTGTATTATTTAAATATTTCTGCATGGTAAAACTTGAGCTCACAGATAATGAATGTCAACGTCTGTAACACTTATTTTACCTCTCTACGCTTCTTTCAAAAACTGGCTTGACAATTTTTTAATCATCATCACACTAAATTCTAAAATTATTCGGTAACCTATTACAATATCGTTCTTAAATTGCTTGAGGTTAACTTCCAGTATTTAGTCATCCGACATTAAACCAATCGTCTGCCGGTTCTTATAGCCCCACACAAATATTCCTATTTAATATTTATCCATTATATGCAGGAAATGATCCAGTCTATTGTTGGTTCAATTTGAACACAGGTCACAGTCAGTGCCATTTAAACACAGCCAATACCAGTAAGGAGCCTCCACCAGACTCCTTACAACTTGTGTTCATGGCCTAGTGGGGTCTGCGCCACACTCACACTCGTACTATATCAACATCTCTTACAAGCAGGAATCGCCACTCAACTGACCACGAAACCTTTTTCCAGTCTTCTAGTGTCCAACTGATGTATTCACGAGTGGAAGAGATGAGCTGCAGCCGATGGAGTTTTATTAGCAGAGGCACTCCCTTCGGTCTTCTGCTGCCATATCCCAACAACACCAGATTTCACTGCACTGTCTGCAGGCACACGTCTGTCGTAGTCCCATATTGACTGTTGCTGTTCTTTGACGCAGTGTTGCCTGTCTGTTACCACTGACAGTTCGAGGCAGATGTCACTTGTATCGTTCATTAAGAGGACTAGATCGGCCACTGTGTTATCCACGGATGGAGGTTATGCTGACAACAAAATATTCACGGCACAATCTTGAAAATGGAGGAATATTGCTTAAGAGAAAGATTCTGAAATGGCATGCCCCATGCATCTAGCACCAAGTACCATTCCGCGTTTAAAGCCTGCTAATACGTGTAGTGCGGCCATAATCACGTCAGAAAACATTTCACACGACTCACGAGAGTACAAAAGAAAGCCTCGACTCCTCACAGCACATTTATACATTTCTGCCGGCGTTCTACCACCATCTCTATACTTACATCTTCCAACATATTTTTTTTTTTTTTTTTTTTTTTTTTTTTTTTTTTTTTTTTTGCTTGCGGTTTTACGCCTCATCGACATCGAGATATTTAGAGGCGCGTAAGCGCCGGTGTGCAAATAACGGGAAGGAATTCGACCAGCGCATTTTAAAGGAATCGTCTCGGCATTCATTGAAAACCTATATCTGGATGACCAGACGGGAGGCCAAAGCGTTACCGCTCACCCAAAACGCTAGGTTTCTAATCCCATGATTTTTGGCACGTCATTGTACGTCAGTGTACATTGCCATTTTCGAGGCAATCAGTCTCAGTAGCATTCTTCAAATGAATTTTGGCATTTATCTTCACGCAAAACTTAATTTATCTACATCCTTCTTTGAATTGGATCATGAGTTCACTTTCCTCGGTTACTGAGTGCAAGAAACTGTAACTACTTCAGGAGTAATATTAGTTATTAAAAAGTTTTGGTTTGAGTCTTGGATGGTCGCTTGAGGACAGATTTTCCTTCAATTATAACTTAAATGCTAACTTAAATTTTCATTGCGTACTTGCGACGTTTTCGTCCTCTATTAGTGAGTTTCACTCAAGATGCAACATCAGATACAAGGCTAATTCCTTTAATGAACGTCATCTAACATGCTTCATTGTCTTGTTTTTTTATCTATATCGGTATGGGTGACGTTAAAACTAGATTTCTCGCCACCTCATGCATTCGATAGCTTTTGCATATCTCCAGAAGTCCTCACAACTTATAATAACAAACATCATCATCCCATAATGCTTAAGACTCAACCGATATTTTACATTCCTTTAATAATATTTTGTCAATAACAGATTTCTTGAAATTTTCTGTGTAGGTACTATCGTATATTGGACGCAAAATGATTATTAATAGGCTTTCATCAGATTTAGTAACGATGAAACCATGTTCTCTTGAATTTGAAAACGAGAAAGTAATGTCCACTTCACCTTTCGTTATACATTTCCGTTTTTGAAAATTGCAACACCTAGAAGGAATGCACTGATTCACTCCAAAATTGGAGGATCTGTGGAACAGAGGATCCGTAATACGTGATTAAGGTTGTGGAGAGATGGCGTGCACTTAAGCCCAGCGGCGCCCTCCTATTTGTGACCGGACAGGTCAGAGCTACGTCATGTTTAGTCGGTGCAGAGCCGTTAAACGAAGTGGAAATGTGAAAGAATTTATCGGTATGTCTCGTCGAAGTCAAAGAGTAATATATCAGCGTATTATTGAGTTCGAACGTGGCAGAATAGGCCTTCCATACCGTGACATTGTGGCTCGTTCAGGGAACGTTGCTATGACAGTAATACTTGCGTGGAACCAGTGAATAGAAGAGGTTCGTGTGCAGCGACAAAGGAGACCACAGAGCTCATTACCCGCCATCTTGTCCAAATGGCAGTAACCGACAGAATGGCTTCGACTGCAGTGTTGGCTGGACGTTGCAGCACTGCAACGCGTGTTGCAGTGCTGCAGACGATGACTGGTCGACTTCGTCTGTTGCCTAACCACCAACGCCTCACACTGGATGAGCACTTGAACACTGTTACTCAGTGCCAAAATGTAGTGTTTTCGGACAATTCTCACTTAAATTTGTCTTACCGTTATAACCGCTAACGTGGTGAACGTAATCGGGCAACCTGCCGAGGGGCATAGCGGACAAACGCCATGTGTGATGATTTGTGGACGCCATTAGCCTTAACATACGATTTCGCCTTCTACGTAAAGGGGCAATCTGAACAGCAACCACTACATCTGGCAGGCACTAATCTTCTTATAGGCTGCTCCACGTCCAATATTTCAGGAGGACAATGCTCGGCCACTTAGGGTGAATAATGTGCAAGTCTTCATTAAAGATCGATGGGTTCCACTGCTTCCCTGGCCAACACGTTCACCTGATATGTCACCCATCGAACATTCATGGGAAATGGTAGGTCGGCAACTTGTTCGTTCTGGTCCTCCTGCAACCACTGTCGATGCTGTTTATTGTGACCGTAATTGTGACATCACTCCATCCGATAGTAGTTTTGTAATCCTAGCTTACTATAACTGGTAAACCTAATGTAGAAAAATAATCATCTTGACTAGTACTCATGTGCTAGAACATAGTAAATCCGTATTATTAGAAGCACGGCAGAAAATTTATTCCATTTTAGCAATGACTGACAACTATGGTCTGTTAAAACATATTATCTTAGTGTAAGAATTCTGGCAAATTATAAATATTCAGGGTAACAGATAAAGTCTGTCATTTCCAAAAAACTGTCCCCCACAGTATTAAAACGATTGAAGCACCGAAAATGAATATAAAACAAAAGTTACATTCTTTAAATATTTTTGCAGGTGACTTTTCGAGCTCACAGGTAACAAATTTCATCGTATGTGACACTTCTTCCGCTAGTTGAAACACGCTTTTTGTAAAATGCAGAAATTTTTAGCTGCCGACCTTAATAATGCTGATATTATCAATAAGTAGAAAACAACAAGCAAATGGTAGAATTTTAGTATTCGTCCCTGGTGATGCCTCAATGATAGGAGTAATTCGAAGAGCAAAAAACAAATGATATAGTTGCGTTGGGCTTCTGAATTAACAATTAACTAACTAAGCAACCATCGGAAAATGACCTATTGCAATATTTCACAAATTCATATGTCATTATATCGGAATATTTTCCGGTTACTGCTTGTTAAAATAATAATAATTAGATGAAGAATGCAATTTAAGTTTGCGTTTGAGTGTCATTAAAATGATTTCTGTATCATGAAATTTAAAACAATTGATACCTTCAAAACGAGGATGGGAAGTATTTTATTGAATCTATTGGTTCTTTTTTAATCAAGGTGAATTTGGATCGCATGAATTCATGACTTAAGCTTTAGTCTTAATTTGGATGAAAACAGCATTTCAGCGTTGTTTACAGTGTGCGCAATCTTTGAGAGATTTAAGTTAAGTGGCTCAACTTGTACTGGATTTAAATGACACATACTTTGTCGTTTGTATACATACTCTACCCAGTTTCCGTTTTCTCCTTCCATGAAGAATGCTGGGAATATCTAAGAGCTCCTCAAACAGAGCAGGCTGCGAGGGGTCTCCAGTTGCGGCGCCAAAATTGATCGGAAGGAGTTGGCTCCCTCTGTGGGGAAATGAAGCATGCGTTATTCGCTTTGTGCAGTGCCGGCTCGTTTGAAGATCACCCTCTGGCTCATCATGGTAACGGCTCCCACTCTACATAACTACCCATGTCAACCCCTGACGGTGATTCATCACCTTGTTCTTTGTGGAGCGAATATTTAGACTGCATCCTTGCAGACTATCTCCACGCTAGTTAGAAATTAGATCGCCCTCTTCATAGTGGCAATTACATCAAATGTGAGAACCCCAGAGGAGGGTGCTTCTACGTTCGGGAAAGAATCTGATAACCTAATGAGGTTACATGACAATCGCTTCACACTGCCACCCTTGCCTGCATTTTTGAAACTGTTATAATTTTTACACGTTTGTACGTTTTACAAAAGCTTACATTATAATTATACTGCAATACTTCAACAAATCTCAGTATTTTGTAATGTTGTAAAACAAGAAACATAGAATTCCTAAGATTAATTTTGCATTAGCACTTTTTAAATTATACATCTCTTGTTTCAATTAATAAATTATACCCGCCAGCAAAGAACTAAACATTATTTTTAAATTGTTACGTTGCGTATAGTAAGTGAATTATGGCCATCGTTCTGCGAGTAAAGTCCTTTTTACTCAGTATAGCAATATTAGCATAAATTTAGATTAATCTTAATTAAATTTTAAATTATCTTCTTCCAGAAGTATTTTCAGATAACGAGTATTTTGTTGATTCCCTCATTCAATGAAATCAGTATTATTAAAAACTCTATTTAATATACCGATCTTATGTGTCTACCCTGAGCGAAAGTTGCAGCCGAAATTATGATAAGGTATCTTCGTTTTACATAGCTGTTGGAAGGGTCTTCGTTGTATACGTGGGCATTTTCTATGTATTTAATCCTATCTAGAGTCAACAACAGTTAAAATCTAACAAAATTTTACAAATCTACTACATGCAAAATCTAATTTAATTAAAAAGAATATTTACTCGCAATTTCTAAATATCACAGCAAACATCACACAGACAATCAGAAATAACTGCAAAGTAATATTACGTATGTGTTCTGTGTTTTTATCCAGAAGATATGTTTGGGTTAAAAAAAATGCAAAACTGTGTTCGTAACGATCGGTCTTTAGTGAAAAGAGATCTCTCATTTGCAGTCATAGCCAGAAAAAGCGAGCGCGCTAATGTTATCTCGTTGACTGGGGACATTGTTTGCGTTTTACGCTCTATACCCTGACAATGGACTAATCAGTATTGCTTGTGCCGGGGGCATGAGTAGTTGGCAAATACAGTAGTATGGCCTAAAATCTGTTCAAAATCAGCCTTGATAAAAAGAAAAGACAGCTGCAGGGTATTATAAATATTTAAGCATAAGCCATTCCCGTATATTATCTACAGCACTGTGTAAAGCTTAAAAAATTTGGGTAGTGCTCCAATCAACTTTTTGTAAAGTGTGAGTTACAAATACCATAAGCTCTTCAGTGGGATAGTTTGACCAAGAATTACACGATCGTTTATTCTTCCAGTTAAAAGAAATGCATGTTGAAACTGTTGACTGGGAGCATTATATTGACTAACTAGATAGGATAATTCATCAATTCGACCATAACATGAGTAACAGCCTCATTACTCTCACACAGTGATGCTGAAATTCCTGTGATCAATTATTTATGTAATCTTCGATCGCGGCCGCTTACCTAACACCTATAAAAACTGAAATTGATGGTATTTGTAAAAAAAATTTTAGCCACATTGTAATATGATGACTGCTTACTGTTACTATTATAGTAGTAGTAGTCGCAAGACACCGACTTCAATCCACTTTGTTTACATTTTGCACGGCCCTCTTATTGGACGAGCATTTTCGGGAAATTGAAATTTGTATGATCGACACCGACCTCTTTGAAAACAAACACACTATCACCCATATTTAATCTCTGCGAGTCCAAGATGATAGTTGTCATGTTCATGAACGTCTACGAACCGTGCGGCTTTTAGTACTTGTTTCCTCACAACACTACTGAGGACGTGTTTTCTGCAATACGATTGTGCCGTATGAGACATCTCACTGCTCTCAAATTCCACCTGATTATTTATAGGGCCTTATTCTGTGGTGAACAGTCAATTAAGGCCAGACGAGCAAATGTAACAAATACATCCCGATTTCATAATAGCGTCGTTCATTGCAAGACATCTGGGTATCTTGTGTATATGTCGTACGAAACTGATAATCCTGTTTTTCGAAAAGTCTAGATTCAAATTTTCGTGCGGAAATGTCTGGTCATTTAGGTATACCTTGACAATGGTAACATTGCCGTAGTTGCGGTTTGTTTCCTGTTTGTATTGAACGTCAGAATTAAGTACCTAAGTTTCTCCAACAGCGTTGAAATCTTTATAGATCAATGTGTTTACTACTTGAAGGAAGAAGTGTGTTTGAAATTAATGAATGGCGCCTTCCTACTCTGCATAGCTTAAAGCAAAACAAGTCTCTCTCTGTCACCCACAAGAATATGAGATACTTTACAGAGCTTACTGATGAAAAAAAAAAAAAAATCTGATGGTTTTGATTGGCTTAGATGTAGGAATTTGTGTCATACTTAGCACGAATCAGTACAAATTTTTGTTTCATATTTAAAAGTAGCCGTCTGAAGCATACTCATTAGTCATTAGTGTATATATGCCGAATTAGAATTCTCTGTATGCGTTCACCCAAAGCAGTTGATTGTTGCTTGAAATAACATTGTGCCGGAGATATCAGCGTTTATAATTCTGTCTATTTCAACACCATCTAGTCCATAATGTATTTCATAAGAAAATATGCGAAATCATGGAATATAACTTATGAAATTTTGCTACAGCTCCTTCAGACCTTACAAACATCCTCTCTATAATTAGAAAGCTTTCAATGGCAATGTGTATGTACTTGTATCTTGATTCCGAGCAGGTATGCGAATTTCATCACTGTTATTTAATGATGATGCTGCATTGAGCTGGTGTTTATAATACAACTTGCGCATCACCAAATCATCAAACTTCACACTAGTAGTTATACTAAGAAAGTCCTCCATTTATGAGTGCCTTATCTAAAGACTGTGTGAGCAGTACTTTAGCAGGTATTAATTATTTCAATGTCATTTTGCGACTAGCAACTGTTCTTGTGAATCGCTTCTTATTGTAGCATGCGCACATCATCTCAGTTTATTTTAATGTAGTCACATGTTAATAGTTTCACAGTCCTGATCTACTGGTTAGAATATTATTGAGGTAAAATTGGCGGGCACTTAACAAACCCTCAAAGATTGTGCATAAGTTTATCGTTGATGTAGTTGTTCGTACATATACTATACTCCATATGTATAGCATTTACTCTGAAAATCTGAGGTGTGTAGTCTGAGGTAAAAAATTTAGTAATTGGTTTTAACAAGCGTTTAGAAAAGCCGAGCAGTGGCTCAATCGTGTTTGATCCAGCGAAAATGATCTACAAGTATATCTGTATTTGACACGTGAGTGAATTGTATCTCAATCTACTTATAAGCTCCTTGTTTTTAATATATTGGGTCAAATAATTTGTCAAGTATTCAGTATCGTAGGGTCATACAGATACATTAATCACCTTGATCTCTGGTTCGTGAAATTTACAGTTTGGCTCGACTGTATTTGGAAAGGAATTGTGTGCCTATCGCGTATACTTTTTGACATCTATCGGCAGAAAATATATACAACTCCAGATTTAACAGTTAGCAGACAAGCAAAGCATAACAGACATGTCATACTCCGAAGGAGGCACATGCAAAATGAACTTTTAACAACAATGGCCACATGGGCGTCTACAAAACCTCTGCAGTCACTTCAAATTTGAAAGGTTCCCTGAAAAACACCACTGCAATTCTTACAACGGCGGCAAGTCACCAAAACTGTCAAAATACTTAATTGCACTAGTACTCATTGTGATCCATTACCCTGTCAAATTAAACAATCCCACAATCACGCTCATAAATCGTATCTGGTAATGAATCAGCAATGAATACGTAACGGAAATGCAGTATTTGATTTGCACGTCTACGAATATCCTCACCTGTCAGTGGTCTCAACTAAATTTTCTTCTTTAAAAGCTACACGTCCTTATGGTAGGGCCTTAGATATACCTCTGCCCTTCAATGTTAGTGCCTTAATTGTCTTTTTGTATCTTTTCCCCTAAGTCAATTGCTTTCGACCACTTTAGCCGATATGACAGTTATGACAATTTCGCGACCTAACCAGCAAGTGCACCTGCTGTCGAAAAGCCGGCAAGTATTGATTCTTTTTCGTCGTTTTACAGTAGTGAAGCAGTAAAAGAAATAAGGTAAATTGAAACATCTGAAATGGGGTGCTATAGAAGGACGTTGAAAGGTAAGTGGACAGTTAAAATACGAAATACACTTGTTTTGGAAATGGTGGGCCAGGAAAGAAGTTTCCAGAAGAGTCTCACAGAAATAAGGGACAGGATAGTGGGTTACGTGTAAGACATGCGGGATTGGTTAATTTTTAATGGATGGAAAAGTAGAGGGAAAGATCCGTAGACACAGACATTGAATAGAAAATATGAAGCAGATAACTGAGGATACCCATTGCATATTCAAATGAAGAAGTTACCTCAAGATAGAATAAGACTGATGAAAGGAGAAAAGACTATTAAATAAACCACATCTTCTTATAGAAGAATCGACACAAGCATTGTAAAAAATAACGTGAACATTAAATTGTAAAATGTTGGGTTAAAGTGTTAATAAAATGTTTAGTTGTTAGAAAGTTTTTAGAAAAAAACAATAAACTTTTGTCCAAGAAACCAACAGAGATCGTAAAAATAAAGAACTATCTGAGCAGCCTAAATTGAAAATAAACGTAAAAGTTATCATGAGGAAAGTTTTACAATCAGTTATAGGCTGTAAATTTGATTTTAATTTTTATAAAAGTGGCCATCGTCACTCGCATCTACTTTGAATATATTATGATGGAATTTCATATAGTTTATTAACATTGTCACATATATAATACACTAAGTACATAAAATACTAGAAATATGGCATAACTCGAAAAACTTCCTAGGTTTCAGTGCTAACAGCAGTCTATCCCAGAAACCGAAAGACGAACATAATGCCTAAAACGCAAATATTCTATGGAATCTGGACACTTTTTGTTTTACTAAAATAGTAAATTCTCCATTCAGTATTAATAGAGTATTTGTTTTTAACTTTAAACATTGATTTACGACCGATAGACAAATTAAAGTACTAATCATCTTAGTATTACATAGGTATTTCAGTTTGTACCTCACTTCTCGACTTGCTGTGAGTTATCTTGATGTTTGGCTTGTAATTTGACGCTGTGAGATGTGATTATGAGGTACATGCCACGCATTTACTCAACCTGAACACACCTCAGGGAGTTGCATGAGGCCCCACTTTATGTTTATGAGCCATAAACCCAATGGGTGCTGCACACAACTCGTGTACAATTACCTTGCCAACTAATTATGTTAGTAGCCAGGATGTCCCACCGCGATCATGAGACGTCAATCCCGCCATCAGTGTTTACTACGCCCAACATTGCCCTCGGTTACTGGCACGCCTAATCCAACTGCAGTGAGTTTTATCATCGAAATAACAAGTCTCGCTTATAATGGCGAATGAAACATTTTTTTTTCTGGGGGTAAAGTGTAAAAAATATGGGTTTAAGGCAATTTTAACTGCTAAAGTCTGTTGTGAAGTAACTACAACTTGTGAAGTTACATTTATCATTATGTCCCACAGTTAGTTTCAAGTAATAATCAGTATTACTTAATAGTTGATTATAGTCCAAGATAACTAAGGATGCGGACCACCATCTGAAGAACATGACTTGGGATTTTGGAGAAAGTCGCCGATATTTAAGTGTCAGGTTGCAAACACGTTATTCTGATTTAAATTAGGGTAGCTTCGTAAACGTTGGTTTTTCTTTCTAAATTTAACCAATTTTGTACTCAACAAGTACAGACTCAGCCTCTCATTGAAAAGAATTTTCTCGTAAACTACCGCGTAAAGGAACGTGTGTCGTGCGCATGTGTAATAAGGTTGTCAAAGAGTGGCAGTAGAGCTGGAGTCAAGTTTTTGCTTTTCTGGCTAAAACAAATTTATTTTTTATGTTTGTGCGCGCTGTTAAATGGTAGTAAGATAGATTTCCGCCGTGCTGCACTGTGATCGGTTAAATCGTAACGATTGAAATCCACTTTAATTATGCAGTTTGCAAGGAAAAATCAGCAACTGTAGGTACTGATGATATTTTACAGTCTTTTGGAGCTACAATCTTTGGTTTATGAATAAAAGGCGCTTTTTTACCATATTCACATTACCATTTCACAATTCTTATAGTTCTCCAAACCACAATAAATTAAAACAAAAATTATTTTCAAATATTTTTGCAAGAAGAAAGTTTATTATCTGCTTAATAGAAGAATATTGGTTACACGGCATATGTCAGTCCCATAGTGACGCTTTATTTATAATAGTTTAGTTATACAGCATCCGTGCAAGGAGTGTGCTGGTAACTTGCTAGTTAAATTACAAGCTGCAACACAGTAACACACTAAACTACTCACATATCGTCTATTGATACGTAGTTATTTCGTGTGGCTACAGCAGGTCAACAACGAATTCGCTAAAGAGCAGATTGACAAATGTGATCGGAGCCTCGTGGATGAGCGGTTAACATTTGTTGGACGTGAGTTCGATTCACGATCCGGGGGGCATCGTCATTTTGTTTTTTCACGGTGCCAAATAATCACTCCAAGCGAATGTCAGGATGGTTACTTCGAAAGGTCATTACCTAACTTCTCCCCGTTCCTGCGCCCCCCCCCACCCCCGGCCACCATATTCTTACGCCTCTAACAACTTCGACGAGGCGTAGAACACTAAGAATAAAAAGGGAAATGTGAGTTATATCATTGTCAGAAAACCCTTCAGTTATTCTCAATAAATAATCTAAAATAAAAATTTGACCGACATTACAAGTACAGCTGAACTAATGTGCTTCCAATTATTCACCACAAATTATTCATTAACAGAAATGAGGAATTAAATTTCGACTTTCATATGTTCACTTAAAATCCTGATTTTTAATTGTTAGTTTTATTCCAGCAGACAACTTAGATAACAGGTCACGTTCGTCAGAATGAATGTCAGATAAATGCATATCTCATAACTCTTTAGTAGTAAAAATAGTGAGCTGTCATGTTATAGGTATGGTAGTATCATAATTTCAACTAACCTATGTCACCTTGAAATTTGCAATTGCCATTATGGTTTGAAAAATTCATTTTAAAATTAAATGTCAAGTAATATTCAGCAGGTATTAGAATAAGAAACGAAGCTGTGCAAACACGAAAGTAATGATTAGATTCGGACGAATTAAGAAGCCAAATGCCAGATTTATTACCATATACTGTTTATTTACTATTCACCTTTTTGATTAAAATGGTACACTGACAGTGATTTTCGGAGAACCATAAATGGCCGAGGTGATAATTAAAAACGAAGCTTGGTATCTGTGGACCATAGGTAGGAAAGAAATCGAAGAACCTGAAATGTAGTTTTAAACAATAAATAAATAAGAATTACCAAAGTACATTGTTTGAAATCGATTGTTGTAAAATGTGCTTTCTCGTTGAAACATACAAAAACGAAAGATACAATGGCTTAAGACTTGGTAGTTTGTTTTATTTGCAAGTGAAAGTGAAAAAACTGCTCACAGACAGACAAAGGATATGTATTATTTACAGCGGCATGTAGAGATGTAGATAACAGCACAGAATAATACCCTGAATTATTTGATTACTGCTAGTTATGTTGCTGTTTGCAATTAATATTCGAATATCTCTTCTTGAAGTGTCCATCAATTTTATAACAATAAATTCTTCACACGTAACCAGAAAGACCATTTATCACATTTAACTATAACGTTACTACAAAACTTGAAGCAACAACAAAGGTAATGGCTATGTTTTCTTTGGTCGTTATTGTTTCAAATAACGAATTTTCAGCTCATTAATCATTTATTTCCATTTAGTGATAAATTTTCATAATCTAGATTAGAAATGTTACTTCACATCAACCACTGTTCTGAATGTGTTTTATACGTCAACAGATATATATTTCATAATCACCTGTTACTTGTGTTGCACGACTAGGATACTTACATGTGGTTTTACAGTATCCGCGGGGATTTGTATGTATGATGTTTCAAATAGTGGTGTATGGATTGCCAAACACAATTTGATCATAAAAACTTAATCTTCATTTATTTAGAATTGTAACAATTATCTCTGGCATTATTAGATCTCGAACAGATTAAAAAAGGATTTTTAACAGATAACTTACATACAAACATGTACTTTATTGCTTGGCTTCCAACCCTAGAGTTGGTGGAATCACTTAGAAGCAAAAGTATTGGACCTGGCTGTAGATGTTTGACAGCCCATTCCTGCCTTATGCACATTTTTGAATGAATCGTGTTGTTTTCTGTTGTCTACATGAAGTTGAAAGAAGGGAGACTGCGACCAATAGCGACTCGTCCATGCATACTCCTCCTGAACACAGGAAGGGGTCACCAATTTTTATATAGTCGTATCACTGTCAACAGTGTTGTACTCTCTCGATCCATCCGTGCAGCGGAGAGATTTGAGGCTTAACCAAAGCCCTTGGTACAAAATCTGGTGATCATTAATGGTGTACCGTCACTTTTCGTAGCCTGCTGGCCATGGTCCATATGATGAAAATTGGTATTAGCGGTACAATTCCTTGGAAATAGCTACCTGCGGAGAGGCCACGACCACTTCCTTCTGCGGAATCAATTCGCCCTGACCGCGATCAGCGGGAGGATCTCGACTTCGACCTAGCTGAGGTATGTTGTTTTCCTCAATAAATCGATCTACTCTTTACCCTAATATCGATCTTGAAAACAAAATGACATAATTAAAGAAATACATATTTTTATCAAGAATGCAACGTAGAAAACCATATCCAGGTGAATAACACGCCAATGCAATTGAATTTTGTGTCATACGCGTTTCGCTCTATGTACAGAGCATCATCAGTGACATCTGTTTGGTATTTATATATTTAGTTAGTTACATTTGGTTTAAAAAACAATATAAAGTTCAGGTGAAATTAAATTTACTTACATGTTACCTTTTTACTTTTTTCTCATGATCAGGGTTAGCTTCTCTATGTAGGTTTTGTAGAATCTTATGAAGGTATAAAGCTCTACACTGCACCTTCATAAGATTCTACAAAACCTACACAGAGAAGCTAACCCTCATCATGAGAAAAAAGTAAAAAAGTAACATGTAAGTAAATTTAATTTCACCTGAACTTGTTTTTTAAACCAAATGTAACTAACTAAATGTATAAATACCAAACAGATGTCGCTGTTGATACTCTGTACCTAGAGCGAAACGCGTATGACACAATAATAAAACAAAATTCAATTGCATTGGCGTGTTAGTCACCTTGATTAATTCGCAATTGAGGAAATGGCCCACAATATCCAGTTATTAGAAAACCATACTTATATATTACTTTTGTTTCAAGAATTGTTTCTACTTAAACCTTTATCGCTGAGTGATGAGCTGAAACTGCGAATCTGGTAATCAATTGATCAGAGAGGAATCTGAAGGTCTTCGTCAACCACCCCAAAAAATTGTATTGAATACCACCAATAATTGTTAATTATTTAGCTGATGAGTATTTTTTCACAGCAAATTGGGATCTACTCAGAGCCTTTTGCGCCATATATCGAGACGTTAATGCTCACCGTTTTCAAACATTTTCCGTACAAATCTATTCGAAATTTTCAGTTTAAGTCATTCTGCCACAGGCAGAGTTTATTCATGATGAAAGTAAGTTTACAAAGGTTGATAAATTGCGTTATCAATCACCATGCAAAAATTGAACTAACCTGTATGAAGGTTATTGCATATCATCAAAAAATTGGTTTTGAGCTTTAACCTTGTTTATGACAGACGATACCAGTTTTTTAACATACGATTTGTTTTAGAACCAACGCCCTTTGCACCACATTTAGAGAAGTTACTTCTCACTGTTTTCATAAAATATTTCTACAAACCGATACAAAATTTTCAGTCCTAGCACTTCTGTATGCTGGAGGGTGTGTCTGTTGCCATTTGTGTGTGTGTGTGTGTGTGTGTGTGAGAGAGAGAGAGAGAGAGAGAGAGAGAGAGAGTGAGTTGGTTGGTAAGGTTCTTTGGTTGATAGCAAATATTCCTTTCAAATGTCAGACTTTAATTTAATAGGCACACCATTAGGAATCTGAGCGTGTTTCATTGACAGAACAATGTGGGTACTCAAATACTACCTTGTTTTCTGTTTCCTCATAAATTTGTCAATTTTCAATAGAGCAAGAACTTGTTTATCATAATGCTCGATGCTACTATAGAAAATGTTTAAACTAAAAAAAAAATAATTTGCTTATGATTGAGTGATAACACATATAAAAACAGTAGGCGACGCAATAGTATAGCAGGATGATGTACTGTATTGTTCTATCAAATCATAACCCTGCTCAAGCAGTGAAATAGCTTAATTTTGGCCTATCAGTATTCTGGAGGACCCAGGTTCAAATGCCAGCCCGACCATCAAGGTTCCGGTATCTAGTTTAAGCATGTTTGTATAGATCCAAGGAAAATAATATCCTTCTCAGGTATATAATATTTTAATTTTTTTGTTTTTTTTTTTGTTTAAAAAAAAGTGGCAGCTCACTTTTTTCTTTGCAATATTAACATATTATCCATCACCATTCCCTGTCAGTTCTTCTTTTGAGTGATATTGGCATCGTGAATAAACAGTCAAAAGTCGGTTAAGGTAGAAGAAAATCAACTTTAAAGAGAGAGAAGGTAATTCAGTACAGGGTTTCAAATGAGTGTACTCAACTGCGGAAATATAATGATGGTGGATTCGCAACGAGTACGTGTTGGTTTCCTCGTGTAATCTGTATTGCTGAGTGTGAATAAAGACACGCAAGTAATTGTTAATGTTCAACTGATAATCGCACCTTAACTTAAAAACTTAGACTGGCGATTTCATCATGTTTACAATAGTGGAACTGCCGCTTTTTTTGTGCTTATGCCTCAAGAGAATTCTGTTCCGTGACGGCAGTTCTTGCTAAGGGAAATTGGGTAGGCCACTACGGAGGTTTTAATCTTGCAAGAAGCATTTTAAATATGGTGCTATAAGTGCGTTAAGGCGACGCACATTGGAAAGGGAAGGTACAACGACACCAGGTTCAAGTCATAGCCTCTGTGTACCGACCGTCATGGTTGTGGTTTATAGGCTTTTTTTGCTTATGGCTTTACGTATCATTGACGTCAAGGTCATTAGATGCGGAAAATGAGTGAGAGGGGGTAAGTAACGGAAAGTAACTCGCCCATGGCCATTTAAAGGAACCATCCCGGCATTCGCCTCAATCAGTTTGGTGAAACCATGGAAAACCCAAAAGTGGATGGCTGGAAGGGGAATTCGAATCTGCGTCCTCCAGAAAGCGAAACCAGAACGTTACCTGTCACCCACCACACTCTGTCGGTTTTTAGGCGGTTTCCCGCAGTCATCTGGCTCTAGGCGAATGCTGGGACGGTCTCCAATCTCCGCCTTAGAACCTACACAGTTCACAAACAAAAATACACTTATCAAACAGAATACAAAAAAGTTACACGTTTCGCAGACAAATGTCAACACGAAATTTCCTCCCATAGGTAAAGTACCCAGGGTATAAAAACTCCGGATTGAGTTCGGGCAGGTCGCAGGTCCTTCCTTCTACGCCTCTCGTTGTTCACACTGGCCACCTGTGTAAAAAAGGGAACCGGTGGCACGAGGCCCCTAGCTGGCCGTATCGAGAGAAAATAAGGTGTACAGGTGAGTGGTCTGGTGGCTCAATCATATCCCCGATTCGAAACCCTGTCTCGGCGCGTATTTTCAAAAGCCCTTCACCCGATCTTCACCTCTGGCACAGCTAGCTGTGAAATGAGAAGTTCGCCAGAACGCTTCCGTAATTCGGATGGCACGTTAACCTGTTGGTTCCGTATGCACGGTCGATTACCGAGTTAGGTTAGATAGCAACGCAGAGGTGCATGCACGGCAAATCAAAACTCTGTCAGTAGGCGGCAGAACCCTTCAGGGATATCCCGGACAATAAGGCCGTACTAAAGTATTATTAGTGTACAGGTAAAGCATAAATTGAACGACTGAACGGTGAATCACATTTTAATTCAGACTTTACATGTTCGTCAACATCGTTGTGATTAGAGCTGGTGCAATTTTTTTGCTTTTACTTTGTACAAAATTCAGTTAACTCTAAGACGACGCTGTTTTGCACATAGAGTGTGTAACGAGCCGCGCTGTCGCCACGTTACAAGGTGCATTTTTATTATATATGTAATAATATAAGAGTAATTTACATAAATCTTGGGCGACCACGTGAATAGATTTTTGTTGTAATTTTATAAAGTACGCAAGATTCCAAGTGAGGACTGTAATGAAATGATGAACTTATACAGTGTATCGTAGCAAAGCGAATATTAAAGAGTTATTGAGCTATGTAGGCTAGAAGCTAATCTTGGTCTTTCCGAGCCATGGCGACAGGACGTCGCAGATTTGGGATTTGCCAGACCACACACACTGCTCCCTGGGGATGGGTCACTCACCGAGCGGGAAAAGCCTGCCGTCCGAAACCCGAATGTTCTCTCGCCCCGGCGAACTTAGCCGAATATGTCCGACCTCTGTTGGATTCTTTGGCCAAATCACATATCGAGGATATCACGTGACATTAGGTGCCGACCTGAAGGTCCAATCAAAATGAGCGTATAACTCAAAATCCTGGGAATTTTTGTTGTATGTGAGCTTCGAGACTACAAATGGGCGGAGCAAGAAGTTTCCTCGTGGACCGAAGAGCGAGGAGCTGAGATTCTAACTTCGATCGCACCAGTCTGAGGTTGACTTGGAAAGTTGACTTCTTTTCGCTAACTGCAGCTTGCCTAGCTGGAGCGAGCGTATCACCGCAACACAGCCGGTAATGCGATGATGCGCATTGCCAGACCAGAGATGCCTATAGCCGACTTGTGAGATAATCTCACATATCGTGGGTCCGCTACACTCATCACAGACATCAGACGCAGAACTACAATGGTAATTGATTACGACCAGGCCATGTGATTGTGCATTCCGTGAAACAGAACCCGTAAGCGACTTTGAGAGGATAGGTCCATGTTCTCACTTTGTAATTGTAAAAACCCCTGAGCTAGCGGCATAATTTGCCAGAACTAGTTATTTTCGAATGATATATTGTTCATTCTGGCGCCCATGATTTTCTTTTTAACTGTAAAGTCACAGTATTATGATGCCTTTGTCTGAGGTAGTCATAACTTGTATTTTTCATTGTTTCCAGTTGTCATTATTTCTTGCATTTTGATTCTGAGATATTTAAAAGTAAATATACAATTGTTTCTTGCCCATGACGGCTAATTGTAACTCTGAGCGTTGCTTTTATGATTTTGCCAATTTGTGTTAATGTTAACGGTAAATTCGCTCAGACTTGTAATCGCCAGTGATGAGAAAATAAATGTCATATTGTGACAATTTACCTGAATTCCAACTAACGTCGAAATTCTTGCAAAATTAATAAATTTTCACTCCTTCATAAAAATTAAAATTAAAAATCCACAATTATTAATCATAAAGGTATGAAAGATAATTGTAATGTGGTTTGCCCACCAAGGTATCCACCACAAGTGACGCTTCGGTTTCTGGATGATTAGACCCCGTTACCGCTGAATAATATTACTAAGGTTTTGCGGCGACCCATACGCTGCAAAATCTGGATGGCTGGACAGAAAATCGAACTCTCACTTCATTGTTCTGTTATCCGAATTATCACGTTACATTGCCAGGCACTACTAGAATGTAATTCTTTTACACTAAAGTAGTGAAATCGTGTTATACTGTCCCCGTGTGTAACACGGTATACAATTCTCCTTCTACCAGCAAAACTATTTTATTTCCTTCTTCATCTTATCGTATGCGCTGGAGCTTGAGTATTATCTAATGCACTGATGTTCTAACTTTTCCCATCTTCGAAAGACTTCGCTGTTTTCGCAGCTGGTATTGGTATAACTACCTACAAGTTCGCGACATTTTTGTGTAGTTAGTGTCATATTTTTATACACACCATCAAAGAGAATTAACTTTCAATGTGCTAAAGACCAAAGAAAGATGTATGCTTGAAATATTCCACAGGGAATATGAAATACCTATAGTGTAATTAAGAAAATGTTGTAGATGATTTTATATCGTCACAATCACGAATCTGTAAATTGGAGCAATGCTATACATTATTACATACATCATCGCTGTTGAATCTTGGATACAATCTCCGGCAGCGTATTGACTGTCAGAGTGAACCCGTGTTAGAATCAAGTGTTCATATTTTTCTCTTCTTACCGAGATCTACAAAATTACTTGCGAGGTCAGCGATTCCAACATAAAACATTCCCATTATCACTCTTAACTTTAAGTTTGGTGTAATATCCCATCTGGCGAGCAACTAATTGTTACCACAAGCACCGAAGGCTACTTTGAATCTTATATCTTTAAACGAGCAATTCTTGTATATATATATATATTTCGGATCTCGGAAACGGCTATGACGATTTGGATGAAATTTGATATTTAGATAATGTTTTGACTTTTAAGATTACCTAAATAGTTGTCTTCCGTACAAAAAAGCGAGTTTGCAAAATACAAACAATTTTTTCACTTGATATCTCGCAAACGGCACTAGCGCCATCTCGTAGACAATTCAGGTACCAGAAAGCCTACAAATAGATTCTCTCTGATTTCAAAGAATATTTAAACGAACAGTTCTTGTATACTGGCTGAGGCGTGGAAATAGTAACATTGCAAGTTTAATTGTAAAACATTTAAAAAGGAAGATAATTAAAAATTTATGATTGGTTTTGTCAGAGGTGATAAACTTCTTTGAAAATAATATTACCGTTGCCAGTTATAAACTAATCACCGTTTACTTTTTGACCGTAAAAAGTGGTTGTTAGTTTGTCATTAAATACTACCACGCGAGATATGAGCATAGTTTTAGCGGAGTGAATTGATTTAGCACTGATGATGTTCTATCATTACCGTGACGTCACAATCTGATGATGAATTCTTATAGAACGCGACGAAACATATCGAAAATAAAGAATAAATGTTCTTGATATCTCGCTTGGTTTACGAGATATAGCATGTCAAAAATCAGTTATAGGTATAGTTCCTTGTGCTTTTGGCGACGTTTCTTCTGGTCCATGCTGTATTTCAACCTAACAACAACCATTTGGAACAAAATAAAACATTAAAAGTACATTTCCACCGTATCGACATAGTGCTTTTGGTGGATTCTTTTTCTGGTCCAGGTCGTATCTAATCCTAACCTCTTCACTTGAGGTATCAGAAAAATAAATTCTTTATTTTCGATTTTTCTCGACGAGTTTCATACGAATTCATCATCAAACTTGGCTGTGACGAAATTTATCTTCTGGTCCAGGTCGCATTTCAACCAACCACGTCAATTTTGCGATATGATATCTCGAGAACTAAGCGAGATATATAAATTTAAAAATATTTTGTACTTTAAATTTTTCTCGTCGAGGTACATAAGAATCCATCATCAAGGGTTTTCGTAGAATGCCCTGAATTAACACAAATCACGCAGCGTTAATCAATCCCTGACTAGCATTAAGATTTCTGTTTAACATAATAATAGCATTTTCTTTGAAAGCAATTTATGAGGCGTTCTCCCAAATGGATCTAACGATTTGGATGAAATTTCATATGTAGATAGCGTTTTGCTATTCAAGTTTTTAACACGATTTAAAAAAAAATAAAAAATAAAAAGTTGCAATTTTTGTATTTGGTTTCTCGAAAACGGCTCTAACCTCATTACGTAGAAGGTTCAGGTACCAGTAAGCCTAATGATGTTAGTGAAGTTTCTCTTTGGTTAACTGTGCACCTCAAAACGCCTAGGAAGTCTTCAAGCCTTTTACTTTAATCAAACTTTACTCGAAATCTTGGATATTAAATAGAAATCGAAAGATGCCGAGCGAAGATCGGTCACCCAGGTACTTATCATTAATTACAGTTAAACTGTTCTTATACTGTAATTTCAACCACTATTTCATACAATTTAACGGGAGGCTACTACACGGGAATCAAGCATTCCGTGTGATTTCGCTTTCCTCCTTCCACCAATTTTTTGACATACTGTTTCCTTCGTCTATCACTGTGTTTCGATGGTCATATAGGTTAGAAAAATGTTGGTATTGTATTCAGCAATAACAGTAAATTCGTGAGATTAAAGAAGAACTTACACAACAATATCGTCTGTTGTGTGTTTAAACAACAAGTTATATGTTACTATTAATGTTTCAGAGATTTCTTACCTATCATTGGTTAATACCTACCTTATCGTAATTCAACGGTTTAGTTGCTTTTTTTTTTTGCTTATGGCTTTACGCCACGTCGACGTCGAGGTCATTAGAGGTGGGAAAGGATTAGGGGAAGAAATTCGGCCATGGCCTTTTCAAGGAAACATCCCGAAATTTACCTGGAGTGATTAGGGGAGACCATGGAAAACCTAAATCTGGATGCCCGAATGGGTATTCGAACCGGCGTTCTCCGGATTGCGAGGCCAGAGAGTTACCGCTCACTGACCACGCTTGGTTTTAGTTGCTAGAAAAAGTTACATAGCACAATACAGTTACATGTCCAACGTTTCGTAACGTTATATGTGAGAGTTTGTAAATAACTTTTCTCTTTTAAACATGACAAGCTTAACGAATCTAAACCATAGATGCAGGAAAATAAAAATCTTTGATCTGGCACACCGACTTTCCAGATAATATTTGCATCATAACTGCATTATGAAATATTGTCACTGCACCTTCTGCAAATAGCTCCGCAGTTTCGTTCTTAGTGAGTACTTAATCTAATTTCCACGTATGAAGAACTTATTATTAATATCAATATGAATAAATGAAATTATAATCCCAAAGAGGTTTCGAATCGAAATATCATTATTATCGATCTTGAAGACATGTTCATCTTCAGAGATGATAAGTACCTTGCGGCAAGAAAGAAATTCAGGGTACTGTCTGGAACCTGAACACACTATTCCCTTAAAATCGGCATAAGCCGACTTCCAATTCTCCATTAACATCCAAAATACACGCTGTTTTCGTTCAGTATGCGAATTTCACCGAATCTTTGTATCTGCCGGTCAACAAAAACTCTCCTCTCGTAAGGCCGCGTATGAGCCGACATCCGCTTTAATCCAATGTGTCATTCCTAGCCACACGTCTTCGAGCGGAAACTGTTGGGTTCTTGTACTTCATCCCTCTCGAGGATTTACGACGGGGAACATGGCTTGCGAGGAAACGACATGGCATGCACTGCTATTCCCTCACTCCGTAGTGCCCTGTTCCTTCACAACAAGACTCTTCTTTTTGACGCAATTAACATTTTGTTTCCACGCAAACAACGTTTTCATTTCCATGTTGCTTATGCTTATACCATCATTCTAACAGCCTTCCCTTAATTATCAGTACACTGCAGATCAAAAGATACTTAATAGCTTCTGATATCCAACATTAAATAAGACTGGTATTCTTCAATATATCACAGTAAATATGTAAAAAAAGTTGAATAATGGCAGATTCAACTTCCATGATTATTTCTAGAACACTATTATTAAATAAAAAGAATATTTATCTCTTGGAAGTTCCGAGTATTTGTAACTGTTTCTTAGGTGTATTAGCAATAAAAGGGGAAATGCTTATAAACTGAGAACGGAAAGTTTATTAATGAAAAGGAATATGATATGTATAACTAAGCCCAGTATTGATTAATCCTTTAGGAAATTTGACCCAAAACTTTTAAATACCAAAATTATGAGAATTGAACCATTACCATGCTAGTTGCCATGAACAGTATACATCAACCTCTCTTGTAAATACGAAAATTGAACCATGAAAGTCTTCATGCATTCACTTGAACCTTTTAACTTTTTCATCACATTAATCAATACACCGGAGTCAGTTTGAAACCAGGAATCTCAAGACTCATTATAATCGCTATTATACAATAACTTCACCTAAAATCCTTAGTGAACTGTCCAATCGTGTCCAGGAGGAACACAACTGTTTCTACGTCGTGACTGATCAATAAAAATTGGCGTTCTTAATGAAGATATCAGCTATTTCCTCTGCCAAAGATTAAAAATATAAAAATTTCCCCTTAAAAGCTTCCGATACATACTACTACTACTAAAGGAACTATTAGCAACAGAAAAGGTGGAAAAAAAACTGGTTTTTAATTTTAAAAAATGCAGTGATGCGTTATTTAGTAGAGGATAGTAAATCCTGACACCTCTTTATGCACGCAGAACTAATCATAAATAGTTAAACCCATGCATTTTACATAATAAATAAAAGGTAACATCACTGTTTTCGCTTTTTAAAACTGTTATCTGTCTTTTGTGAACTAGTCGAATGTATATCGAGATATTGAAGCGTTAGGAAATAATGAAGCCAGTTTAAAAATTGTTGTGATAAGGGTTTCCATTTTCAAATGTTTTAGGTCTTGGATGCAACTACATTGTGGAGCAAGTTTCTATGGCAAGCACGCGGAACATGCAAATTAGTCTCAAACATTAGTAACAGTTACACCTGACGCAAACAACACGATCCATTTTAATACAGAACGAACTGGCACTAACCATGACGAACCGTCCTCTGTTAATCAGGAGGGGACGTTAGTGTAGGTTTTAGGTACATAGATTCTTCGAAGCGTGTGGTGTGTCCTTAATTGATGCGCCGTTTTTCTTTACCACTGTGCTACAATTTATTCATCTACTTCCACATGCACAGAGAAATAGTTCTAATTATAAGAAAAATCTCGAGATTTTAACAGATCCTTTTCCAATTCTTTGAAGTCTTTATTTTTCTTCTAAAATTAGGTCTTATGTTCTTTGTTTGATCAAACCTGATTTCTTCTCTTTTACTGATATAAGGCCAGCTTCTTCCAATAATCGTTTCAGTGGTCTTCCCACGCACCTTCTTCCTTTCAGTTTGTATGTTTTTGGAAATATATTTCCCTCCATTCTATTTTGATGACCGTTCCAACTTTGTTTATTCTCCTGAATTCTTTCATTTATTAAAAATATTTTAAGTTCCTCCCTGATTTCTTTGTTTGTTATTCTGTCTTTTTTTGGTAAACCATTTGAGTGATCGTTAGAATATCATTTCTGGTGGCTGGATATGACTTTCATGTTTTTATTTAGTTCACATTATTCATTTCCTCATAAAAAATCCGGTATCACCATCATGTTATAAAATTTAAGTTGCGCTTCTTTCTTTGCCTTTCTCTTAAGCTTACGTCTTACGGCCAACAATATTGCTTTGTAATAATAGAGTTCATTTGTGATGTCCTTGATGTAACCCTATATTGTGTCACATCCGAAATTTACTCAATAGGTCTACCACCCTATAATAGTTTTGTTCTAATTGGGTATTTGTCCTGGAATGCAGTTACCTTCCTCTTTTAATTACTAATTTGTAGGTGGAATCTCGAGTATACTTCGTTCAATTTGGGGACCCAGGGTTGCAGTTTATCCTGTTTATATTGTGTAATAAGACTAGCTGATACCAGCGACTTTGTACGGGTGGACTTAGAGAATTTCACTGCCAGAACTGAATATAGAAAGCTGATATTAACGTAGGCCAGTTTACGCCCGCAAGGCATGCCAAAAAAAGAGTAAAAAAAAGGTGCCCTAACATTTAAGCAGACACAAAGTAATAAGACAGAGAAAATCTACATCTATACTAAATAATACGTTTTTGTTCTAAACGAAATTTATTAACAAATTATACACTAACATAATGAGCGAGAAGCACACCTTGACAAGCGACGTAACATTACAGACTAACACACACATCCGTCTCTCTGTCACCATTCCATAATTTCTCAATATTTCCTGATTACCACTGTTATCCATACCGAAAATACGTCCTGTGTCCTTCCTACAGATACAAACTATTTCATTGTCAAATTCCGTCAATAACAGTAAGCCATTTACTCGTCAAAACGTAACAAAAAGACAGAGACTTACTTCCGCATTTATGTATAATATTACTAGTGCAGGTCACACGCACACTGACTGCGAGAGTAACAACCCCTGAGGGATCAATATAACGTAAAAGAGTTTACACCTACAGCATTGCTAGACTACCTACGATTTGCCACGTATTGCACCCCCAAATTTGGGGTATCTACAGCTTAACATGGAATCCGAACAACCGGCCGTCCAGGTGCGTATCCTACGATCAAAAACAATTCTTAAAAATCTTTCCACCGTAAGTCGAACCGCGGACCACGCTTCAAACGTCAGTAAGCAAGTACATTAACCACCGAGCTACCAAACCACAATGTGTGAATGAACTAAAGAGTTTTACACATCCTACGCCAGGATATATGATACTTTTTATTCCGATGAAGAGTAAAAACCCGTAAATTTATAATATTTTTTCATATTCTCACAGAAACTAATCAGTGGATTTCGTCGAAACTTCACATAGTGATAGCTTGTGTTACAGTTTAGCAAATAAATTACTTCTTACTCTTATAAGTATATACTTCCCCATGCCAGAGTCCACAATCTTGCAATATCAAATTTTCTCTATCGGTTCTTGCAAACACTTATGATCTAAATTCAATTCAATTTAGCCTACCCATTTAACATATTGGATAAAATCGTATTTCGTCCATGATACGGAGGGCGAAACCAAAATTTGAAATTTTTTTTTATATCCATTTAAAATAGTCAGGTGAACAGTTTACTGGCGTCATTTGCTGTTGAACGTGGCTGGGGTAAAACACAATTCGAATCTTGATCAATGCTTAAATATCTACGCACCTTAAGATTCGATGAGGACTGACGTTGCTGCAACTGGTCAGGTATTGATGGGCTAACTTATACAAGCAACGGAATACTACATTCATATCTTCAAATTGCTCCGAATGGTCAGTCAACAATGTGACCCTGGAGTGGCCGAATAAAGGCTCATTTCGTCCTTTTCACTAGCTAAAGTAGATTTTAAAGAGGAGCCTGAGGTTCCACTTATAATTTTCTGTTTTGTATGTGATAAGGTCCAAAGACTCCAAATATCATACGCAGATATTCTATCAATAAAAGAATCACTATCTGGATCACTGGAGGAGGTGAAATAAGTGTTTGCTGCTGCTAAATACCTTATAGTAGATATTGCATTGGCTCAAGCTGTAACATCCTGGAAGTGAATGTTTTTGAATCTAGGATATAGCAAGCAGGACATTGAATGATTTCTTCAATGTCTTCGAATCCGCTCTTAACGCACATTCCATAAACTAAAAATAGAGAAATTTCTAAAATAATTTCTCATATCATTCTCGAGTTCTAAAAACTCCTCGATTGTCGTCTTGAGATGTAGTACCTATTCTTGTCTTGAGGGCCATACATCGTACAGCCATGTGTGTTGTATTATATTTTTCCTCTTCCTTTGAGTGGCTTTGTAGCACTGTCACTTGCCATAAAGTAATGATATGAGTAAAAAAAGTATAGTATGAAAAGTATTGATACAAAAAAGTCGGTATCAAAAGAAAAGTACTCGATACCAAAAAGTATCGACTTTTTCCGTGTCCCAATACCTAGGGTCCGTCTTCTGCAGAGTCCATATTCAACAATGTGCTCTGAACGTTGTGCTCCGAAATACTTGTACAAGCATTGTATTCTGCCCTCAGATCTGCAACAAATCACGGCATATCCTACTTTACAGAGTGGGCAAGTCTCCGAACTATACGTTTTGTGATGAGGGGTGGACTTCCACCACCTTGTCGCCTTCTCGTGGTTCAAATATTTTCCGTAGATACTCACTACAGTTGCACCTGAACAGCCGCCCATCCTTACCGTTCCCAGGCACCGAGCCATAACATCTGCCCTTTGTCAAAGTTACTTATGTTAGTGGATTTCCACAATTGCCACAAGTATCGTTGATAGAAAGATTCCTCATAGCCGCGTTACGTGATGTTTGGATGGGGGTAAATCTGTGAGTTCGTGACGTCACCGTCACAAAGATGCCAATTGTTACGCGCGTCGCCATCATGCCACCAGCTGCGCATATGGTATACGCGTTGGACGATTTTCGCAAAATCTTTATACAAACACACAGTTTTTATCCGATGTTGATGGAACCTTGTATACGTATACTTTAAAACAATAGAAAACACTGTTTACGTTTGATTTACACAACCTAAATCCTCTCCTTCTTTTCCCAATCTCCTTAATTTCTGTCACCGTTGTTCATACAAACCCACAGAATTTATGCGATTTTTGATAGTAGTTAGCACACGTATACTTGAAAGCGCAGCCAATAGAAACCTGTCACTAGGCCTTTAAGTACAGACGGAATTATTATTATTTAGTATATCTGTTGCTATAACTATGACGTGTTGCGCGTATGATATTAATAGTTTTGAGTTTTCACTTCAGTTGACAGTTCCCAATGACTGCCAATTGTGTGTTGTTTTTTTTTTTTTTTTTTTTTTTTTTTTTGATAGGGAGCCTCCAAAACCCGCTCTTCCAAGTATGGCGGCCTTACCATCAACTACTGCTCCCCTTTGCACATGCATTAAGTTGGACTCCTGATTCGTCTCCGCTCCGCTATATACCTTCTTTACTGCATGAAGTAACCGCAACGTCACCAGACGGCATCCAATCTCGAGATGGATAGCGGTCGTAATGTTTGGCTCATCAGTGTATGTTTGGTGGATGGGAGGGGATACTGACAAAGTTATTCGCCATCGTGTAAATGTTATATGGTTTTCATTGGTTGAAACTGTTTACAAATGAAGCAATTATTATCTGGAAATTGTATTCATGTATAGTAACTAACATGGGATGTTATGTATTTGTAGTTAACAATGTAATTGATTATACTAATGGAACGTGAAGTAACTAAGCGGTTATCAGTATGTGGTGATATTATTGGTTTTTTAATAGTAGTATGTTCTGTTCCATATCCTCGAGATTACTTCCGCATGGGATCGAAGTGAATATATCTATTCTAAATCTATTTCGCAGGCTAAGAAAGTGTTCCAGTGAAGTTATCAAACCGTATCGTCGTCTAGGTTGAAAGTTTTAATCAATGTTCATAGACCAATAATGAAGACATGAATTTTCTAATTTAAACCGAGCAGCAAACACACCACACATTTAATGGCTCTATTTTTCTCCCTTTTTTTATTGCTACAGCGCAGTGATACACTACAGTAAATTTAGTACTAATCAAGGTTTGGCACACTGATGGACTGCTTTAAATGAAATACTTTCCAAACGTTAAAGGCAGCAGCTTATGTTCCGGGAACGTTGTTCAAACATTTGGCATGACGAGTAATCGGCTTATTCGTCGCGTTGTTGAACATACAAAGGTTTAAAAAGTAGCTTCTGCTTGAAAATAACTCCACCAAATAAACCTCTGCCAGCTCCAACACCTTTCGTTTTGCACATTATTAGCAAAAGTAAAGAGCAGGGCTTGCTTCCAGTACTTCCAGTATTTGTTAGTATTCCGGATAAACTTCGACATAAAGCTGGACGTCAGTTCTCATCCATACACAGGAACTTCAAGCAGGATAGAAATAGCAAGTTTTTAAACGTACAAAAGAAACAATTCAAAAATAACTAGCTAATATATATATATATTTTTAATTTCCTCAGTGACTGAACGACCTTCATTGTTAAACTTTATTTCCTCTTCTTCATAATTGAACATTAAATTTTGTTCACGATATCAATTGTAAACACATATTCGAATAAATTCGTATGTAACATTTAGTGACTGGGTTTTACATGTGTATCGATCATATTCATTGATGAGAATATTTTGCTCATAATTGACATACAATTTGCAATTCTCAGGCTCTGAATATCATAAGCTTTTTGTATCGCGTAAGGGGTTTTATGGTATCATTATGTGTCTTTTCCAACGTTACTATTTTGTAGCGAGAATGTAAAGTCTCAGATAACTGCAAAACCAATAAACAACCCTGAGATTAGAATGCTTTTCACATATTACTCATGTAACACTACCTTGAGTTTAAATTGCACGTAAATGATAGTTATATTTAACTTGTGTGAAAAATTAGATACAGAAAATTATTTTTTACTAATTTAATTGCTACGTAACGCATTCTTCGGAGGAAATTTCCCGTAACACTTATTTTTACTATTGTCGTTTCCGGACCTGCTGTTTAAGCTGGAAATTGAACCACGGAACGTCCTGGAACAGCTTATATAATTAACAGGAACATTTAAAAATTCCTGGTCTCACGGGTTTTAAACCAGGGACGCCTCATATTTATTTTTTTTTTTATTTTTCCGCCTCCTTCCTCCCATTCAGCATTTACTGTCTCTATCAGAATTACTGGATCTTTGCCTAGCTATATGCCATTTCATTGGAAGAAACCTTTGGGAGGAGGGGATTTGTTTCCTCTTTTCCAACTGTGCATTTAAGATGCTATTATTCATGTTTTTTGACTTATTCCGGTTCTTTGTGTTCTGGTAGTTTAAATATTGATATTTATTTGTGATTATTTCGTTAACTTAAAAGATTCAGCGTTTAATTTGGTGCTATTCGGCTATTCTTGTATTTATTCACGTACTTCCTGTTCAAAAAAACGCAGTTTTTCTCGGCGCTGAGATGGCGACGACGTATGTGATTGCCGAAATATTGTGTAATTATAACACTCCACCTTGTCACCCGAGAACAATTTTTATATGAACTTCCCGTTTTTTTTTTTTTTTTTTTTTTTTTTTTTTTTTGCTGTCGTCAGTCTTTCGACTGGTTTGATGTAATCCTAGATCCTTCCTATCCTTTTCTAACATCTTCATTTCTACATACACCTTACAGCCCACGTCCTAAATTATCTGTTTCATATATTCTAATCTCTGTCTTCCTCTACAGTTCTTACCTTCGGACTGTTCCCTCCACTAAACAAATTAACCATCCAGCACGTCTCAAAATATCACCTACCAGCCTGTCTCTTCTTTCTGTAAGCTTCTTCCACAAACTTCTTTTCTCACCCATCATTTCCAAAACTCGTTCATTTCTTACTTTGTCTGTCCACTTAATTTTCAGCATTCTTCTGTAGCACCACATTTCAAATGCTTCAATTTTCTTTATTTCCGGTATTCCTAAAGTCCATGTTTCGCTACCATAAAGTGCTGTGCTCCACACAAAGAGTTTTAAAAAGTTCTTTCTAATTCTTAGATCAATATTTGAAACTAAAAGGTTTCTCTTTTTCATGAAGGCTCTTTTTGCTAGTGCTATTCTGCTTTTAACATCATTCCTGCTTCGGCCATCGGTAGTAATTTTACTTCCCAAGTAACAGAATTCTCTTACTTCTCCTATTGCATCCGATCCTATTTTTATATTTAATCGACTAGTATTGGTATCATTTCTGCTACATTTCATCACTTTTGTCTTGCTTTGATTTATATTCAGTCCAAAATCTTCCTTCAGTATTTTTTTCATGCCAATCAGTAACTTCTCAATATCCTCAGCCCTCTCTGCTTACAAGACAATGTCGTCAGCAAATCGTAGCATACTGATTTTTTCTCCCTGAAAACTTATGCCACATGGAAATTTTTCTTTGACTTTCTTCATTGCTTCTTCTACATACAAGTTGAATATTAACGGGGATAGACTACAGCCTTGTCTCACACCCTTTTTAACTGATGCATGTCCCTCGTGATTCTCTACTTTTATTGCAGCCACTTGATTCTTATATAGTTTATCTCGATACTTTAGACCTGACTTCTTTAAAATTTTGAACATCTTGTCTCACCTAACATTATCAAAAGCTTTTTCTAAATCAACAAATGCCATAAAAGTATCTTTGTTTTTTTTTATCCGCCCTTCAAGTATTAATCTTAAAGATAGAATTGCTTCCCTTGTACCGCGATTTTTCCTAAACCCAAACTGATCTTCACCTACTATTTCATCTACTACCCTTTCCATTCTTCTGTATGTTATTCTGGTCAGTAATTTTGAAGCATGTGATGTTAGACTAATGGTGCGATATTCTCACATTTGTCGGTTTGTGCTTTCTTTGGAAGTGTGAAGATCATATTTTTATTAAAATAGATTGGAATTTCTCCTGTTTCATAACTTTTTGGTATCAGCTTAAATAAACTTTCGATTTCTTCCTCTCCTAGGGATTTAAGAAGTTCTGCAGGGATCTCATCAATTCCAACTGCCTTAATTGCTTTCAAGTCATTCAGAGCTTTATTAAATTCTGTCCTCAAAACAGGATCTCCTAAGTCATCAATGTCAACATCACCTTCCTTTTCCAGTACACTATTATTCCCCAACATACAGTTTCTCAATGTATTCTTTCCATCGATTAGCTCTATCTTCTGAGCTTAAAAGAGGTTTCCCATCGGCAGCTTTAATGTTCATACCTCTTTTCTTCATTTCTCCAAAATTCTGTTTGATATTTCTGTGGGCAACATCTACTTTACCTATGACCATTTCCTTTTCTACTTCTTCACACATTTCTTGTAGCCATTTTTCCTTTTGCTATTTTGCATTTCCTATTTATTTGATTTCTAAATTGCCTGTACTGCTCTCTTCCTGCATCATCCTGAGCATTTTTGTACCTTCTCCTCTGATCCATCAGTTCCAAAATTTCTTCTGTGATCCAAGGTTTTCGGGCAGCTTGTTTCCTAAAGCCTAATGTTTCTTTACCAGCTTTCAATATTTCGGTCTTTAATACGTTCCATTCGTCCTCGGTTGAGCTCCTTTCTGAGTTACTTCGTAGACCCAAGTCTACCATTTCTGCAAATTTTTCTCTCGTGTTAGATTGTTTCAGTTTATTCACTTCCAGTCTGTTCTGCTTATACTGCTTCCTTATCCGCTTAAATTTCAGCCTGCACTCCATTATTATAAAATTATGGTCAGAGTCTATGTCTGCTCCTGGGTACGCTTTACAGTCCTGAACTTTATTCCTGAATCTCTTTTTGACCATGATATAATCTAGCAGATATCTGCCTGTATCCCCAGGACGTTTCCAGGTGTATATTCTTCTTGCATGATTCTTAAACAGTGTGTTTGCCACTACTAGCTTATATCTTAAACAAAATTCTAGCAACCTGCTTCCTCGCTCATTTCTTTCTCCTAGATTAAAACTTCCTACAGTATTCCCCGCTTTTCCTTCTCCCACTATAGCATTCCAATCACCCATGATTATTAGATTATCGTCCCCCTTCACATATTGGATTAATTCTTCAATTTCAGCGTATATTTTTTCTATTTCTTCATCATCTTCCTGTGACGTTGGCATATACACTTGTACTAATGTGGTTGGGATGGGCTTAGTTTCTAACCTCATCAAAATAATCCTGTCACTAAACTGTTCATAATAACTCACCCGTTTCCCTACTTTCTTGTTCATTACAAATCCTACACCAGTGACTCCATTGACAGCTTGTGTGCTAATTATCCTGTGTTCCCCAGACCAGAAATCCTGTGCATCCTTCCATTTAATCTCAATAATCCCAACAACATCTAACTTAAGTTGTTCCATTTCCCTTTTTAAGTTTTCTAACCTACCTGCCCTATTCAGACTTCTAACATTCCACGCTCCGACTCGTAAATGTTTCTATCCATTCTGATGACTCCTCCCTGAGCAGTCCCCACCCGGAGATCCGATTGGGGGACTATTTTACCTCCGGAATATTTTACCCAGGAAGAAGCCATCATGATATATGTAATTTGAGAGGATTACATGTCCTCGGGATACCCTTTGGGTCTTTAATACAGTGGTTTCCCATTGCATTCTGCATCCCCATGCCGTTTATCATTTCTGATTCATCCACCTTTAGAGGCCGTTTCCAACCCCAAGGGCAAGAGGGTACCCTGAACCGCTCCCCGCTCTTCCGCCCTCCTTTCGGAGGCCGTTGGCAAGCAGTGGGTGATTCCTTATACCGGGAATCTTTCAGTCGCCAGAGCCTCGTCCGTGCAAACAGGGTGCACCACGTGAAGGAGAGGTTGACATTTGGTTGGAAAAGGCTAGTATAGCCTCTCCCAAACCCTTACACCCCATACCAAGCATAAGGGAGTGGAAAAAGTTTTTCAGGGTAAGGGTGTCCGGTACTGGAGCATATTACTAAGTTATGAATAATATACCAAAAACGCTGAAGGAATTTAAAATTAAAATTCGTAAATCGCAAAAGTAGAGGGGGGATGAATTTAACACTCAAATTATATAAATAAAAAATAAAGTAATTGGATGACTTAGGGAATTGCCACTGGAGCGTGTGCTCTATCGCAATTAAATTAAAATTAATAATGAGTAAATGCAGTGTTGCAATTATGCCTTTTATTTTTTCTCCTCCTAACCACCGAGGTCCTATATCAAGTTCTTTCTAATTTAATTTGCCTTCCTCAGTGACAAAAGTTATATGCCTGTGTGAAACAGCAGTTACAAAACTGATGTTTGGTCACACTCCAACGTGCAATCAACCGATTGCCCCGCACTGTCTGCTGTCTGCATTCAGTAACTGCCGACTACACTGTATGTCGATGTTATGAGTAAAATTATGATTGGCAGAGTTTAAACGAGTTTGTATGTGCTTCCAAGATAAATATCGTAACGGGCAACCAAGTAAGAGAAATACGTAAGAACTGACGGGGAAAAAAATCAAAAAAATAGTATTGGATGACAGTCGAGAAAGTGCACGAGGTTTGAGACATGGTAGCCATTTCAAAAAAAAAAAAAAATGCTGTACTTATCACATTTAATGAAAATTTGGCCATGAGCTGTGCGCGTGATAGGTGCCACGATTGTTCACAATGGAACAAAAACAGCATCATGAAGATTTCATTTTTGCTACAGTGTTTATATTTGACTCAGTTCTGAAACGGTGATTATCTGCCTTCAACTACCTCTAGATCATTGATAGCATTAAAAGCGGCATGTTGGTGAAGAAACGGGTGAGCATCTATTAAATCTTACGTCAGAAATGTAGCTATTGTAATGTAAGGTTCTCATATTTAATCACTGATTAATTTATTGAAAAGGACAAATACAGTTAATGCTTAGTGTTAAAATGAATTGTTCACAGGAGTCCAGCCGGATAGCGCATCAATACACCGGGAAAGTCTACACTCAGTTATTAGTGTTGTTCTTTATTCTGATGCGAGATATGTACTACGAGTTGGCAGAAACAGTTCGTATGAGGGAATGGCAGAATTCCGAGATTACATACCTGGACAAGCATTGTTTGAACGATGGGGTGAGGAGTGGACCGCTTGACTGTCAGAATATCCATGAATGGGAGACCACCGGTTGGAACAGCAAATAGTCACCAAAAGCTTTTAGCGCCATAAACAATTTCCATTCACGACAGTCTAGCGACTCGAGATAATACCTGACAGGCACACTAGCTCCGTGGGATACAAGCACTGATTTTAACGGAATGCGTGGGATTTCCATATCGTAACACACAATGTCAAAAACAGTCAGAATCGTGTTCTGGCGGATATAAACGAAAGTCTACGATGCAGCAAGCCAATCTCTGCGATGCAAAGTCCGCAAATTTTCGTATGCCTGAGGAGAGTGGATCTTTAGCGAATAAGGAATTTGTTTAGAGTAAGTTACTATTTACAATAATTTTGTCCGCATGCTGGAGCGAATCAAGAGAGTTGCAAGGGATCGACCTTTGATTTCCGGAATGGAACGGTCAGATTTATCGAGCTGAAGGTTGCAATTTTAAAATGAACTTTAGCAAAGAATATAACCATTGCGTGTCCTTGCCATTTTCTTAATGTTTGTCAGAAATCGAGTAAAATCGTGTTCTACTACATTAAAATATGTCAGTGTGCTTTCGTCTTCATATCACTGACAACTTATGAAGGGCAAGGGTGGTGTTTTTCAAATTTTAATTGTGATATCACCTTATGTTTGTTGGTCATGTTGATTTGTCATTAAAAATGTCAGTTTTAGTTTTACCTAGTTTGCAGAATTATTTCGAACAACATTTCATTAAATAATCATTAAATTATTCATTTTAAAAATTAATATAGAGCACTCCAAGAACTTGTCTTTAAACTATATAAAAATTAATTTCAACAACACAGAAAAACCCATGTGTACACAAATATAAACTGCGATATCAGAGAAAATTCAATCGCGAAGATACCTCGACGAGTGATGAAATGCGTGCGAAATAAAATTCCAACAGTTGCATTGGCGTCTTTATTAAATAATTATAAAAATTGAAAAATTTACTCTTTTTAATCTGGAGAATTGTTAAGGTAGAAGGGCTTTTGAGCTGGTAGCATCACACCAATCTTATTATCTTACTTCAGGTAAACATCATTTGTGATACCAGTCCTACATTAGAATATGTAACTTGCTTCTTTAAAAATTACATAACTCAATAATTAGAAGATACACAATTAGTTTCTTTCTGAAAAATTAACTTTCCAGTACGTATATACAGTGAAAAGAAAAAAATGCATCTTTTCAGATTTATCCAGTAACCTGGGTTTAATATATCACCTTTCCTCGTTCCCTAAAATTCTTTAATTTGTACTCTGAAGAAGAAAAAACAAGACAATAGGCAAAAAGCAAGAATTTCTACCTTTCGTCAATTTTTCGTTATCAAATTGTTCTGTCTCAGTTACTACTAATATTCACTTAGAAGCTATCCTCACTGTTATTGCAAAATTTCCTATCTACAGTCATACATAAACAAGCAATCATGAGTAATCAAGCATTTAGCACATAAGGGACTAGTTGGAACCAATTTTCTGTTCCAAATACTTCATACAAAAACATAAGGCTGAAATATTTGTCGCTTTCAGTTGAGTCTCAAATTAATGTTTTATCTTTACTCGTTTTCCCTTATTCATAAACTGAAGTCTTTTTCGACAACTGCATTTTCTTGTTCACTACACCAGTAGTTAAATTTGATACTTAGCTGAATTATTGCAAAACACGCAAAACATTTCGTATGTCATTCATACTTTCCCGGCGAGTATTAGAAGACATACTGTCTTTCACTGAGACAATACAATCAGAGAACAACCTACTGAAATTTGTGTCTGGTTCTTTACCACTTTCAACAACTTTTTAAAATATAAATAAATTCTGAAATACATACTCTTCCCGCAATTACGTTATGAAATCTCTACTTCTGAAATTGCACAATCATATCCTTTCATTATCAAACTCCCGAACTGTTTGTACTAAAATCTTTTGCCCAATGAACGCATCTTACGCTTAAAAAACACTTTCCATGCTGAAGCTGAAGCCACACCACCTTCACATAACTTCTCCATTCCCCTCGTCGATGCCTTTTGTTTCGTCAGAAAATCTCTTCCCTTCTACACGCCCGAAGCCATCAAAGACGCTTCATTATAAACTCAAACCTCAAAGTCGGTAAACTTCGATTTGAAATTAAATTCAGCCTTTATGCTGTGCAATTCGAAATTTTTTCCTTCAAAACTTTCCTTCAGCTCCACAAATTCATATGCTACTTCAGAAAATTTGTCTTTCAAAAATGCAAATTTTCCCTTAATTCTAAAAACTGGCTATAAGTCTCAATTCAGCATGTTATTTTATTCTCGAAACTAGTTCTCTGATCAGGAAGTTCATTTGTGCCACAGATTCTTTTAGGAAAGCTGTTATGTCAGACACACTCGCTCCATCGTGAAGCTTAAAGTATCCAGACACGAGAAAAAAAAAAAAAAAAATCCACAAGAAATCAAGCAACAAAATCCAGAAAAGACTTTCTTCCCACTATAATGTATCTCAATGAAAATGAATTTGTTAGTACTAAAAAAAAGTCTTGCAGAAAAATTCAATGCCTCTCATCGAAATACCCGGTATTTCATACCGATTTTACTGATTCTTAAAATCACTAACCGCATCTTTGGCTGAGAGATCATATCGGCTGCTTCTATATCTCTGAAATCTCTGCAACCGATTCGCCTCTTCCTTGGCAAGGTTTATTTTGTGTGTGTATGTGTGTGTGTGTCACTACCTCAACGGCATGTTTGTGAAAAGGTGCCGCTACCTGGGTAGCTCTACCTAATGTGTCTTTGTTGGGAAGAGTTAGTTTGGGGGGACACTTTTTAATTTCGCTTTGGGGGGAAAAAAGACTGTGGGCGCCTAAGGCGCCCTTATGTTAAATCCCCCATGGGGTTCATGTTACAGCTGGGAATCATCGACGTGATCAGCTGCGTTAGCAACTGGACGACTCTCCCCAGAAGGGCCCGCTCTAGGGGGGGGGGGGGGCAAACCGGGCATATGAATTGGACCTTACCACGCGAGTAGAACGCTGTTTCGACTTTTGCTGTCTCAACTTGCTTATTATTGCTAATTATAAAAGTTGTTTCATTACACAACAGCATTAGTCTTATTATTACGTTATTAGTGATAAGTGGAAGTTCATAAAATTTACTTCAGGATTTCATAATTTCTAAAGGTAAGTACATCTATGATTAAACTGTTATTTAGTTGGATATACGACAAACGCGCACAACGACAAACGCGCACAACGACAAACGCGCACAACGACAAACGCGCACAACGACAAACGCGCACAACGACAAAAGCGCACAACGACAAACGCGCACAACGACAAAAGCGCACAACGACAAAAGCGCACAACGACAAAAGCGCACAACGACAAAAGCGCACAACGACAAAAGCGTACAACAGAAGCGCGGTAGGTGGGGGCTGTTACACGTGACCTCGGCTATCTGGACTGATTCTGACGTTATACTGCCCACAAGTTACTAGATACGGCGAAAAGGAGTGTTTTTCGCAATTGCAGTTAGGCTCTAATACGTGGAATCCATATTTTTTATATCGACTGAGAATAATTTATCTTAGTTATGGTTTTAGCTTATTTAGAACAAGGATAAATATTTACTTTTTATATTATTTTATAGTGTATATTGTTTGAGTTACGTGTGTGCCTCTTCCAAAATGTCTGACGGTCAAAGAAAACTATCTGGTTACCAGTACAAAAAAAGGTTGGGAAAAGAAACGGAAAGGCAGAATCAATCTGGTGCATTAAAAAAATAAACTGTATTCAGGGATTACCAAAACAAATCTTAGAATCCAATATCAGGTCGGGATACAAAAGAAGTACGGAATCGTCAGAATAATAGCAAACAAATGAACGAAGTTTCTAAACCAATTGGAACTGACACTAACGTGAGACTCACAGAAGGCGTTCTAAAACTTTGTGGCCAAGAATTTCACGAGACGCCGTAAGCAGCTTTTTAATAAGGCAAGATCCACCTAAACTATTGCATAATTGCAAATTTCCTTCCAATGACACAGGTCGACATTTTAGTGCAAAATATTATGCACGAATTTTAAGCAACGGAGAGCAAATATTGCGAGATTAGCTTCTATCTTTCACAAAACTGCGTTTACTGCTTCTGTTTCAAAATTTTCGGCTGTTTAGTTAGTACTCTCTCAGAGGAGGGTTTTAAAAATTGAAAGCTCCTCGACGAAACTTTAAAAGAGCATGAAATTTTGAAAAATCATTCAGGCACAAAAATCATGGCTAGAAATGAACAAAAGATTAAATTGTAAAACTGTAGATGCTGCCACTCAAAGAGTTATTAATGCCGAAATAAATCATTGGAGTGAGGTGCTTCTAAGAATCGTTGCAATTACCAAAATGCTTGATAAAAGTTGTCTAGTTTTTAAAGGTACAAGCGACAAGTTGTTTGAGCATAACAACGGTAATTTCTTAAAAATAGTTGAGTTACTGTCTGAATACGATCCCACTATGGAAGAGCACGTCCGTTGAGTGCTCTAAAAATTAGAGAGTAAAGCTCAATATCTTGGGAAATATATACAAACCGGAATAGTAGATCTGCTGCATCAAAGTGTAAAGTCTCATGTTATTAATGAAATTTAAAAATTCAAATATTTTTTCCATTATTTTAAATTGTACTCCTGCCTTTAGTAAGATACACCAAATTACTCTCGTAATCAGATATGTTTCAACCAATAAATTTAATCCTGATGTTGAAATTAAAATTAATGAAAGCTTTTAAGGCTTCTTACCAGTCGAAAGATCCACAGGAAAACAAATGTCTGATATTATAGTTGGAGAACTTAATGACTTGCAGGATATTAGAGGGCAGGGACCGACAATAGATCCAATATGAGGGGCAATAAAGCAGGAGTGCAATCTAGAATTAAACAATATAATTCGCGAGCATTCAATGTTCTGTATAGTAGCCATTCTCTCAATCTTGTTATTAATGGCAAAAGCATCCTTCGAAGCCGCCAATTTCTTCGACATGTTCCAAAAATTATATTTATTCTTTTCGGCATCTACTTTTCGATGGGCAATACTTTTAACGCATGTTCAGGGTTCAACTTTGAAAACATAGAGTGACACTAGATGGGAGAGTAGGATAGAGAGGATAGAGGCATTAAACCCTTTAAAATTTCATTTGGGAGATGTATACGATGCCCTGCTAAGCATTTACGAAAACCAAGAAATTGATAATTTAATGATTTAGCCATTTTGGCAATTGAGTATGAAATTGCTGATGAAGTAAATTTAAAGATGTAATAAAAAATTCACACACTGAAAGTAAAAAAGTTTTGTGATTTTAGCGTATTTGATGTATCTCGTTTTATTTTCAAAATAATGGCATTTAGATTGTGTGATAATATCCATCTGTAAAAGCATTTAGAAATGTAAAAAATATGGTTAATTTGTGGCTATGTACAGATGTTTCATAATTAATTTCTCTATTTTGTGCCGCTAGATAAAAATTCAATAAGTTTATTTATGAATATATGATTTTATTTAAATTTAAATTAAAATAAAATATTTTATTCGATTAAAAATTAATTTTTTTTTTAAATATATAATTCTACATAATCTTACGGGGCGCATATTTGTCTATTTGTGGGGGGCGGCAAAACTGCTAGAGCAGGCCCTGTCCCCAGCTGGTTTCCACGTGTTTCGGCGTAGTCGCAGGGCCCTTGCTGCGGCTGCGATGTGGGCCAGTTGTGCAAGCGACTCGTCAGACACCTCTCCTTGGTTGTGTAGATCACGTTTGCTTCTCTATCTTCGTAACAGCTGTCACTGTAATTCAATTTCGGTTACTGGCTTCAAATCCATTTTACGGCCGCCATGTGACGATGCTCGTGGTAATATTTTCTCCACTGGATTGTTCACAAAGTTCATTCCAGAAGTACTTTACCTATGCGAAACCGAAGTTAATAAACTCATTCGCCGACGCTTAAGCAGCTATTGATTGTTCTGTTCTATCTAAACTTCCGACTTTGTACTGCCACCATTCGCAGGTCTAATAGATACCAATACATTCCCTCACTGGAAACTCTCTAATGCTGTGTTCTGTCGACTCCTCTGCAGTATCCTACACAGTCCCGGAAACCAGCCTCTTTATATCTACCCAAAGACTGTTTCATCTCAGGCAGACTTCCTGTTATTGATCCACTTGTTACTGCACGCGGCATGTGCTACTGGACATCGGTTTTGGATTGTGTTTGTGAACTGATGGAAGTAAATAGTGAAACTGAAGACCCGACACTGGCAAACTGTCAGCCATTCCGGAGACGAGTGACTTCACTGTTAGTGGATTTCGGGAATACCTTGCGGCAGTTTCGCCGAGTTTTAGAAAACTTCGTGGGTGCTCATGCTCATTTGATGACACATATTTTTTGAACTGGCAAAGAGTGTGAACTAGTTTCGACTTGACTATCACTGGCGGGTTGCTGATTTGGCAGGGAATAACAAACGCTACTTTTTATCCATAAAACATTTAGGTTTTCATGCAAATTAAATAAAAACCTTCAAAATTCTTGCCAATCATGAACGTAATCATAGGCACCAAATAGTATTATATAATAGTGAAAATCGCATCTAAATCCATCCAGTAGATTTCAAGTAATAAGCGAACAGACAGGCAAAGTAGGAAAAAAAGATTTTGTTTTTTCTAAATTCTGTTCCAAGCCAAAAAAAACAAAGTTCATTAAAATGGGTTCGGCCTTTTAAAGGTGATAGATTTTTAACTTTATGATATTAATAGATATATACCAATAATTTGTGTCTTCCTATTAGAAATCAGGAGTGTATTATTGTATTTGATATGTGTCCGCAAGGATCGCTACGTAAATGAATCTCCAGGTACAGCAAGTAATTAATATACAGAGGATACAGAAAAAAAAGATGCGTAGAAAATACTAGATTGAACAATAAGGAACGGATACCTATCATAATAATAAAAATAAAATCATATTAACAGTGTGTAGCAAAATTTTTATCAGCTGGATATATGTATTAGCACATACTTCATGTACACAGTTTTACTAAGAATTGTACGATCAACAAATCAACATTAATAAACCTTTTTTAAGAAGCTACATTTTTAATTTAAATAATATCAATTTTTTTCAATGCAAACTTATTTTGTCAAACTACAGATCTATTTATAAACGTATCAGCAAAATCTTGTTGGTCCACATCATCCGCTATTTCTCTGTTTATGTGCATTACCATGCGATCATTCAATCTTTGCTGAGCCATAGTACTCCTCAAATAAGTTTTTATTCTACATAATGCTGATAATGATCATTCTGCGGTGTATGCTGATACTGGAATAGTTGAAACGATTTTTAACAATTTGATGATTTCAGGCATCATATCTTGGGTAGATTCACAATACCAAATTATATAAATATAACCGTTTTTCACATTGTTCAGTCCGATATTTTTTCTTTATGCAATTGTTAATAGCACGATGAGGAACCAAACGATCCACATCATTTTAATCAGTAAGAAATAGTTCCACCTTAATCAAATGTCATAGCATTTTTAGTAAAATGTTGGTCGCTACGGCCAATGACTTTATGTAAAACTACAAAATATATTTTTTATCTCAGTCTCGCACAAGGAAAATTAATGCGGTTCATTTGATTAATCGTCTATATGTCTAGTTATCCTCCTCATTTTTGAAGTTATTAATGTTAAAAACTGAATCAAGAGTCAATTTCCAAGGGTTTTGAAATTTTTAGCCAGTTGGTTGGGATGATACGACGTGTTTGGCAGTATGATCTACAGATTTTTGCAGATGGAAAGAAATCTTATGTAAATTTGCGTTTAAAGCTTCTGTCAAAAATGATGATAAAAAGAGATTCTGAAGATTGATTACTTTTTAAAAACCATTTTGCTTTCACGCAGGTATTATCTTCCTGACTTTTTGTGTAGTTCAAAATACATGATAGCACACTATAATTGTTTAGGGTAGTTTTTAGAGAAGATACCGTATACGAAAACACTATCTTGTTCGTCAAAAAGGCCTCAAAGAGAGGTGCATCGCTAGCTACCTGTAGTGTTTCCAAACAGGCCTGGTGTTTATGTCGAATCTTCTTAGTTCTGTAGGCATTCAAAATTCAAACAAATTTTGTAGGATATTGTTGATACCGTTTCATAGAGGCTGATAAAAGTTTCGTGTATATTACACTTTACGTCCATGTAACGAAAGAAGAGTGTGACTTGTTCATTACTGGAAATATCGCTAGTTTTTTACCATATCTGAATAGCAGACCGCATTTTCCACTAATTTTATTATTTTAAGCAGTATTTCGTCACTCAAAATTGCACACTCTTTGTTAGCGATATCATATAACAACCGCCCATATTTGTTGCCACGTGTTTAACTCGAAAATATCCTGTGCTCATAGCTTCAACATCGAATGCAATCTGAATATTCGTCCTCGTGGTCCTTTATGGCTAGGCCCCCAGTCACTAAAAAACGATTTGTTTTTATATCGTGTAGTTTACTTTTTGATAGCATTCAATGTACATTGACGCCGCATTCTAAATTGGCTTTATGCAGTACACAACAACAGTGAACTTCAGGCTTTCATGCTTTTTAGAGCTTTATTTCATGATGAAAACCACGTTGAGTGAGTGCCTTAATGTACTCATCTCCTCTTGATGATGTTTTCGGCACAGAAACGCCACTAAACATGGTTTCTTTACAGGTTTGGCAAACCGCTTACCTATATCTTCATCAATTTAGCAGCCATGAAATAATTGTTTGCCCTTTGAAAATTGTGCCTTTTCTTCTGTTCAACTGAATTTGCAGAAATAACATCTGATTGGATTTGCTGAGTTGTACTAAGCTGAGAAGAGCTAGTAGTGTAGGGTTATTCGGGTTACGATTTCGATGGACGATTTTATATATGGAAACGAATAATTTTCAGAAATAAACACGATAACATCAAGCGCAGCGTGTTCTTAAAGCACATGTTTTGTTTACTAGCTCGACTAATAACGAGTGAGACACATGAGACAGGCAGCGAGCCGTGGCTGCGAAAGCGTTGGCTACGCAGCGGATGATGGATGGCGGGGTAAATTTGCGCGTGGTAGCACGGGGTCGAGTCGCTTGATTTGCTTGTGTGCGTCTCTTTGCGAATCAAACCTACACTTACCATACAGTAGATTGTGTTAGGTATGACCTTACGCAGTGTTTATATTCTCCTTGGGCATGACGTGCACACTCACATCGTAAGCAAGTGCAACCCTGTCGAGACGTCTTGCCTCGCCAGGCGGCGCGTGACGTAGGTAATATAGGTAATACTGGTGTCGCTCGAACTCCATTACTCATTACTGTTGACGTCTATGCTCATGGGTGCTCCGCACCCACTATTTACCTCTCATGGGTGCCCGAGCCCCCGAGCACCCACAGAGTCGGTGCCCCTGCCTTGCGGTCATAAGATATCCCACTGTCAATACTGACATTGACAAATTAACCTTGACTGCTTAGGATGAAGCAAGCCCTTAGGGAAACAGGACTATAGTGCGACAATGAACTAATCGATGATCAAGATGTGTTTGATATGGAATATTCAACAAACCATGACATATCTGCATTAGAAGATTTACGAGACGAGAATTCAGATACGATGGAGAGCCATTTGCACTAGATGCGGGCGAACAAGACCTTTGGAACAATCATCGATAGAAAACGACGAGCATCTGAAAAATAAAAACAAATCGAAATTGCAAGAACAGACATGAGAAATCAAAACTTACAAATAGCTGCACAACACGAACAGCACCACAGAAACATTGATGCAAAAACAGAAAATACATATACCACCAATCGTTACCTTTCATTTAGGAATCTATTAAAAATAAAGGTTATCAAGAAACAAATCACAGGTAACCTTAAAGTAATATACAGAGGCGACAACGATAAATATCACATGGATAATGACTACTTTCAGAGCAAGAATTATCCTCAAAGAAAAATAGGATGCTACACACCAAATACCCGAAAAAACCAAACGAGTGGCAATAAAAGATTTACCACCGAACACTGTGGAAAACATCCAGTTTAAGACAAGAGATACAATGGCAAAAGAAATAAAACCTGTAGTCGTATACCGTGCCCACAAAAAATATTACGAGCGAGAGGAACTATACAAGGTTTCATGTGGAGATATACATATGGAAAGAAGAACCATCACAGTATAACGGTGTGATAGGACTAGACGTACCTCAAACTACTGTACTTTTCCAAGCAGATGTGTGAAATGTTCTGGACTACAAGATTCCAAAAATTGCCCAATATCCCGAGAAACAATTCAAAATGCGCCAACTGTCGAAGATAACCCTGTATCCAGGGGAGATTATACAGCTTGTCAAAAAATGAACACTAATATTCCCTGAAGAAAAGTTAAAGATAACTCAGAACAGGAGCAAACTAGCCAAAATGTCCGGAATCAAATTAAGAACTTTTCGCCAATCACATCCAGAACAAGACGACATTAAAAAAACAGAACAAAACCAAAACTATGCCAACTCAAAGATGAGACAGGCAACGGGGAACAGATCAGAAAGCTAACCAAACTATTGACTTAAACATGTTTTCAGCTGAGAACATAAGCAAAAAACTGGACATTATAAACACTCTGCAAAAATTTCCATTGCACATGACATCTGGGAGAAATTCGGATCGTTTCTACAAGATATATTTGCATTATTCCAATAATGGCAAATAGAATCCAGAATACGAAACGAGACATCAGCGTAGTACTTTTAATGCAAACTGGGTAGTACAGAAAAAAAACACCAAAAATATTGAAATACTGATGGAATCAGAAATCAGAACTCAAAGAGAAGCGTAATAACTACAGTGGCAGAACACCCGAGGCAAAAACGAGAACTGCATTGCAAACACCTAGAAAAAATTACGGCTGTTGTCCCAAAAGTACTCGTGAGGAGATTTAAATGGCAAACCACCCAGTATGGAATACCAGAACTCCAAACCCACATGATAATAAACTACTTCGGGTGGCGGGAGAACTAAACCTAATAAGTGTCTGATGCGGAGAAAATTTCATACTGGCGAGCCCTCAATATTTACCATCACTGACATATTATTAACAAAGAATATTTGACTTTATAAAAACAAAAAGTAAGTAATCTTGTCGGGGAGGAGAAGGGAGGTGGCTAAGAAAGCTTAGCGGGGCAGACAATCCTAGCGCCGTCCCTGCATCTGGTAGGAACTAGTCTGCGTAAATTAGAGATTTGTGACGATTAATTCCCAGAAAAAAGATCAAGGAAGTGTTGACTGTGTAGGAAAAAGCAGATGGGCAGCTGTATTTTTACTTCTTCCTTCAATCTCCATTGCTTCTAGGGTCAAACAGTATGTAAATGCTTTAAATAGGTTTTTGCACAACATTTGTTTCTACCATCCCTTGAAACTGCAACCAATTCGGAAGATTTTACGATTGTCAATGAACCACAGGCAGACTTCAGTATTGTTACTTTTTCTGTAAGCAACACTTGAAATGGTCGAGCCTACCGAATGAAGAGGCCTTATTTTTATGTATACAAACTATCAAAATTCCTGATTGAATCGCAAAGTCAGTCTGTTATAGTTTGTACGATAAACAGTCATCGTTTATTTAAAAAAAATCAAATGTTCCTATCCATCGCCGAGTCAACTATTTCCGTATGGGAACTATTAGCATCTCCACTATCTGATCAAAAGTATCCGGTCAGTCGGTCACACCTATGTAATGCGGAACTTAACGCTAGATGTCACGACAGGCGGACCCATCAGATTATAAAAGGAGGCGGGGAGTATTTTGTTGTCAGTAGAGAAACAGCAACAGCAGAATGGGGTTGGTCAGGAGAGCTCAACGACTTCGAAAAGTTGACTAGTTACTTGATGCCACTGGAGTAACATATCGGGGACATCTCAACCCTTCTAAAGCTGCCCAAGTCGACTGCTGGTGACGATTGTGGAAAGGAAATGCAAAGGAACAACCACAACTATATTAAAAACTAGCAGACATCTAGGATTTCTAAGAGTGGTTGTAAAAAGAATAGACTTCCATTCCTGCAGATATTCAGACACCTCACTGAAAGTGTACTCAACAGATTTAGAGCCATTTTATAGGCAAAGGGTGGACCCACTCCGTATTAATGTCCAATAGTAGGGAATGGGTAAGTTTAATTGAGATAGAGCCCACGCTCTGTTGGCAATTTCCCTACTCAACGATTTTTTCCCTATCCTGTACCCACCTATTTCGCCCTCTACAAATTTCAACTTCAGCGTTTTTTGGAAAATTATTCATCATTTCTCTTGGTATCTTTAAGCACAGGTGAGGTTTTCCATCTTCGATTAGGTTGATGTCATCAGAGCTAGAAATTCATGTGCTGTATAACATTTTAATTGGTGAAACTACGACTGTTTTAATCTCAATCGACAGCTTGCATCAAGATCAATCAATTTCGTTTATAAAACAATGTCATGTGGTTAGGGTGAGTGTCTTAAGTTGAAAATCAGGAAGAGCAGTTTCATATTGGTATCCAAATGATTTTGATTAAATATTGTACACAAAAGTCAAAAACCACTCAATTTTTCCTTGTTGCGTAGATTTTATAGTGAATAATATGGGACTCTCAATGTGCTACATTTAATCAAAACCCAACCATTGTTTTGAGCTTGGTGGATTCCCCCCCCCCCCCTCAGCAGCCATGTAACCTATCAATATAGAAAGTATCCTGTATGTTAACCTATAACGTAAGGTAAATGTGTTATGGTTTGCTTCATCTGTACACTGACGAGTAAAAATATTAAAATTTCGGCTTGGCCTCTGAATTGCCGGGAACTATATAACTCACCTGTATGAAGATATCCTGTATTTTAGCCCATGCCATAGTTATATCATTATTCCGTTGAAATCCATCCATTAGTTTTTGTGTAAAAGACATTCATACTCACAAAAAAGTGAATACCTTAAATGAACAAACGAACCTATGCGCATCCATTAGTTTTTGTGATCGACTGACAGAACAAATTCCAAATTTTACACATTTTAGTATCTACCAGTAGTGTGCAATTTCTCTTTCTAAAATAAATGTTACGTACACAAAGTTGTACTGTCAACAATTTTACTATATTGTAGAAGTTACAAAGGAAACAATATTTGGAACTACACTTTAACAAAACAAAAAAAAGACTTATTCAAGTAATTGAAATAATACGTGAAGAATTATTTAAGAAATATTGGGGGTAAAATTTGAGTTACGAGAAAAATACATCAAAACAAAGACGGAAAGTGACTGAAGGGAAAGTAACCAACAAGATAAAAGGATTTTTCCTATGGAAAATTCCTTTTGGAGTGGTTGCATTATACTGAAGCAGGACAACTAAAAGTTTAAGAGCTTAAAATGGTAAGTAACCGCATAATTTAACCAACATGAAACGACATATTCCCAAACTTTCGTTGGATTGAGTCTTTCAGAATATTGGCGGATAGCACGGCAACAGTAATCAAATGAAATCTACACTAAAAACTTATATTTAAGCTTATGGCAGTTCCTTTGGTCAAAGGAACTGCAATATGAGCTAGTGCCATTCTCAGGAGGGAACAAAGAAAAGCTAAGTTAAACGGGCCTACAGCACTTCCATCTGCAGAAGACTATATTAAACAGAGTGCGGCTGAAATTTTAGGAATTAGTCTCATTTAAACACTAAAAATTCTTGAATAAGAAAACATGAGGAAGAGGATGACTCGCTAAAAATAATTACAAGCTTAATAAAGCTAAGGCCAGGGAAACGACATGCATTTTCCGTGCTTGAAAAACTATCTGAAAAAATTGGGAATAATGCAGCTATAAAACTGCAATAAAACTTGCGGAACAAAGTTGTTAACTGACGTTCCTTATTGGATGACAGGATTGGAACCTATGTTTACTTCGATTATATTTACAGATCAACAAGAAGTTTTATCACGCGACAAGATGCATTACATATTCTAATAAAGAGAAGTTGGTATGGTAACGTTACAGATAATTAAATGTTAAAATGACGCCAATGCAACTGTATTTGTAGCTTTATTGTCGTACGCGTTTCGCCTCTCATCGAGGCATCATCAGCGACGAATCTATTTTAAAATTTACATTGGATTTTACAAACTTATTTGACATAATTCTAAATTGATACATTTTCTTATTATTTACACTTACTATTTACATTAGTGGATTTCAGCATTAATTATTTAATTTACTGAGCAACTGCGGAAAAATGGCATAAAACAATACTTCATTGTTACAGATAATATTCACACGAAAATGGATACTATATAACAAGTTTGTAGCAAGTTTCTCTTCATGATTTTGGCTGCTGTGAGGTATAAAAATATCGGACAGCTGGCGGGTAAGAAGATTCAAAGTTCTGGCGGTATCCGATTGTCATGAATTTATCGTTGTTGCCGTAAGAGTTTCTAAATGATATTGGGTAACAGAGTCCACTTACCTAGCATGATGTGTCAGCTCACTTAAGAGACTTGTATTGACAGGCACCAGGAAAATTATTCCAGGAAGCGTAGGGAATTTAGAGATGAACTTGACGACTTCGTTTCCACTGGCGACAGACGAGTCGCGCACTACGTAAAGTCTCTCTTTCATTACCTCCCTGGAGTTTGCCAGAAGATACAAACGATGGTTCAGTGACTGCACTTTGTTACAAATGTCAACAAGAGTCATGTAGGACATAATTCGCTTGAGTGCATGGTCGCTCAGACAATCGAGTGATGGCTGATGAGATTGATCTAGAGGCCTTGGACCCTGCAAAAAAAAATATTAGCACACAAATATCATTGACGTGATGGGGCATCATTTTTTCTAAATAAAATATTTTTTTCTTAGTAATAAACTATTCATCGATATCCAGATTATTAGGGATAGTAGGACTTGGTAATGAAAATTTTGCCATGGGCGTTTGGAGGAACCATCCAGCATTAACCCTGAGTGAATTATGAAAACTATGGAAAAGCCTAACCAGGATAGTCTGACAGGGACTTGAACATGCATCCTTCCTAATGCGAGGCCTGAGCGTTACCGTGCATCCATCGGTCTCGATATCAGTAGTTATCTCCTTAACACCTTATCGGGTCACTGTTTTCTTTCCAATCTACGAAGTTCATTCTAACCCGGGATTACTCGAGATCATGATTTCGCGAGAAATTTGCATCATAATACTGCGGCAGTGAAAAGCAAGACGAGGATAAAAATAATTTCCAAGTAATTAACAACGTCATACAGATCCACAGTGTATTACATTCTAATTATTACTTTAAAATAAAAGTCTATGGTGTATTAAAAAATAATTACTGCTTGAAAATAATACGTCTTGCAACTGACTACCGCAGTGTTATGACGTCATTAGTCAGCGGCACGCACTGTTGATGTAGCGGAATCGCGATCTCCGATAGATGCAGGAAGCGAAATAAATATGGAAACTACAGGCCTTTTTAATATCAGCTGTAGGTAAGTTGATGGAAAGACTGATATGAAACTACATCATAAACTTGTTTTAAAAAGGCAAAATGGGTTGAACAAGAATATTGCTGTGAGACAGCGGGCTACATACAAAATATTTGCGCTGCACTGGACAAGGGAGCTCATGTTCATAGTGGAGCACTAGATCACTCCAAGGCATTTGACAGTGAGTCACAAAATGTAAAAATCTTTGGAGCGGATGAAAAAGTTACTTGCTGCGCAGATGCATTCTTAAAAGGTAAAAGCAAAGAATAGGAAATATCTTAAAACAGGTGGGAGTGAAAATGGCAGTGGCACATGATAGTGTATTGGAATCATTGCTCTTCATTATTCTAATGAATGATTTTGTTGGTCAGGTAACTAAAATTTAATCTTTCCTTGTGTACTGCTACATAATTTCCACGGAATGATTTCTGTTTTCCACATCTATTGAGACTGTGTAGAAGAGGTTGTTGGCTGAGAACGTTATACAATAGGATTATAGGGAAATTACTGACCAGCTACAGGGAAATCTGGCTGATTAGGTCAACACGAAAAAAAAACAACAGAAATGTCAAAAATAGTCTGCTGATTAGGTACACAGATAAAAATCTCTTCCTATAATTATGGCGTGGTTGAGTACGTTATGTGTGAATATTTTTGCTTGAGCGTTTAACAGTGAACTCAATTTGGCAAGCGGAAGAGAAAAGTTTCATAATCATTTACTGGAAAGCGTTATGAGGAGTTGTAACGGAGAAGTAAGACTCATATGAGAGGTGGAAAGGGCAGTTAGATTTATTTCGGAAAATTACCGTGGAAAACAATTAGTAAATTATATGATATAGTAGCTGGATTGATATTCATTGAAAGACAGGAGAGGGAAAAGAGTTGGAAATGTATAAGGTTTATATTGGCGATGAGGATTGACTGGATATTAACAGGAGAATAGTAATAATGGAAGATAACAGATGGCCGTGACCACAAGTTGGCACTTAATTTCAGTGTGTGAACATTTTTTCTTGTAGCTGATGGAGTTAGGAATTTGAATAAATTATCCAGATAAGTAAAAAAAATTACCAGGCACTAAAAATTTAAAATTTAAATTCACCAAGGGCAAAAGTAAGTACGTTACGATATTGCACTCAAAAAATTTTAGTAAGCAGATGTGTCGTTAAATTGTTATCGGGACATATATTCCATTACAATTAAAAATTACTAAATGGACTGAAAACTATACCGCCCAACTTTTTTTAACTTTTGTACGGCATTAAAATATAATCTTGTTCACATCCCTACAAACCTGAATATTTTTTACCTCCAATAATAAGGTTTTACTCATTAACAGCAAAACAAATTCTAAAATTAACCACTCTTACGTAAATTCCTTGAAGTCTGACATTTACCCACTTAGTTACGTGCTTCAATAGTCAAATACAGGTAGCAAAAAGTAAAAGAAATCTGCTTAAAATCTTAACTGACCTAACAATTAAATCACGTTGGTCGCGTACTTACGGGGCGCAAACAGTAGTGGCGAGAATATTCCGCTGTGGTCGTTGTTGAGCTTGTTGTTGGCACTGCTTGTTCACTGCCCTGCGTGGTGTCGGAAGCCTCTCCCCTCGCTGCTCTTCCGAGGCAGAATTCACAGAGCTCACGACTAACAGTGGAGACGAGCTCATCCTCCATGTCGCTCTTAGCCCTGGCCGTGGCGACCTCTCCGCCACTTGGGCGAGATGGAACAGGCGGTGGTGGGGGAGGGGCGCTACCTGACGCGACTTGCGGATCTCGTTGAGCAGACTCTCGTGCAGCTAATCTTAATGACAGTCCCTCTTCCAGCGCATCCTGCCTACTCGTAGAAGGTTGCCCTGGATCCGTTGGAAGCCTGATCCCTGCCGCAGGCAGCGTACCTGGCGTAGTACGAGAGACAAATGCCTCGCTTCTTTCCCGTGGAATTTCTTCACGTCCGGGAATAATAACACGTTGTTCAGTCCCTACACCGGAAAGAGGTTTTAGTACAAAAATACTGCTGCCGTTTGGGGAATCAGGAGGGCGCACTTCGATTTGGAATGATTCTTCCTGAGAGCTAGCAAACATTCCATTATCGTCTGAAGAAGAAGATCTTGGTTGCAAGTTGGTAGGAAAGGATTCCATTGCTGGAAACATCTCAAGATCCTCTTCTCCTTGAATCAGTTCTTCAGCGGTCTCTAAAGCCATTCTTCGATCTTGTCCGACCCCGGCAAGTGGTGGAACATCGGGCGATTGTCTTTCCGCCATTTATACTGAGGCAGTTGACCAGACTCGATGTGAAATGATCCGCCGTGAACCAAAAACTAAGCCGCATCCATTTCACTGACAGCTGCTGTTATTGACCAACCACGCTGCGATGTCTTCGACTACGATAGTTCGATAGTTTTTGTTTTCACAGCGACTATAAAATTAAACACACTACGAAGAATCGAAAAATAGATCCAATTCCGTGAAACGCTAAAGAATGAATCCATTCGCTGTTAAATTAAATTAGAATTTTATGAATTTTAATTTAATGAACGAATGATTATATATGCGTATATATTTCCAAAGTGTCTCTCGCAATATGAGCGCTCCAAGGTATTGAACATGATCACGAGCGTTTAGAAAAATACTTATATTATTTGTGTTAAACAAAATCTTTTCTTTTATTATTAAGTAATATGGAAGTGTACAGACATGTTTGTATCAACGATAAAAACTGCTAAACGCTGTAATGCTAATCAATAATTATTTTAATAACTTATCAGTAATGTACTCCATACTAGCCATAGATCTCATAATTGCCTTCATCAACACCATATATACATGATTTGCTTTTTTATGTCATTTATTTTTCGGTTACCATTCTTTCAGCTACCGGTATTTCAAAGTCAGTGAGATCCTAGATAAATTTATATTGAATAATTAGAATGATTTGTGAAAAACGATTATCTATTGCATATTTTTAAAATCGTAGAAAATTTGTGCCTGTATATTACATTTATTTCAAATAGAGTAATTTCAATGTACAGTACTGATGATACAGAAGTCAAAAACGTAAGAGTTTAGACTTTTTGTCTGTCCATATGTATGTTCACGCAAACGCTATTGGACGGGTTGTAATGAAATTGCACATAGTGGTAGTTTATGTTAGCGTTCAGCATCTATATACTTTTTATCCCGATAGGCTACAAAATTTCCGATAGTATTGACTCCAAAACCATAAATTTGGAAATTTTTTTCTGTATGTCCGAACACTACGCGAAAAGTAAGGCACATATTGTAACTAAACTGCTCATAGTAATAGCTTATATCACTGAATAACATATAGGAACCTTTTCACTCATTTTAATAATATTTCCAGATAATACAAGGGACGAACTCATTAATTTTTAAATTTTTGTTTCTGTACGCATATTTCACAGAAACTAATAAACGCATTTCAACTAAACGTCGCATAGTGATAGCTTTACCCGGTAATATATAAGATACGTCTTCACTTCATTAGGCATTAGGATTAGGCATTAATGCCTGTTTCGTCTTCACTCTGTATTCCTAGCTCTACCAACGTCTCTGCGTCCCACTGGTTTGTACTGCAGGAGTGGAATCCTTTCTTCGTCCCTTCTTTCAATGCTGCCTCCACGATTCTCTGTATTCCTAAATCCTTTCGTTTCTATTGTAAACATCCAGTTTTTCCTGATTTTTTTCTTTTCTTATAAGGTCATGTTTAGTGTAGCCTTTTTACCGTCCTAAGAAATCTAATTTCTGCCATCAGAATTTTATTCTTTTCTCTTGTTTAAGGTGTCCAAGATTCACTTTCATATAGCAGACTCGAAACAACCATCGTCTTATAGAATTTCATTTTTGTGTCTTTCCTTCTTTTAATCTGAAATGTTCTATTTATTGTCCCGCATACTGATTTAAATTTTTTTCTGTATATATCTATGTAATAACTGACTTCACACCCTATATAATGAGAATTCATACCTTTTCTATCACTTTGTCGTCAATTACTATTTTTGAGTGAAAGGGTTATTTACCGTAATGGGCCATCACTTTTGTTTTCTTTTTGGTTATCTAGTTGTTATATTTTTTTTCCTGTTAATTGATGTAGTTTATATAATGATCTTTGTAGTTCCCCTTCACTTTCTTATAGTTTTGTCTCATCTGCATTGAGGAGAACATTTATATATTTATTCTTCTTCAGCTGTATTCCCAGACTGGCAATGTGTTTCCAGTCTCTAATATCGTAATCAATGTGTATATTGTATAGAGTTGGGGATAAACTAAACACTTGTTTAAGACGCTTAATAATCATTATCTCTTCAGTTTTGTTATTGTTAATTTTGTATCTTTATATAAACATTTTGTAATTCTAATTAAATAGCCTGGGTATCAGTTTTTGGTCATTATGTCCCACATTTTGCATCTGTCCACCCTATCAAAAGTCAATGAAAGCTATGTGAGTTTCCATATTGATTTCAGGTCTCTTTCTAGAATTGTCTTAACGCTAAAGGTGTTGCCATGCTTCACCGTCCCTCTCAGAACACTGCTTCTTCTTGTATTTTGACCTCTTCTATGATCTTCAGTCTGACATTTATTATTTTTGCAAATATCTTATAAACAACATTAGTTAGACTAAGGCCTTTGCATTCATTCCTCTGTCTCCTTTTAAAGATAGTTATAACCTCTGTCGTTTTTCAACTGCTTGGTATATTGAACTCTTCCAGCACTCATTATATACATGCATATTTTAATAATTTCATGTTGTTGCCATCTGGTACACAACCTTTTCTATTTTTCATCTTTCTCAACAACAATTGTAATTCTTCTAGGGAGATAGGATCCCCTGTGCTATTATACTGATGTTCCTCCTCTTGGAGACCTGGGATTCCTGTGTGCCACAGGTTCCAATAGTATTCCTTCCATTGTTGTTCACTAATCAACATCTTTCTCTTTTTTATTTAAATGTCTTAGCGCTTTATATGCAAAGTCTTGTCTTTCGTTTATGTCATTTTCTATACTAGCTAAACTCGTAAATCTGACCCGTGAATTAGAATGTGCAGATCTTGTTACCTGTTTGGCATGTATGTGGGCTATTTTGTATGTATTCTTCTTTTGATTTTTTCTTTTCAATTTGAAGGAATTTCCAATATGTCGCAATCTTTTATCGCCTTCGCTATTCTATATTCTTAATCTCTTCGCTTTCCTACACTTCTTTTTCTTCCCTAATGCTTCATAAGCCCTCTCTATACATTCCATTATATTCTGCCATTCCTTATCAACATCATCCACCGTTGGACCATTAAAAATAAATCCTTTAACCGACTTTGATATAGCCTTTTAATACTTTCTTGTTCTAGTAAGTATACATTTTCAATTGTTACGACCACTATGTAATTGTCTGAGTAGATATCACTTCCTCGGCGTACGTAAACATTAATTAATTTAATTTTAATTGCATGTAGCAATTTCCCAAGTCATCCATTTACCCCTTTTTATTTTATTTTTTTACTCTTTATATATAAAAATCAATGTTTGAATATCTGTTTGTCCTCTACGCGCTCCTAAACCGTTCATCCGACTACGGTGAAACTTTGGTGAGTTGTCGAGTGCTCGTCGGAGAAGGTTAGTGACAAAAAAAAAACACCCCCTCTACCCCTTTACAACCCTTAATTTGAACAAACCCACGGAATTTTATCCGATTTCAACCGAAAATTGCACACTTATACTTTCAAACAAATTGAAAAATACTGCCTATATATGGTTTCCGATACCGCAACCACTCTTCCCATTACATCTCCCTAATTTAATCAAACCCACAGAATTTATCAGATTTTAATGGAAATTTGTACACATATACTTAAAATCATAAACAAAAATAGTGGCTACATATGATTTCCAGAAATGCAAACCCCCTTTCCCCTTTATATCCCCTTAATTTTTGCCAATGTTTTTTATACAAAGCTACAGTTTTTATCAGATTTTGAAGGAACTTTATAGACATATACTTTAAAACAAACAGAAAAACACTGTCTAAATTTGTTTTGCCTAATCCTACCCCTATCCCCTTTTACCCCAAATGATCTTTATTAAACCCACAGTTATTATACGATTTGGTGAATTGTCGAGTGGCGAATCTGCGAAGGTACTTGAAAAAAAAAAATCTTAAAAACTATCCCCTCTTCCCATTTATACACCATAATTTAAACAAACCCACAGATTTTATCGATTTCGATAGAAATTTGGACACGTATACTTTAAAATAAATTGAAAAATATTGCCTAAATATTGGTTTCAAAAAAACGCAACCCCTCTTCTCCTTACAACCCCCTAATTTAAGCAAACCCAAAGATTTTATCCGATTTAGATAGAAACTCGCACACGCATTGTTTAAAACAAACAGAAAAATCCTACCTTTGTATAGTTCTTAAAAACTCAACAATTCTTTCCCTTTGTACCCCCTTAACTTTTGCAAATGTTCTTTATATAAAAGCGACAGCATTTATCCGATTTCGATGAACGTATAGTTTAAAACACGGAGTAAAATACTGCCAACATTTGTTTACAAAAAAACCAACCGCTCTCCCCCTTTCCACCCCTTAATTTTTGTCAATGTTTTTTTTTTATTATTATTATTTTTTTTTTTATATAGAAAGCTGTAATCAATACCGTTTGACCGATCAGCTTGAAAGCTTGGCAAATATATGTAATTTTTCATGGAGGTTTGTGACAAAATAAAAAATCCAAAATCCACAGCTTCTCCCCTTCTACATCACTTAATTTTTATACAAACCCACACTTGTTATCCGATTTAGATGGAACTTTACACACATATACTTTAAAACACAGAGAAAAATACTGTCCACATTAGTTTTACTAAAACTCAATCCGTCTTCCCTTTTCCACCCCTTAAATTATTGTCAATATTCTTTATACAAACCTACAGTTTCTATTCGATTTTGAAGGACGTTTCCACACGTATACTTTAAATCTCTAACAGTTTACATTTGGTTTTCCACCTCTCTTCCCCCTTTGGCTCTCCCCTCTTAATCTCCAGTGATCTTTGTAGATACCCCGCAGTTTTTACGGGATTTCGATGGAGCTTTGCATATGTTACTTTAAAACAAGGAGAAAAAATACCTATCTACATTTGGTTCAGAATTCCAACTACTCTTCCCCTTTACGCCAACCACCTAATTTTTGCCAATGTTTCTTATATATACTCACAATTTTTATATCATATAGATGAAAATTTTTCACATGCATACTTTAAATCAAATCTTCATTTAGTTTTGCAAGGATCCAATCCCTCTCCTCCTTTACCTCCTCCCCTCCCCCTATTTTTTTTGCTAATTTTCTTTATACATATCCACAGTTTTTATCCGATTATCGATGGAAATTTTCAGATGTATACTTTAAAACAAAACGAAAAATGCCGCCTACATTTGGTTATCCAAATCCCAACCCCTGTCCTCCTTTACTCCCACCTCTCTTAATTTCCAATATTCCTTACACAAAACACACAGTTTATGTTCGGTTTGGATGGAAACTTTACACATATGTACATTAAAGCAAAGAAAAAATTCTGTCTAAATTTGGGTTTACAAAAAATCCAGCCACTTTCCTCCATCAGCTTAAATAAGGAAAATTTACACTTGAAACCACTAAGTTCTTTGCAAATATCTCGAAAATGGTGAGAAAATTAGCCAAAGTAGATAGCGATATTCTTAGTGTGTACAACATTTCCTGCTAAATAGCACTGGATCTACTCCTATTGGACAATTTCAACCAAGAAATTCTAACTTTAATTTTAAAAATTATTTCAAATTTTTTGTGACAACACACAAAGCTACAGTTTTTATTCGATATCGAAGGAAGTTTGCACACACTAGTTTTTAAAGTATTAGTGAAAATGATGTCTACATTTAGTTTACAGAACTGCATCCGCTCTCCCCTTTCACCCTCTTAAGACTGATTTACATGTGCAACTTTTCTGTGTTTAGCGTATATCTCAAAAAGGAACTGAGAGGTTTTTTTTTTTTTAGATGGCGAATGGAATCACCAAAAGTATTGTATATCCAAGGCCATTGCAATGAACTTGAAATTGAGCGAAACAGTAATTAACATGTCTATGTAATTATAAAATTTAAATTAATACAAACTTTCAAATGTGTTCATTTAATCTATATGTGACTCAAGTCTAGCAATAGTGAAGCATTGCCGGGTCAGTAAATATCTCATATAACTTGAATTTTAAATTCCTCCTCCATCTACTTTAGAGATTTACAAATGTTAATTTTAAATTTGTTGAGAGTTTTTGGTAAATTATTCACTTGGTAATTTGTTCCAATCCCTGACACCCTTACTCGCAAAAGAAAATTTTCCCACTCCCTTATGCATGAAGTCGAGTGCCAGCTTGTGGTCACGGTCATCTTTCCCCTTACATGCTCTATTTCTAATTGTTCGACCAATATCGCTCAAGCACCATCACCAACATATGTATGCCTTCTACATTCCAAGCACTCTCTTCACCCTCTTCCTGTGCTCGATGACTCTCAATCAAAGTCCTTTATCATATCAGATACTGACTGGGTCCTGCATAGTTTCCAGGAAGAAATCTTTTCTATGTCATTAGTTGATTATAAATTTTATCATTTGCGATTATATTCTATTAATTATCGGCGGCTTCTAGCACTTCAAGTGTATTTGTGACTATCATTCTTCCTCAAAAATGTGTTAGTGATCTTCAGATGGTTAAAAGACGCAAATTGTCGAAGTCCTTCCCCATTTCTGTTTAAATGCCGCTCTCCGAATTCGCCAACTACTCCTGAAAATGGATTGTTGGCAACTCTTGCATTTAAGTCGCCATTTATAAGGACATGATTGATCTTATTTATTTTACGCAGTGGGTGTCGAAACTCATCATAAAATATCTTTGTGCCTAGTTTAATTAAATTTAATTTGATTGCAATGGTGGCAATTTCCCTACAACATTTCTCCCTTTCCTGTACTCACCTACATTTGCCCTATACAAATTTCAAATTTAAATTCTATCAACGCGTTTAGTAAATTATTCATCATTTCTCTTGATAACGTATTCCAATCCCTGACTCTCTTACCTAAAGAAAGAGAATCTGCCCGCACCCTTGTGCCTGAAATCGAGTGCCAGCTTGTGGTCATGGTCATCTTTTCCCTTTCATGCATTACTTTTAATTCTTAAACCAATTTCTTTCCATGCCTCATCACCAATATATGCCTCGTAAACTCCCTTGACCCTCTTCACGCTCCTCCTCCCTTCCAATGAATTCCATTTCAGCTCATATCTGGTACTGATTGCGTCTTGCGGTAATTTCCAGAAACAAATACATCCCTTTTTTTTAACCTCTCCAACTCCTGTATTTGATACTCAAAGTGCGGGTCCAATAGTACACCACATATTCGAGCAATGGTCTGACCAAAGTTTTGTAACCCAGTTCCTTTACTTCTCTCGTACATCCCCTCATCACTTTCCCCAACAAGTGCAGAATTTCGAAACCGTTTCCTGCTATCTGTCCAATGTGTCCTGCCCAGTTAAGCTTGTTATCAAATGTAATGCCAAGATATTTACATTTCAATTCTTCAACAAGCAATTCTTTCCCCACACCATAATCATAATCAACCTTTAGTTTTTTATTTGTGTTTCTTTGCATTTATCTTCATCCCACGTTTACCAACCCAACTAGATATCCTGTCCAGATCACCCTGCAGCCGTTTACAGTTCCCCACCGTTTACATCCTTTTCTACAGCATTATGTCATCTGCAAACAAATTTGTGACAGTAAATCACTACCACAATCATTCATTGGAATAGGAATGGATCCAATACTTTACCATGCCGCACTCCCATTTTCCCACTTCTTTTGATACTGCATTTCCTACCGTAACTTTTTTTTTGTTTTAGACCTTTTAAAAATTCTTCTAACCAGAAAATCACTTCCTCATTAATATTACCATTTTATGGGTCACTCTGTCAAAAGCCATTGAAAGGTCTAATGCCACACTATCAATTTGGTAAATGGGTTTATGAAGAGTATTGTCAGTGCAGGAGGACCATTGACTGATGCATCTAGAAATTTCTATGGCTATATCAGGAAACTGAGGGGAAGGGAGGATGTAGAGACACTTATAGATAAGGATGGAGAAGAAGTTACTGACGATTTGAAAAAGGCAGAGATTTTAAGTAACTGGTTCAGTGAAAGCATTAGGGACAATGAATCAGAAACAGGAGGGTCTAATTCGGAGAACGAGCTTAACAACACAATTAGAAATGACGATAGTAAAAAATTTGATATCCATCCTGAGGAAATCATGAAGGAAATAAGAAAGCTGAAAAAATAAAGGGGCTGGTGAAGATAATATTACTACAGATATCTTAAAGATAGCCGGATGTGACATTGTACCTTATCTTGAAATATTATTTAAATTGAGTCTAGACACTTGCTGCTTACCACAGGACTGGAAAAGTGCAATAGTAGTACCGGTACATAAGGGAGGGGTGAGAAATAGAGTTGAGAATTACAGGCCAATCAGTTTGACATCAGTGGTAGGTAAATTAATGGAAAGATTGATATGCAACCACATCAGAAATATATGTGAGGAACGTAATGGTTTTCAAGCAGGCAACATGGTTTCAGGCAAGGATATTCATGCGAATCTCAGTTGGTGGGATATATGCAAGATATTTCAGATGAAATGGACAAGGGAGGCCAAATTGATAGTGTAGCACTAGATCTGTCTAAGGCGTTTGACAGAGTAAGCCATAAAATGGTAGTAAATAAGGTAAAAACCATTGGAGTGGATAAGAAAGTCATTTGCTGGGTAGAAGAATTTTTAAAAGGTAGAAAACAGAAAGTTAGGGTAGGAAATGTAGTATCAAAAGAAGTGGAAGTAAAAATGGGTGTGCCACAGGGTAGCGTATTGGGACCATTGCTATTCATTATTCTAATGAATAATTGTGTTGATTGTTTACTATCTGAAATTAGATTGTTTGCAGATGACATAATGCTGTATAAAAGAATCAAAACGATAGAGGATTGTAAACAGTTGCAGGGTGATCTGGACAGGATATCTAATTGGGTTGGTAAACATGGAATGAAGATAAATGCAAAGAAGAGTCAGCTTATTAGATACACAAATAAAAAACAAAAGGTTAATTATGAATATAAGGTGGGGAAAGAATTGCTTGCTGAAGACTTGAAATGCAAATATCTTGGAATTACTTTTGATAACAAACTTAACTGGGCAGGACACATAGGACAGGTGGTAGGAAAAGGTTTCAAAGTTCTGCACTTGTTGGAGAGAGTGATGAGGGGATGTACGAGAGAAGTCAAGGAATTGGGTTACAAAACTTTGGTCAGACCATTGCTCGAATATGGTAGTGTAGTATGGGACCCTCATTTTACGTATCAAATACAGGAGTTGGAGAGGGTGCAAAAAGGGCTGCTAGATTTGTTTCTGGAAATTATCGCAGAATGCAATCAGTGACGGATATGATAAAGGAGCTGGAATGGGATTCATTGCAAGACAGGAGGAGGATGAGGAGGGTCATGGGAGTGTACAGGGCATATACTGGTGATGAGGCATGGAAAGATATTGCAATAGGTATGAAAAGTAGTGCATGGAAGGGAAAAGATGACCATGACCACAAGCTGGCACTCGATTTCAGGCACAAGGGTGTGGGAAGATTCTCTTTTTTAGGTAAGGGTGTCAGGGATTGGAATGAGTTACCAAGAGAATGATGAATAATTT